>BMAC01000086.1:1606554-1694016 GCA_014905375.1 Phtheirospermum japonicum | reverse complement strand
GATAAAAGATATGGAATGCCAATAAGTATACAAGATATTATTACGAATAAAAACCGATTGTGTTACAAGAAAATGGTCAGACCACAGCCACAAGTTGGCTTGTTGGTCACCTTATTCTAACACCGTGCTCATAACTCTCAAAACCTACGTTCTGATTCCCCTCGCTCCCGTCCTCCTTGTTGTAGTTCTCTTCATCATCATCAGCCTCTTCCTCGTCGTCGGCCCTATTGATATACCCCACAAAAGTCGAAATAGTCATATTTTACCCATTGTATGTCCGACTATCGATCTGCATCAGCACACTCGGGTATATGACATCTCTATCGTAGAGGTCACAATTATGATATCGGGCGAGCTCGATAATGAATGTGCCTAGTATGAGTTTAGCCGATTTCTTTTCATGCACTCGCTGCAGGTTCTTGATTGCTTCTATGAGGAGGGGATAGAGGTTCGCGCCACCCTGGTGAAAGGCAAGCCATAACACGTATAGCTCGGCTGAGGACATTCTCGTTATATCCTATTTGCCCAAAAAAGCCTTGTACGAAGAATTTATAAGTCAAGTATATGGCAAGGGATCGAAGTGAGGTGGATTTGAAGGCATTCGGGCTCTGGTGGTGCTCCAGAGAGTCTATTCCACCATGCATTTTTATCGTATTTGCCTAGCGGAGCTGATTTGACCGAGTCACGATGTATACCAAAAATTAGGTCGAGATCGTCCTTGGAGGTGTGGTAGATTCGATTACGGAGCCTACAGTTAAAAGAATCGTCAGCGATAGACTTGAAGATCGTGAAGAACTTAAGCAATAGCATTCGGTAACTGGGTGACAAAGTCTCGGCCTAATTTTGCAGCACAAGCGCACTGATCCCTGATAGAAACTTATCAGCAGTCTTGTCACCCTGTTCGGCCTTTTCCGTCCAAAAGGCCACATCAATGTGTCGGGGGCGTAGACGTCCCGTGTGATCAAGGATACAAATAAATCGACCTCCCCCTCGTCCTCAAGGTTGAATGGTGCTAGGGTTCCCATGGTATTGCTTGATTCTCTCCCCCGACTTACTCCCTTGCCTTTGCCCGTATCCTTTCCTTGCCTTGATCAAGAACCGGAAGCCATTACGAACTTTGGATACCAGAAATTAGGTGAAAAATCTCTTTCGGGCAATTCATCGAGCACCTTCTATGCGTCTAAAACCCAGCCCCCATAACCACTCAATTTCTTAAACCAATAACCACTCTTTAAATTCCTTCAATTCAACTCCCAAATAATTCAAATAAGTTCGAGTGTTTAAGCTATTATACCTTGTGGAAGCGAATATGGTCTTTTCCCAATTTTTGGCGACAACTTGGTCCTGTGAAGTACGTCCTCTGATCGAATGTAATTATGGAGAGGTTGGTGATGTCTGTCCTCCGGTAGAATGTAGTTGTGGGATGGTGGATTTGTAAGATTTGCATTGAGTGTAAGTTTGGAACTTACTTTTCTCAAAAATTTGGGGAGAAACCTGGTTTTGGTAAGTGAATTCTGCAGGTGGAGGACGGATTTTTATAAACCTACTGCGTCGTCCGATCGGATGTGGCTTCCATATGATCAGATGGTGTTCCAAAAAGTTAATCCGACCGGACACTTGCTCCAATCCGGTCGGATTGCAGTACGTGTTTATCCGACCGAACATCTGCACCAATCCAGTCGGATGGTTCTCCAAAAGGTTTTTGTCCGGCCGGACTCATACGTCAATCTGGTCGGATGGCGCTATAGTGTGTTTGTATCCGACCGAATTCTCCTCCAATCCGACCAGATTGTTTGGAATTGCTTAATTTTGTCACTCCCTGCACACTTAACACACTATTATCAAATCTATCCAACTCCAGCTTATCACACTAAAAAATATGTACAAGAATAATAAGAAAAAAAATAATAAAATTAAACAAAGCTATGGACAAAAATAATGGAAACTTGGGTTACCTCCCATGAAGTGCAACTTTTAACGTCTTTTGCTCGACGATACCTCGCTCGAGTTCTAAATGGTCCGAGGTAGATCGCTTAGTAGCGAAACTTCACAGTCGTTCTTGGGAATGGGCCCTCAGTGGTACAACTTCACACGATGCCCGTTGACTTGAAAAGTGGAGTCATTTTTCTCATCCTACAAGGTGACAGCTCCGAACTAGTTGATCTCCGTAATCAAGTAAGGGCCACTCATCTTGGACTTGAGCTTTCTGGGAAAAGTCTAAAACGGGAGTTGAAGAGTAGATCCAATATCCCCACTTCCAAGTCTTTTGGAATGAGCTTCTTATTATACTTCTCCTTCATCTTTTGCTTGCTCGTCCAGGCCATCTCGTAAGATTCATTACAAATCTCCTCTAACTCGGTCAACTCCAACTTGCGATATCCTACCGCTTCGTCCAAATTCATGTTCAACGTACGCACAGACCATCCTGCCTTGTGCTCTAACTCAACCGGAAGGTGGCATGCTTTCCTGTAAACTAGCCAAAATGGGCTCATGCCCAAAACCGTCTTGTGGGCCATTCGATATGCCCACAATGCATCAACCAACTTGGTTGCCCAATCTTTTCGGTACGGCTTCACCGTCTTCTCCAAAATTGCTTTTATCTGCCAATTGATCGTTTCTATCTGCCCTAACGTTTGCGGATGGTAAGGAGTCGCTATCTTCTGCCGCACTCCGTACTTGCTCATCAATCGGTCGAATGCACGATTGCAGAAGTGGCTACCACCGTCGCTTATTATCTTCCTCGGCACTCTAAAATGACTGAAAATGTTCTCTTGGATGAATTTGAGAATGACATCAAAATTAGGTTTTCCGGTGGGAATTTCCTCCACCCACATTGAAACATAGTCGACCCCAACGAATATGTACTTGTACTCTCCGCTCTTTGGAAATGGGCCCATAAAATTGATGACCCATACATAGAGGATCTCAATCACCTGATTGGGCACCAACGGCATCTCATCTTTCTTCCCCATCGTGCCCGATCTTTGAAATTTATCACATCTCTTACAATATTGATACGCGTCGGCGGAAAGCAAAGGCCAATAAAATCTAGATTGAAGGACCTTGAACGCCATATTTTAGCTCCCAAAATGGCCTCCACCGTCATGGCAAAACCTCAATATGTCCATCTTCTCTTCGTCTGGAATACACCTCCGATAAAGTCTATCCTTGTAGTGCTTGTACAAGTACGGGTCATCCCAAAACAAGTTCCTTCATTTGAACAAAAACTGCTTCCTTTCTTGGGCAGAAAGGTGGTTAGGGCTAATATTTCATGCAAGGTAATTCACAAAATTGGCATACCACGGGTCATCAATGTTATCGATAGCGTTAGCATCCTCTTAAGGAAAAATGCCATCGACAAAGTTATGCTTGCTAGACTCACTACCAACATGAGAGACAAATGATCGGCTACCACATTTTCGCACCCTTTTCTATACCTAATCTCAATGTTGAATTCTTTTAAAAGAAGAATCCAACGAATCAACCTAGGCTTACTTTGGTTTTTCGCAAATAAATGGCATAAAGCTGCATGATCGGTATGCACAATAATTTTAGAACCCACAATATAAGAACGAAACTTATCTAGTGAAACACAACGGTAAATAATTCGTGTTCGGTGGTAGTATAGTTACATTGAGCACTATTCAACATGAAACTAGCATAATAGATGACCCTTATCAACTTATCAACACGTTGCTCCAAGACAGCCCCCACCATGTCGTTCGACGCATCACACATAATTTCAAATGGGAGGGACCAATAAGGGGCAACAAAAACAGGTACTAGGTGAGTTTCTCTTTCAAGATATTAAAGCGTTAAGACATTCATTGTCAAACTCAAATGGCACATCTTTACTAAAAAATTTACACAACGGGTGGCAAATTTATTTAGAAAAATCTTTATAAAGTGCCGATAAAATCACGCGTGTCCTAGTAAACATCTAATACCTTTGACATTCCTAGGGGTGGAAGGGTTTCAATAACATCTATTTTAGCCTTATCGACTTTTATCACCTTATTAGATACCACATGACCGAGTACAATTCCACTTTTTACCATGAAATTGGACTTTTCCCAACTCAGAGTTAAATAAGACTCAACACATCGCTCAAGCACTTTAGAAAAATTATTCAAGCAACGAGAAAGGATGAGCCATATACCTAAAATTCGTCCATGAAGACTTCGAGGAAGTTGTCAATGAACTCGTTGAAGATAGAGAGCATGCACCTCTAGAAAGTCGTTGGGGTGTTGCACAAGCTGAATGACATCCTCCTGTAGGCATACGTGCCAAATGGGCACGTGAATGTCGTCTTCTTCTGATCCTCCGGAGCTATCGCTATTAGGTAATTGATCGAAGATTTATTAGCACTCTAATTTGAAATTGGTTTTGAGAAATCATCTCCGCAATAATACGGAGTCGATTGTAGAGTGGTAGGTTGATCCCGAGTTGTTTCTCTTGAGGAAGGCTAATCTAATCGGAAGCTACTTCGCATTTGATTTTCGTGAAGTAAGATAAAACTAAACTAACTATGCTAAATAAAGTGTAATTCACTTTGGTTTAGGTTTTTGAAATCTAATCAACTAAGAAAAGAATTAAAAGTGGTTTAAATGAATATAATGAAAAATGAGGGTTTAGGGTGTTTGGTTCGTCTCCACGATCAATCGGTTTTTGACGAGCCTTTAATCCATGATTCGGGGTTGTCAATCCCAAATGTCGATCAAGTATTGGGGTCGTCAATCCTAATTCTTAGGCTTGTCAATTCTGAGTCTCAACAAACTTCGATTAATGGCTTTAAACGAACCTAGAACCTAACCCATAATTTTTAAACTAGTTGCATCAATTGAAAATTAAAATAATTAAAACTTGAAGATCTACGAAATCTGAACACAATAACATCATTTTAAAGTTTGAAATAAACTAAGGAGGGGAAAGTGCTTTGAAAGCGACAAGCATAAGACAACAACAAACTATGAATTTAGACATGATTTCTAATGAAAATTAAGAAATTTCCTAATTTGGCAAAAAGCTTGAAGAACTCATAAGAGCTTCAATGGGGTTTTGACAAAAATAGTAAATGATGAACATGAAGAACATGAGATGAAGAACAAACTCAACAACATAAGAAAAGCTTTAGACATTTTAGGAATCATTAATCTACAACAATAATTAAATAAAACAACAACAATTAACAACTACAAAGCAAGAAATCAAGAGGAATGAATTTTCATTACCAAACCAAAAGATGCAAGAACCAAATCTCCTAGAGGTTTCAAGTCTTGAAGAATACCCACACCAAATTACACTACAATTACATTAATGACTGAAACTAAACTAAGAATCTAAATCTAAGAAAATGAAAAATAGGTTTTGAAGATATGGGGACTTTGTCAAGGTCCCCAACTAGCCAAAATGAGGATTGTTTGGGTGGATAATGGGTGGGAAGCATGTATAGGTTGATCAAGGGTAAAATGGTCTTTTTTTCTATTATCACAACCTCGGCGTTGCAGTCGATCTGATGGTGGCAGTCAATCGACTGCTTGGCTGCAGCATTTTGGAACCCTCACTCAGTCAGTTGATCAATTTTCGTGGTCGATAGGCAGAAAAATACATGGAATCAACCATCGTTGTCTGCATATTAAGTTTAGGCCTTCCTATTGAATTTCATTTGGAATTTGGTTTGTGTCGATTAAAATTTTCTTCCGAGAGTTTTTGGCTCCTCCCCGAAATCTGCCACAAGCGAGACCATGGCGCACTGTCTCCACTTAAAGCTGCCTTTTACCATTCTGAGCCTCAGAATTTTGGGATCATTGTAAATACAAGAGTTTTAGAGATTTCTATCAGATTTCTAATGATTTAAGGTAGAGGCAAATGTCACTAGTGGTTTTGAATTTATGCTTGTGTTACGACAACTGGTATATCCACCGAGTGAATGCGTGAGGCGACAATGAAATGGCCACATTTCTCGTCATTTCTGGTCAATCCTCGCACCAAAGATATGTCGAGGCTTGGTAATGAATTCCTTAGGTTTAAATCATCTTCCGACTTTGTCCCGGGCCCATTTTCACCATAGTTGACCTTCAAAACAAAAACTAAGAAAATATAAGAAAAACTACTAAATACAAAGAAAACCCTACAAAACCTAAAATGATGCAAAATATGTCAAGTGGATTCCAAAAACACATAAATACAAGCAAATCACGCACAAATAAGCCGCAAAAATATCGTGAAAATACGTACAAAAATGTGCAAATCAGTAATAGCTAGAGAGGCCATCCAAAAAGCAGTAGTATTCGTGTACCGCTAGCTTGTCGAGCAACTGGTCCATGAAAGGTAGTGGAAAATGGTATTTTCTTGTCGTGGCATTGAGCTTCCTATAATTGATGCACATGCGCCACCCGGTGGTTAGGCGCATCAAACGACCTCTTCCTTGTCGTTCTCCATGATTGTGATGCCTCCCATCTTCGAAACCATGTGCACTAGGCTAACCCATTCACTATCCACCACAGGGCAGATAATTCCTTCGTCGATGAGTTAAAAGATTTCATTCTTGACTATCTCCATGAGTGTAGGATTTAGACGTCTTTTCTCATCTCGCACTGGCTTGGCTCCTTCTTCTAACACTATATGGTGCATGCAAGTGACCAGACTTATCCCCTTAATGTTGCCGATGCTCCAGCCAATAGCTTGTTTGTACTTTTTGAGAACCTCGATCAACTCTCTTTCCTCGTGCTCCACTAACTCCGCAAAAATGATCACGGGTTTCCTCTTGTTGGCCTCAAGAAAAATAAATTTGAGGTGGCTTGGTAGTGGCTTCAATTCCATCTTAGGCTCCAGCACGGGCCCAATAGACATTTAGCCCATATCCTCATTTTCGATCACAAATAGATTGACCACCCCCTCCGCACTTGGATCAAAATCGTCGTCCTCGGCGTTCCATTTCTCTAATAGTACGACACCAAACAACTCCATCACGCATTGGTCCACAGAATTGAGATAAGAGCAATCGGGACCCATAAGGGGTGATGGAATGTCTTGGATGTCTCTGAGAGAAAACGTCACTAATTCATCAAAAATGAAAAATTTCATTTTTCCTCGACGCACATCAATCATGGTGTGTGATGTTGCCATGAATGGTCACCCAAATAGAATAGTATGCTCCTTGCTTGATTTGAAAACTTCTCCAACGTCCAATATCACAAAGTCCATGAGGACTACCAAGGAGCCGACTTCTACCAACACATCTTCGACCACTACCAACGGATATCTCACTGAGCGGTCTGCTAGTTGAAGTTGTATGCTTTTTGGCTTCATTTCCCCAATATTGAACTATTTGTATAGAGCGTAAGGCATCAAGTTGATCCCTGCCCCGAGAACGAGCATTCCTCATGCCTTTTACCCATCCCCAAGAGTAATCGTAATGTAAAAACTCCCGGGATCACTCACTTTTGGCGGTAATGGTTGGTGGCATATGGCACTCACTTCTTTCGACAACACAATCTGCTCGTTTGCTTCCAACCTTCTCTCCTTTGATGCGAGTTCCTTGAAGAACTTTACGTACGCCGGCATTACTTTGATTACGTCAAGAAGTAGAAGGTTGACTTTTATGCTCTTCAACATGTTATAGAGCTCCATGAACTTCTTATTCTCCTTTGCTGGCTCAAGACATTTTAAAAACGGTACAGGGTCTTGAATAACTCATTTCGGCTTGAAACGAATGGAATCACACTGCTCATTGGTCTCATCCGGCTGGATGTAAGGTGGTGTCCGGTCGGATGAAACTACTGTCTTGCGGTCAGACCGATTTTGCTTGTCCATCCGGTCATATGTTGCCTCGATCCGACCGAATTCTAGATTTGTTCGACCGGATTTTTCTTCTGTCCTTTCAATCCGACCGGATTCTGGGTTCATCCGATCAGATACATCTTCTGTTCCTGTAATCCGGCTGGATGTCTTGGCTGCGCCTTCCTTGTTCGAGTTGGCTCACTTTGACGGAAATTTCCCGGTGAGAGAACCTGGAACGTATCTATTTTGGGATTTGTGAATCCCCTCAATTGCTACCTTATTGCCGTTAAAGGGTGGCACGTCAGCACTTGTTTTCGTTTCTTCCAAACCTGGCTCATTCTCAACATCTTTTTCTTTCAATTTCCTGATACCATTATCAACCTTTTTTCCACCTCTGAGCACATGTATTGCCATTGATTGTTCAGGTTGACTAGGCAGCTTCCCTGGGTCAGTTTTGAGCTTTGCTAAGGACGTGGAGATTTGCCCCATCATCATCTCCAACTTGTCCATTTGTTTCTTAGTGCGATTGTTCTCTTCTATCTTGCGGAGAGTCTCTTCTCGATTGCGTAGGGTCTCAAATTCTTGTCGCTGTCGCCACAATCGCAACTCTTCATCGGGATTCAACGGAGGTGGAGCTTTGTTGTTGTTGATCCCGATAAACTTGTTGGCCTGAGTTATTTTGCCCCTGCGGAGGGCGCTATTGATAATTTCCTTGGCCTTTATTCTGGTAGGAGTTATAATTACTCAGACCTCCTTGATTTCTGTTTAGGGGAGGCAGTGCTAGGTACTAGGGGTCTGTCTATTTTGGCACCGGCACGTAGTTAGGATTTCCCAATCCGTACTTGAAGTTCGAATGATCTCGGAATCCGGGATTGTATGTGTTCGAGTAAGGATCGTAGTTTTTGGTGAATTTTTAGCCCGATTTGTTGTTGGGCTGAAAATTCTAAATGGTGTTCACCTCATCATCATCTTCTTCATTAAATGTCACCTTACATGTTCTAGCTCCATGTCCAAACACTCCACAAATTTCACACGTTTCGTGTGAAGGTTGCGATGGTTCCTCCTCTCGTTTCATCATGCTTCTCAAAAAGGCGACTTGTTTTATGAGTTCTTCAATCTTGTTATTCTCCTCTCAAGTAGTTGACACCTCGTTCACTTTGATTTTCCTTGGAAGGGAGCTTGTCTGCTGCGACTTCTCACCAATGAGCTCAAATAGATCTCATGATTGTCTCACGGTTAGGTCTCCAAAATCGCCGGCTTTTGCTTCTACTTGTTGCTTATAGCTCGGCAACAAACCCTCATGGAAATAGTTGTTGACCATTTCGGGACTGTTGTTGTGATGCGGGCATGCATGGAGGATCCCCTTGTAGCATTCCCACACCTCGTGGAATGATTCCCCGTCCATTTTCTCAAAGTTGGTAATTTCTCTCCTCAACTTTGTCGTCGTTTGGGCCGAGTAAAGACTTGCCCGCGAATTTCTTATAAACCATATCCCAATGAGTTAGGGATTTAGGTTGCAACCATAGAAGCCACAACTTGGCTTTCTTCCTTCAGAATACTTGGGAAGCACCTCATTCTAAGCTGCACTTCATTTAGTCCCCGATCTGGAATTCCAGACACCGCCGCGTAAAATTCTCAAATGAAATTGAGCGGGTCTTCGTTTAGCATGCCATAGAAAACGGGTAGCTGGCTAACATAATTGGACTTCAAATCGTAGTATTGGGCCTCGGGGCCTAAGACTATGGCTGAGCTGTATGGACCGATGGTTGGGCACACGAAGTTGCTTTATCGGCATTCGTTTCGATATCGAGGAGCTCATNTAGTAGTTAGTGTAGTTAGGTTTAGGTGTTCTTAGCAAGTTTGGGAGAAGGTGACATATCCTTCACTTGTGGTTCTTGGTTGCTTTTGGAAGATTTTAATAGATTTGAAGCTTTTGAGTTCAATGCAATTGGTAGTGTTCCTTCCCTTACTTTCTTGTGTTGTTATTGTTGTTGTTGTTGTTCTTGTTAGGTTAAAATTGTTGTGTTGGTGATTTGGTTTTAGATTATGTTGACTTTCTTAGCATTTAAATTCTTGAATGTTTGGTTATGTTGCATTTGTTGTTTTTCTCTTCTTGCAAACTCCATTGATGCATCCCTCTTTCAAGCCTTTTACTCTTTTTAGCTAATCAAACTTTAGGTAGATAATAGCCAGGTGGGACTTTCCTCTTTGGTATTTTGACTTTCTTTTCAATGTAATGCTTTGAATCACTTTCAGTTTCAAGCTTTGTATTTCCCTCCTTTTTTTCTTTTTCAATTTACAAGCCTTCTTAGTTTAGTAAATTTTAATGGTTTAACCAATATCATTAATTAATTACCTTCAAGCAAGCTTTAATTCGTATTTGATGTAATTAGTTTATAAATTACGGGTTTAGGGTTTTGGTTCGTTTAGAACCATTAATCAGATCTTGTCGACAATTTGGGATTGACAACCCCGAATTGTGGATTAAGCGCTCGGCAAAAACCGATTGATCGTGGAGACGAACCGAACGCCCTAAACCCTCATTTTCATTATTTTCATTTAATTCACTTTTAATTAAAGTCTCCCTTTAAATTCAAGCTTTAGCATAAAAATCTAAACCCATTCAATGAATCAATGCTTTCTTAGGAGTAGATTAGTTTAATTTAGTTTAACAAGAGAGTAAATAAAACCACCAACCGCCGATAATATCTATCCTCGAGAGACACGACTCGGGAAAACTTACCGCTCTACAATCGCCCCCGTACTATTGCGGAGAAGATTCTTAGAGTGCTAAGAATTCTTCGATCAAATTTTTTAGCCGTTGCCGGGGATAGATTAAGGCAAAAGGTGTTTTTAATTATTTCTCTTGTTATCTTAGTTATTTAGTTAGTTTAAATTGTTGTTTTACTTTCAATGCTCGTAATCCTTTGTTGAGTGTTTTGTTTGCAAGGTACTCATTCGGGGAGCCCGATGCCGCCCGCCTACACTCACGACGATCAAAGGATGCCTCCGCCGCTCGATTGATCCAACCGAGGATGGCAAACTACCGAGCTAGTTTTCCATACGACGACCCTTATATCCAAACTCCCAAATATCCAAACCCTTACATCCAAACTCCCGAGTATCCAAATCCGTACACCACTCCCCCAAGCTATCGGGTCCCCTTGACTTACGATGAACCGTACGCTTCGATTGGTGAAGAATGGGCCCCCTCTTTTGATTATTCCGGCCCAAGCCCTTCTTATTCTCCACCGATTTCATATCCCGACAACCCGAGCATGGATCCGTATGCACCAACTCATAATTCTTATGATCCGGGTTTTAACGATCCATGCTCAACTCACCCCGCCTTCTTCTTACCCGAGCTTTGAATCGTATGCTTTCCAAATTCATGATTCATATTCTTGGAGCTACGACTTTTACGACCTACCCACCTCGAGTTCGTATACTCCGAACGACGACCCTTACACCTCACTTTTTCAAGATTCGTCTATGCCCCAACTCCCGGACTTTGAGCCTCTCTCATCCGAGATCGTGGAGGTGATTCGACAATTGGATGAATGCCTTGCTTGCATGGAGACTCAAGTAGAGCAAATTGCCAACGAAATGGACGAGCTTAAAAGACCGTGTCTTGACAAGATGCCCATCTTCGATGTGGTGGATCCCACCGTTATTTTTGGCAATGCAACTTTTGACGGTCTTTTGAAAGAGGTGTGCACAAAGGTGGAGATAGAGGGTGAGGAGAAAGGTTCGGAGATCGGTGTTACCCCTCTCGTGTTTTGTGAAGAAGTTGTAGAGGAACATGAGGGGGGGTTATTTTTGGGGTCTCCAACGGCACTTGGATTGTCGAGCTTACTTGCTTTTGGCAAGGATGATGAAGTTGTGCCAGTTTTGAAGGATGTGGAGTTGATCGAGCCTCTTCTACCACCACCCGATGCCGTTTGTATACTTGATAAAGAGGTGGTGGAAGAGGTAGTTGGGGAGAGAGAAGAGATGACGGTCGGGGAGACGAAGGAGTACGTCGACCCATTTTGGGACGATCACATTTGGGTGGTCGACTACTCCCTCTTTCGACCACCGAAGCAAGCCCGCGCTCTTGATAGTTTGACCTTCCGACTTGCCCGACGTGCCCGCCTTGGTGATTTTTGTTACCCGGTGTGTCTACTCGAGAACACCAAGGCGTGGCACGATCGCCACCTCTTCTTGGATCCTGGATAGTGTCAATTGTATAAACCGTCGAGCTATAGACGTTAAAGTAGCGCTTATTGGGAGGCAACCCAATTTGTAAAAAGAAAAATTCCAAAAAAATAGAAAATTCAAAAAACAAAACTTTTTATTCGTATTTTGTTTTTGCAACCCCCCTTTTGGTTTGTTTCTTTTAGTTTTCTTAACTCAACTCCCAGAGAGGACTTATGCACGATCACGTCACCACAAGCTCGGAGATAGGGGCGTTTCCTTTTCCCTTACACTTTTTACAACATTTTTTTTAGCTTAATATGCAATGAGGACATTGCTAGGTTTTAAGTGTGGGGTGGTGGTTAGGGTTCGTCTTAGGAGCTTTTAAATTGTTGCATGCTTGCTTGTGTTAATTTGAGTAACGTGTGTGTTATTTTTGCTTGGAACTTTTGCAAAGTGACGCGATTTTGATGAATTGCTTAGGAGTTTAGATTTTCGATCGGATTTAGTGTACTTAGGTAATTTGACTCGTTGGGAACTTTTTTTGGCTTTAGCTTCGTGCTATCCTTGAGATCATATAGAACTAGTGCCTCAACTAGCCTTGTCGTCGAACACTCTCTATAGGATTTTATTTTGTATTTTGGAGTCGTCAATTGCTCCATGTGCTCGATCGAGAACATTGTAAGTTGCTAATAGCAACGTACGATTGGAGTTGTTGATTTCTCTTTGTGTATCTCTTGTACTTAAGTGCCTCATCTTCTTGGGTACCAAACCAAAAACAAAGAAAAAAAATCCGAAAAAAAAAGAAAAAAAATAGAAGAAGAAAAAAAAAGAGAAAAGATGATGAATAAACAAGGATAAGTTATAAATCCTTGTAGTTATTAAGAAATAAACTCCTCTTTTTCCTTTTTTTAGATTTTATTTGTTAAAGAGAGTTGTGGACGATCGGGGCTAGTAGGGAGCCAATTAACGGTTCGACCGTTGATAGACCTTAGCCGGGGCAAGGACGAGGAGACCGACTTGGAGGGTTACCTAGTACCTTTAGGTTTCGGGAGTCGATCTAAACTTTATTTGTCAACGCATCATTGTCGTCCTTTTAGACAAGTTAACAAGCATTGTAGCATACGACGTCTCGAATTAGAATTGTGCATTAACTTAGGATCATCCGAGGATAGTTTCGTAATTCTGGATTAGTATTGCTTGAGGACAAGCAATCATTCTAAGTGTGGGGTGGTTGATTTGTACTTTTTTTTTCGCATTTTTGTTACCTTTTTGTGTTGTGTTTGCATGTGTTTTGCTTGCATTTATGGGTATTAGGAGTCTTTTTGGCCTATTTTGTTAGTTTTAGATTTTGTAGTGTTTTCTTTGTTTTTAGTAGTTTTTCTTATATTTTCTTAGTTTTTTTTATTAGTTTTTGTTTTGAAGGTCAAAATTGGTCAAAGTGGACCCACGACGAGGTCGGAAGATGATTCAAACCCGAGACACTCATTGCCAATCCACGACATATCTTTGGTGCGAGGATCGACCGGAAATGACGAGAAATGTGACCATTTTCATTGTCACCTCATGCATTCGCTCGGTGGATGTCTTAGTTGTCGTAATTCAAGCATAACTCCAAAACCACTTGTGCCATTTGCCTCCACCTTATATAATTGGAAAGCTGAGAGAAATTTCTAAAACTCTTGTGTTTACAACAATCCCAAATTCTGAGTTTAAGAATGGTAAAAAGCAGCTTTAAGTGGAGACAGTTTGTCGTGGCCTCGCTTGTGGTAGGTTTTGGTTCGGAGCCCATAAATCTCGGAGAAAAATTCCAAATGACACAAATCAAATGCCAAATGAAATACAATAGAAAGGGATAGATTTCATATGAAGACATCAATGGCTGATTCCGTGTTTTTGTCAGTCAATCGATTGGATTTCAGTCGATCGACTGCTCGGCAGAAAGTTTGGGGCGTTTGAACAAGGATGTGTGATTTTGGCAAAAAAAGACCATTTTGCCCCTTATCTACCCATATATGATTCCCACCCATTATTCAAAAAAAAAAAACACATCTCCTTAGTGGTTTTGGACCTAGTCCATCTCCTCCAAGCCTCTACCATTCCTTGCAAAAATAAACCCTAGTTTAAATCCTTAGTTAATGTAGTTTAGCTAGTTTAGTAGTTAGTGTAGTTAGGTTTAGGTGTTCTTTGCAAGTGTGGGAGAAGGTGACATATCCTTCACTTGTGGTTCTTGGTTGCTTTTGGAAGATTGTAATAGATTTGAAGCTTTTGAGTTCAATGCAATTGGTAGTGTTCCTTCCCTTACTTTCTTGTGTTGTTATTATTGTTGTTGTTGTTCTTGTTAGGTTAAAATTGTTTTGTTGGTGATTTGGTTTTAGATTATGTTGTCTTTTTAGCATTTAAATTCTTGAATGTTTGGTTATGTTGCATTTGTTGTTTTTCTCTTCTTGCAAACTCCATTGATGCATCCCTCTTTCAAGCTTTTTACTCTTTTTAGCTAAGCAAACTCTAGGTAGATAAAAGCCAAATGGGAGTTTCCTCTTTTGGTATTTTGAGTTTCTTTTCAATGTAATGCTTTGAATCACTTTCAATTTCAAGATTTGTATTTCCCTCCTTTTTTTATTTTTCAATTTACAAGCCTTCTTAGTTTAGTAAATTTTAATGGTTTAACCAATGTCAATTATTAATTACCTTAAAGCAAGCTTTAATTCGTATTTGATGCAATTAGTTTAAAAATCACGGGTTTAAGGTTTCGGTTCGTTTAGAACCATTAATCGGATCTTGTCGACAATTTGGGATTGACAACCCCGAATTATGGATTAAGCGCTCGGCAAAAACCGATTGATCTTGGAGACGAACCGGACGCCTTAAACCCTCATTTTCATTATTTTCATTTAAATCACTTTTAATTAAAGTCTCCCTTTAAATTCAAGCTTTAGCATAAAACTCTAAACCCACTCAATGACTTAATTCTTTCTTAGAAGTATATTAGTTTAATTTAGTTTAACAAGAGAGTAAATAAAACCACCGACCGCCGATAATATCTATCCTCGAGAGACACGACTCGGGAAAACTTACCGCTCTACAATCGACTCCGTACTATTGCGCAGAAGATTTCTTAGAGTGCTAAGAAATCTTCGATCAGATTCCCTAAAGGCGACTCCCCCACACATTCCTCCACAACATCTTCAAAAATCACGAGAGGGATAACGCCGACTTCTAACCCTTTCTCCTCACCCACCAACTCCACCTCCTTGCACACCTCTTCCAAAAGATCGTCAAAGCTTAAATTGTCATCAACAAAGTGGGATCAACCACATCAAAGATGGGCATCTAATCAAAACAAGTTTTTTTTAGCTCGTCCACATCGTTGGTAATTTGCTCAGTTTAAGTCTCCATGCGAGCAAGGCGTTCATCCAATTTTCGAACCGCATCCACGGGCTTGGTTAAAAGAGATTCTAAGTCCGGGGGTTAGGACATAGACAAATCTTGAGAAACTGTGGTGTAAGTATCATCGCTCGAAGTATATGAATTTGAGGTGGGTATATTGTAAAAGACGTAGCTCGAAGAATAGGAATCATGGATTGGTGGAGCATACGAGTCAAAGCTCGGGTAAGAAGAAGACGAGGAGAGTGGAGCATATGAATCGTCGAAATCTGGATCATACGAATCATGAGGCGGTGCATAAGGATCCATGCTCGGATTATAGAAATGTAAAAACGGTGGAGAATATGAAGGTCTTGGTCCAGAGTATTCGAATGGGTGAGCCCATTCTCAACTGCTCGGAGCATACGGGTCATCATGAGATGGAGGAACTCAATAATCGGAAGGTGGAGCATATGGGTCATCATAAATCAAGGGGGCCTGATAGCTTGGAGGAGTGGTGTACGAATTTGGGTAATCGGGAGTTTGGATATAAGGGTCATCATATGGCAAACAAGCTCGGTAGTTTGCCATCTTCGGTTAGATTAATCTTGGATCTTCAAAGATGCGGGTTAAATTTTTCAATGTAGCTACAAATCAAAACACTAGAAAAATGAGATTAAACGTAACGGTGAGAAACAAGACAATCCAAATTATACAATGAACGGACATGAAAAGCAAACACAAAAACGCGCGACGTTCAGCCTTCCCTGGCAACGGCACCAAAAATTTGATCGAAGATTTCTTAACACTCTAATATGAAATTAGTTTTGAGAAATCTTCTTCACAATAATACGGAGTCGATTGTAGAGTGGTAAGTTGATCCCGAGTCGTTTCTCTCGAGGAAGGCTAATCGGAAGCTATTTCGCGTTTGATTTTCATGAAGTAAGATAAAACTAAACTAACTATGCTAAATAAAGCGTAATTCACTTTGGTTTAGGTTTTTTAAAGATAATCAATTAAGACAAGAATTAAAAGTGATTTAAATGAAAATAATGAAAAATGAGGGTTTAGGGTGTTTGGTTCTCCACGATCAGTCAGATTTTGCTGAGCACTTAATCCATGATTCGGGGTTGTCAATCCCAAATGTCGATCAAGTATTGGGGTCGTCAATACCGATTCTCGGGTTTGTCAATTTCGAGTCTCAAAAAACTCCAATTAATGGATCTAAACAAACCTAGATCCTAAACCCATAATTTTTAAACTAGTTGCATCAATTGAAAATTAAAATAATTAAAACTTGAAGATCTGTGAAGTATGAACATAATAACATAATTTTAAAGTTTGAAATAAATTAAGGAGGGAAAAGTTCTTTGAAAGCTACAAGCATACGATAACAACAAACTATGAATTTAGACATGATTTCTAATGAAAATTAAGAAATTTCCTAATTTGGCAAAAAGCTTGAAGAACTCATAAGAGCTTCAATGGGGTTTTGCAAAAAATAGTAAATGATGAACATGAAGAACATGAAATAAAGAACACACTCAACAACATAAGAAAATCTTTAGACATTTTAGGAATCATTAATCTACAACAATAATTAAAGAAAACAACAACAATTAATAACTACAAAGCAAGAAATCAAGAGGAATGAATTATCATTAACAAACCAAAAGATGCAAGAACCAAATATCCTAGAGGTTTCAAGTCTTGAAGAATATCCACACCAAATTACATTACAATTACATTAATGATTGAAACTAAACTAAGAATCTAAATCTAAGAAAATGGAAAATGGGTTTTGAAGATATGGGGACTTTGTCAAGGTCCCCAACTAGCCAAAATGAGGATTGTTTGGGTGGATAATGGGTGGGAAGCATGTATAGGTTGATCAAGGGTAAAATGGTCTTTTTTTCTATTATCACAACCTCGGCGTTGCAGTCGATCTGATGGTGGCAGTCAATCGACTGCTTGGCTGCAGCATTTTGGAACCCTCACTCAGTCAGTTGATCAATTTTCGTGGTCGATAGGCAGAAAAATACATGGAATCAACCATCGTTGTCTGCATATTAAGTTTAGGCCTTCCTATTGAATTTCATTTGGAATTTGGTTTGTGTCGATTAAAATTTTCTTCCGAGAGTTTTTGGCTCCTCCCCGAAATCTGCCACAAGCGAGACCATGGCGCACTGTCTCCACTTAAAGCTGCCTTTTACCATTCTGAGCCTCAGAATTTTGGGATCATTGTAAATACAAGAGTTTTAGAGATTTCTATCAGATTTCTAATGATTTAAGGTAGAGGCAAATGTCACTAGTGGTTTTGAATTTATGCTTGTGTTACGACAACTGGTATATCCACCGAGTGAATGCGTGAGGCGACAATGAAATGGCCACATTTCTCGTCATTTCTGGTCAATCCTCGCACCAAAGATATGTCGAGGCTTGGTAATGAATTCCTTAGGTTTAAATCATCTTCCGACTTTGTCCCGGGCCCATTTTCACCATAGTTGACCTTCAAAACAAAAACTAAGAAAATATAAGAAAAACTACTAAATACAAAGAAAACCCTACAAAACCTAAAATGATGCAAAATATGTCAAGTGGATTCCAAAAACACATAAATACAAGCAAATCACGCACAAATAAGCCGCAAAAATATCGTGAAAATACGTACAAAAATGTGCAAATCAGTAATAGCTAGAGAGGCCATCCAAAAAGCAGTAGTATTCGTGTACCGCTAGCTTGTCGAGCAACTGGTCCATGAAAGGTAGTGGAAAATGGTATTTTCTTGTCGTGGCATTGAGCTTCCTATAATTGATGCACATGCGCCACCCGGTGGTTAGGCGCATCAAACGACCTCTTCCTTGTCGTTCTCCATGATTGTGATGCCTCCCATCTTCGAAACCATGTGCACTAGGCTAACCCATTCACTATCCACCACAGGGCAGATAATTCCTTCGTCGATGAGTTAAAAGATTTCATTCTTGACTATCTCCATGAGTGTAGGATTTAGACGTCTTTTCTCATCTCGCACTGGCTTGGCTCCTTCTTCTAACACTATATGGTGCATGCAAGTGACCAGACTTATCCCCTTAATGTTGCCGATGCTCCAGCCAATAGCTTGTTTGTACTTTTTGAGAACCTCGATCAACTCTCTTTCCTCGTGCTCCACTAACTCCGCAAAAATGATCACGGGTTTCCTCTTGTTGGCCTCAAGAAAAATAAATTTGAGGTGGCTTGGTAGTGGCTTCAATTCCATCTTAGGCTCCAGCACGGGCCCAATAGACATTTAGCCCATATCCTCATTTTCGATCACAAATAGATTGACCACCCCCTCCGCACTTGGATCAAAATCGTCGTCCTCGGCGTTCCATTTCTCTAATAGTACGACACCAAACAACTCCATCACGCATTGGTCCACAGAATTGAGATAAGAGCAATCGGGACCCATAAGGGGTGATGGAATGTCTTGGATGTCTCTGAGAGAAAACGTCACTAATTCATCAAAAATGAAAAATTTCATTTTTCCTCGACGCACATCAATCATGGTGTGTGATGTTGCCATGAATGGTCACCCAAATAGAATAGTATGCTCCTTGCTTGATTTGAAAACTTCTCCAACGTCCAATATCACAAAGTCCATGAGGACTACCAAGGAGCCGACTTCTACCAACACATCTTCGACCACTACCAACGGATATCTCACTGAGCGGTCTGCTAGTTGAAGTTGTATGCTTTTTGGCTTCATTTCCCCAATATTGAACTATTTGTATAGAGCGTAAGGCATCAAGTTGATCCCTGCCCCGAGAACGAGCATTCCTCATGCCTTTTACCCATCCCCAAGAGTAATCGTAATGTAAAAACTCCCGGGATCACTCACTTTTGGCGGTAATGGTTGGTGGCATATGGCACTCACTTCTTTCGACAACACAATCTGCTCGTTTGCTTCCAACCTTCTCTCCTTTGATGCGAGTTCCTTGAAGAACTTTACGTACGCCGGCATTACTTTGATTACGTCAAGAAGTAGAAGGTTGACTTTTATGCTCTTCAACATGTTATAGAGCTCCATGAACTTCTTATTCTCCTTTGCTGGCTCAAGACATTTTAAAAACGGTACAGGGTCTTGAATAACTCATTTCGGCTTGAAACGAATGGAATCACACTGCTCATTGGTCTCATCCGGCTGGATGTAAGGTGGTGTCCGGTCGGATGAAACTACTGTCTTGCGGTCAGACCGATTTTGCTTGTCCATCCGGTCATATGTTGCCTCGATCCGACCGAATTCTAGATTTGTTCGACCGGATTTTTCTTCTGTCCTTTCAATCCGACCGGATTCTGGGTTCATCCGATCAGATACATCTTCTGTTCCTGTAATCCGGCTGGATGTCTTGGCTGCGCCTTCCTTGTTCGAGTTGGCTCACTTTGACGGAAATTTCCCGGTGAGAGAACCTGGAACGTATCTATTTTGGGATTTGTGAATCCCCTCAATTGCTACCTTATTGCCGTTAAAGGGTGGCACGTCAGCACTTGTTTTCGTTTCTTCCAAACCTGGCTCATTCTCAACATCTTTTTCTTTCAATTTCCTGATACCATTATCAACCTTTTTTCCACCTCTGAGCACATGTATTGCCATTGATTGTTCAGGTTGACTAGGCAGCTTCCCTGGGTCAGTTTTGAGCTTTGCTAAGGACGTGGAGATTTGCCCCATCATCATCTCCAACTTGTCCATTTGTTTCTTAGTGCGATTGTTCTCTTCTATCTTGCGGAGAGTCTCTTCTCGATTGCGTAGGGTCTCAAATTCTTGTCGCTGTCGCCACAATCGCAACTCTTCATCGGGATTCAACGGAGGTGGAGCTTTGTTGTTGTTGATCCCGATAAACTTGTTGGCCTGAGTTATTTTGCCCCTGCGGAGGGCGCTATTGATAATTTCCTTGGCCTTTATTCTGGTAGGAGTTATAATTACTCAGACCTCCTTGATTTCTGTTTAGGGGAGGCAGTGCTAGGTACTAGGGGTCTGTCTATTTTGGCACCGGCACGTAGTTAGGATTTCCCAATCCGTACTTGAAGTTCGAATGATCTCGGAATCCGGGATTGTATGTGTTCGAGTAAGGATCGTAGTTTTTGGTGAATTTTTAGCCCGATTTGTTGTTGGGCTGAAAATTCTAAATGGTGTTCACCTCATCATCATCTTCTTCATTAAATGTCACCTTACATGTTCTAGCTCCATGTCCAAACACTCCACAAATTTCACACGTTTCGTGTGAAGGTTGCGATGGTTCCTCCTCTCGTTTCATCATGCTTCTCAAAAAGGCGACTTGTTTTATGAGTTCTTCAATCTTGTTATTCTCCTCTCAAGTAGTTGACACCTCGTTCACTTTGATTTTCCTTGGAAGGGAGCTTGTCTGCTGCGACTTCTCACCAATGAGCTCAAATAGATCTCATGATTGTCTCACGGTTAGGTCTCCAAAATCGCCGGCTTTTGCTTCTACTTGTTGCTTATAGCTCGGCAACAAACCCTCATGGAAATAGTTGTTGACCATTTCGGGACTGTTGTTGTGATGCGGGCATGCATGGAGGATCCCCTTGTAGCATTCCCACACCTCGTGGAATGATTCCCCGTCCATTTTCTCAAAGTTGGTAATTTCTCTCCTCAACTTTGTCGTCGTTTGGGCCGAGTAAAGACTTGCCCGCGAATTTCTTATAAACCATATCCCAATGAGTTAGGGATTTAGGTTGCAACCATAGAAGCCACAACTTGGCTTTCTTCCTTCAGAATACTTGGGAAGCACCTCATTCTAAGCTGCACTTCATTTAGTCCCCGATCTGGAATTCCAGACACCGCCGCGTAAAATTCTCAAATGAAATTGAGCGGGTCTTCGTTTAGCATGCCATAGAAAACGGGTAGCTGGCTAACATAATTGGACTTCAAATCGTAGTATTGGGCCTCGGGGCCTAAGACTATGGCTGAGCTGTATGGACCGATGGTTGGGCACACGAAGTTGCTTTATCGGCATTCGTTTCGATATCGAGGAGCTCATTCCCCCCCCCCCCCCCCCAAAGAAAAAGTTTTTTTGCGCATCCTCCGTATTCTCTCCATCCACCGTACTCCTCCAGATTCCCATAATATTGATCATCTTCATAAAACTCATATCCTGATTCTCATACGCATTGTTTCGGACATTCTCATCCTGCTAAGCACAATACGGTCGTCCCTCTCTGCTATTTCGTAAATGATTAGGTTCTCGCTCTCGGTTCTCATATTCTTAGTTCCGTTGGTTGTTTTAGGGCTGGGGCCCTCCGGTACCAACATAGTTGTACTCAAGCTCCTGATTTGCCCAAGTATTGAAGGCTTGGGCTTCTTCTCGATTCCAGAAGTGCTATGGCGTTCGGTTGATTGGGGGGTCGTCGATTGGATTTTCTGGCATCATGACTCGATGGTTGTCTTGGGGCTGGGGCCCCCTGTTGTTTCCACCTTCGAGGTTCTCGGGTTCTCCTTGTTCTTTGTCCTGGTTGTTCTTTTGGTTGTCAAGAAGAGCAAACATCTGTGGATCTTCATCTCGGATATTGTTCTGCTGGTCTCTCACGTGCATGTCTTTGTTGGGTCGCATGTTATATGGTTGATCACAAGGGGGAGTGCGGTTGTCGTGTCCTCTCCCTCGACCACCATTTGTTCCTCCTCCTCTTCCTCCGGTTCCACGGCCGCCATAATGTGGAATGTTCGAAATGGTGGTTGTGGTTGCTTCAGATGGATCCCTTCGGGGAAAGAAAGAGTTTTCTCGGTCTCCCAACTCGTTCGATGTTGTTAATAAACGGGGCAAGTTCACCTCTAAGGCCTCTACGACCTTGCATCAACAATAAATAATATCAACGCATAGAGTAGCAAACCAAAACAATTATATATAAATCAAGCATAAAATTTAACACGGATAAACATCGTCAACACCTTTGCCACTCCCCGGCAACGGCGCCAAATTTTGAGCCGAACAATTTGCTTCTTTCAAAATTATAATCAATTTACAACGTGCGTCTACGTTTTGAAAGCAAGTTCGCCCGCAAGAGAATGGGGTCACTGTAGAATGACAAGTTAAACCAAGTCGAATTCTCAAGGAATGGAAATACGGAGTCGACGATATTAATTATATCAAAATTCACAAATTCTCATTCTAAACACACGGTCGAAAGGGGTTTTTGATTTGATTATTTTAAACAGACTAGATTTTAAAACTAATCTTACAACGAGAGTGTCAATCTCTATGTAAGAACTTAACAATGAATTTAAAAATGAAATTATAAATTATTTGAAAACTTAACGAGAAGATTAAACTACGAATTGTCATTCAAGCGTTTTATCGAACATATGAAAAACATTAACGAGTTATACTCTTAGTAAGAACAATTACCAAACTAACAACCAAATAATACCAAAGATATGATCAAACTAATTATCCAACACAAAGCATGTAAAACTGGTTAAGTAATTTCATTCACCAAAACAAATACTATTATTTCTAAACCAAATATCAAAGGTAAAATGTTCGCCAAATAGATTAACAACTACGAATTAAAAATAGAGTTTAGAAAATACTAAATTCAAACGAAAGATTGATCAACTTGAAAAGTGAAAGATAGCTAACTCCACTGATTCTGGAGGAATGGTCTTCTATGCTTACGAATCCGAAAGCTTGTCACGAACCTCGGACTAATACGTTCTTCAAGATGAATGATGAACTAACGAAATTGATCTAACTCGTATCGAATTGCCATGAGGACTCTAGTGTATCAAGTATTTCAAGAATCCTAAGATATGTAAAAGATATATGAAAGATGCCTTTTTGCTGACATTGTCCTCTCTTTTGTAGCTTGAAAATCCTCTATTCATTGCATGTGTAACTGAAGATCTTTAGAAAATCCGAGTTTGTAATACTCGCATCTGGCCGGATGGTCTAAGGAATCCGACCACATGGGGATATTTGTCAGCCAATCCGGTCGGATGTCAGATCCATCCGACCGGATGTGAGTCCAGTGGGCTAATTCGGTTGTGATTTTGGTGGGTTAATCTGGCCGGATATCAGATCCACCCGACTGGATGAGTGTCCTCGCGGCTACTTCTTCGCGCTGTCTTCCCCGTTCTTGTCTCTCGATTCTCGTAACAGTTTACGAGCTTAATCTTCTTGAAATCCAGGGTTCGTCTAGCGCTCTAACTGCATGAGAAATCACCGAAGTCATCTCAAAAGGACAAATTATCGATCGAAAAATTGGAAAGTTAAGTAAAAAGCTGTAGAATGCAAAATTATGCAGAATAGCCTAATCTCAACCCGAAAAAGATAACAAAACGACTCAAACATGACTCGAAACATATACAAGACTCATAACAAATACGTACGAATCAATAATATTCACGTATTATCACATATAATTTTCAAATATCATAACAAAAACTGCAAAACCAACACATCCACACCCATCGACAGAGACAACGAGTTAAAGAACCTCTCAGAGCAAGAAACAAACCCCATAGTTTATTTTCAATATGAAGACGAAATTAAATTAACCATAACTCGCGAACAAACATATAACCTTGTCATAAAATCAGTCATCATTACAATAAATGATCGAATAAAAAACATCAGTCCAAATAATAAAAAATACAATTTAACAATAAAAATTAGCCATCTCTCTATTTTGTCATATATCCAAAAAAAATGTAACTATCAATTGATTTTGAACTAATAGAACTACAACATGAAGAATATGGTAATGGCGGAAGCTTTGAACTCGTATTCAGAATAACAACTATGAGATTCGAACTCGAGGTTGGATCAACACTCGGATACACAAAATAATCATCTCTGGCAAATGTAGTAATAGCATCCTTAAAAAAACAATACAAAATGAAAAAAACATGCTTATGTACATAAATATCCAAAATTAATTACCACGGGAGGACAAAAACAAATGACATTGAAACCCATCAATATTATAGCAAAAGAAAATAACATATTAGAAAAAAACAATATATAATTACAAAAAACATTGAAATAAGAAAGAGTGAAGAAATACCTATAGACCTTCTACAGCCTTCTTAGTTTGTGACTCGACAATTTGCGCTCGGTTTCTTTTTCCTTTCGCTTGGTTGCGCTTTTTCTCAAGTACACTCTTCTCCCTCTTATTTCGCTTACATTTTGCACGACAACTTTGGGATTTTGAACAAAACCACTCAACGTCAGATCAACGCGGTCATCAAAATAAATGGGGTCGACTTCACGTGTAACACTACATTTAGCACTTTCAAAAGCTTCTTCACACTTCAATCGAGCTTCAATATTGTCTTCACTTGCTAAAATCAGCTTTTGAAACTTTCTATTCATTTGAATCCTCCATAACGAGCCCGCCATTGATTTGTTCGAAAAATCAAAGGCAGGAATATCATCTAAAATAAGCTCACTAACAATATTCTTACACCACCTTTTTTTAAGATACCTCTCAGAAATGGCACACATACAATGTATATTCATTACACGCAAACAATGACGGTACAAAATACCCACCTCAAAAAATAACTTGCACGTGGAAGATACCAACAAATCTTCAACATTGAAAGTTATCTCATGTTCTATCACATCCCTATCCTCAACCCACACATGATATGTCATAATGGAACCTTCTATATGATATGCAGCCCCTTTCATAAATTGATCTTCAAATAAAGAGAAAGCTTTTATTGTATACACATCTCTATTATGTAAAACCAACTTCACATCATTTAAGGTCGTAGGCGGTGTACCTAGCATGCAACATACATCTTCGCCATTCTCTTTACTCCTCCACTCAGACACAACTCCGATAAACATGTTGTAGAAATCACAAAGCCCATCCATCTTAGATAATTTCCTTATATGTGCATGATTTGTGCTCACTTCTTTGAGAAGATAAGATACCACCTGAACCAATCCTTGTTGAACGCAGGAAACTATTTTGCTCTTGTATCATAAAGCCTTAGTAACCAAGAATTATCTTGGCATCCATAATTTGTAACCATCCTGAAAAACATAGGAAATCCCACATTACTGCCACATATCATCACATATTCATCACATACCCTGTCAAATATCATCACATATTATATCCACATATCATCACATATTAGATCCATATAGCATCACATATTAGATCCAATCATCGAATATAGTGGACATATACCATTAACAAAAATCAAACCTTGACCCTAAAAAGGAAAACTTAAACCTAAACCCTGAGTCTCTATCAACTATCATCACATATTAGAGCCACATATCATCGCATACTATAGCCAGATATCATTACATATTACTGTCACATATCATGAATAAAAATTAACATATAATTTAGACATATATATACACAACATCTTAAACGTAAGAACAATAAAATAGATATTTACTTACTTGTCCCAGTAGAACTGAGATTCAGCTTCTGTTTCCACATACTTGAGAAAATAGTTGAAAAGGTCTATAAAACCTTTTTGATTTCTTAGCGAATTGATGTTTGTCTCTGAGTTTTCCCCAATATGCCATATGTAGATTTTATGCCTTGATATTGGGAAAATCTTGGAAATAGCAGCATCCATGGCAGCAGATTGGTCAATAATAATTGTAGTTGGATGCTTACCACCCATGGATCTCAAAACAAACACCAAACAACCACTCAAATGACTTGATTCTCTCATTCCTTAAAAACTCACACAAAAACTTCACATTCTTACCATGATGGTTCATCCCGACAAATAGACCAAAAATCTTATCGTATTTGTGAGTGTTGATATGGCCGAAATAAAGAGGCCTGGATTGGGGCAGACCTGAAGAGGGTCAGAATAGTAAGTGGACAAGAGTTGGAGCAATTACCCTGATCGGGATCCAGACCTGACCTGAGTTCTCGAATGAGAACTCAGGATGGTCAAGTCTGCCTTGGTTATGAGAATCATCCTGATCTGATCTGAATCCTCGTAGAAGGAGTGAAGGAGGTCAGGCTTATGGGAGGTCAGGCAATCTGATTTCCCAAGAGGGAACATGCGGGTCCCTTTGTCATGATTATTTGCATAACGGCCCGAGATTCGCGGATTCTATTTCTGAAATCTCGGAAAGGGTCCCCACTAGAGAAAGCTATAAATATCTCAGCCCCAAGGCTGAGAGAGGTATGACATTCTTGTGCATTCTTTTCATTGCTCACTGAAGTATGCAATACGCTTAACTGACTTAAGATCGGAGAGGTTTCCACCAGAAGTCCTCCAGTGGTCCTTTCTAACGCGTTTGTGGTTGCAGGTCAGGCTTATTTTCAAGGAGATCGGAGTACTTACAAAGAGGGGAATATTTGATTTGGGTATGGTTATTTTTCTGGGTGAAACAATTGGCGTCGTCTGTGGGAAAATCAAGGCTAAGACGTGAGATAAGACATGGCTTCAGATGGACTCCGGCGGAATTTGGTGGCGGAGCTGGGTGGCATGCCAAGCTATGCCACTCCGACGAGTGCGCCTAACACGGCAGGGTTATCAGCGGCAGGACCATCGGCGGCAGTGCGACCAAGCGCAACAGAACCTCCCCCTAGTGGATCCGTACAAGCTGACGCCGGGTTGCTGAATGATTCCTTTCTCAGACAACTGTCTGAACTCAATGGTAAGGCCGTGGAAGTGGCTGTGGATAGGAAGTTCACCGAGTTCTCGACGCCCCCGTTCAAAACACCCCCATCCCAGACAGTCCCACCACCGGAGACGGAACCACCGCGCGTACAGCGCATGGTCCGGACTCCTCTCCAGGAAGAGGGGGAGAGTCTCTCCACTTATGAAAGTGAAACATCGAGCCAAACCAACCCTGACCTCACTGAACAGATGCAAAACTTGCAGAAAGAGGTCAGGGAGGTCAAGAGAAGGATGGCGAGAGTGGGAACGATGTCAGCGTGAAGGAGTAACCCATTCACGGAGGCGGTTATGCATGATGATGTACCAGTTTCCTACCGGTCAATGGGCTTTGAATAAAATGGAACAACAGATCCGTGGGATCACCTGAGCCGATTCGAGATCGCGGCTACTTTACAAAAGTTTTCTGACGCCGTCATGTGCAGAGTCTTCCCGATAACCTTTACAAAATTGGCCCAGCTCTGGTTCAGCCAGTTGCCCCCGCACTCTATAAATAACTTTGACGAGTTCAGCTCGGCGTTCCTGCACCAATTTACTAGCTGCAGGAAGTACCAGAAAATGCCGCTGGAATTGTCCAGCCTGAAACAAAAGGAAATGAAAATCTACGCGCATACATCAAGCGATTTACAGATGCAAAACTTGAGGTGCCATCAGCATCTGAGGAGCTCCTGGTTAACGCTTTAGCACAGGGACTCTGGAGAGGAGAATTTTTTCAGTCGCTGGTCGTGAAGTCAGCGATGAGATTTGGAGAGCTCTTGGAACGAGCAGAAAAATACATTCATCAGGAGGAAGCCTTGAAGATCAAGGAAGAAGGACAGAAGAAAAGGGATCGACCTGAAAGGGAGGAAAGGGTGCCGATGAAAAAGTCCAGGCCAGATCTTGTTGGGGGACGACCTCGTATTGATAGATACACACCCCTGGCCACACCTCAGGGAGAGATTTTGCAAGCAATAAAACGGCACCCTGATCTCAAATGGCCTAAAACTTACTCTCAAAAACCGGGGAAAGAAAGATCTGACCGATTCTGTCGATACCATAACAAATACGGCCATGACACAGATCAGTGCACTCATCTGAAGGATGAACTAGAGAGAATGGTGCAGGCCGGGAACCTCAAGGAGTATGTACAGATGAGAAGGGAGGAGCCCAGGTCTGACTCACGCAGGCGTGATCGGCCTCAAGGGAACAAGCATGAGCAAGATAATGGTCGAAGAAGTGGGAGGCGGAGTGACCAAGCCCAGGTCATACGAGGAGAAATCCTAATGATCACAGGAGGCGAGTGGGATTAGCATTCCAGACGAACCCAAAACAGCTATGTCCGAGCTGCAAAGGACCTGGTCGGGAAATCGCGAGAAGTGGGTCGAATAACCCCAAGCCAAAGCATATGTTTCGGATCAGTGGATGAGAATGGAATCTTGGCTCCTCACATGGACGCCCTGGTCATAACAGCCACTATCGCAAATCACAATGTGAGACGGGTATTTGTTGACACAGGGAGCTCGGCTGATATCTTGTTCTATGATTGCTATTGAAAGTTAAAGCCAGATGTGGAAATGGGATAGGTGACAACTTCGTTAGTAGGATTTGCAGGAGAAGCTTTGAAACCTATAGGGGCAGTGAGGCTTTTGGTAACATTGGGAGAAGGGCCATTTAGATTAACTAAGACGGTGCGATTCCTTGTAGTGGATGCACCATCTTCGTACAATGTCATGTTGGGACGCCCATCCTCAAGCCAATTCCAGGCGGTGATCTCGGTATACCATATGAAATTGAAATTCCCCACTCAGGATGGCACGGGTGAGGTTAAGGGTGACCAGTATGTGTCCAGACAAGAGTACGTCGAGTGTATCCGACGTAATGAAGAGAGACAATATAAGAGAGCCAGAACGGAGAACACGACACCAGAGAGAGGAAGGTTTGATGATGGTAGAGGTGGTCCCAGGAGATGATAGTAGAGTTCTGTGAGTGGGAACGACCTTGAGCCCAGAAATTATGGTAGAACTGGTCCAATCTTTGAGAAACAATGCTGATGATTTTGCGTGGCCTCCTCAAGATCTGGTGGGGATAGACCCAGCAGTCGTTGAACACCGACTCAATATCAGCCCTGGAGAAAAGCCAGTTAAACAGAGGAAGCGTAACTTCGGCCCTGAAAAGGAGGCAATCATCGAAGCTGAAGTCGG
Organism: Phtheirospermum japonicum; assembly: GCA_014905375.1. Taxonomy (NCBI): domain Eukaryota; kingdom Viridiplantae; phylum Streptophyta; class Magnoliopsida; order Lamiales; family Orobanchaceae; genus Phtheirospermum; species Phtheirospermum japonicum. The sequence goes on along the minus strand of BMAC01000086.1, from coordinate 1,664,847 downwards.
AAAATTGTTGAAAGCTAAGCACATCCAATAAATAAAATTCCCTGAGTGGATTTCCAACGTGGTGTTGGTCCCCAAAACCCCGGAAGATTGGCGTATGTGTATAGATTTTCGGGATCTCAATCGTGCCTGCCCTAAGGACCATTACCCGTTGCCAAGAATAGACCAATTGGTTGACTCCACGTCTGGTTTTGAGCTGTTAAGCATGATGGACGTCTTGCAAGGGTACCATCAGATCAGGTTAGCTGAGGAGGACTGGAAGCGGGTCAGTTTTATAATCCCAAAGGGGACCTATTGCTATGTGGTCATGCCATTTGGGCTCAAGAATGCGGGCGCCACATATCAGCGACTGGTGGATAAGATGTTTAAAGCTCAGTTGGGAAGGAACATGGAGGCATACGTCGACGACATGTTAGTCAAGAGCGTGAAGGCAGCCTCACATGTGGATGATTTAAGGGAAACTTTTGACACCTTGAGAAGATACAGAACGAAATTCAACCCCAAAAAATGCGCATTTGGGGTAAGAGGTGGGAAATTCCTGGGGTATATGGTTACAGAAAAAGGAATAGAGGCCAGCCCATAGAAGGTAAGAGCCATCATGGACATGCAGGCCCCAAGAAATGTCAAGGAGATGTAGCGCCTGGTGGGGCGAATTAACGCTCTGAGAAAGTTCATCTCGCGCTCAGCTTAGTGAGTTTGATATTACTTTTGAAGCAAGGACATACATTAAAGCCCAGGCGTTGGCTGATTTTATGCAAGAAATGACCAACTCTCCTGAGGACAAAAAGGAATGGACAGTTTATACAGATGGTTCGGTAGGAAGCCTAGGCTATGGTGCGGGCATAGTGTTGACTGAACCAACAGGTGTGACCACTGAGTACGCAATACGGATGAACTATCCTTTGTCTAATAACGCCGCGGAGTATGAATCTCTTTTGAGGGGAATTCCGATGGTAAATGATTTGGGGGCAGAGCAGGTATGCGCAAGAGTGGATTCGCAGCTCGTATGTAGGCAGATAAATGGAGAATTTGAGACAAGAGACGAGCATATGCAAAAATACCTAGGCCAGTTTCGGGAGTTAGCTAGTGCCATGGGGACTCTGACTGTCCTCCAAATCCCCAGAGAAGAAAACACGAGAGCGGATTACTTAGCTAAAGTGGCTAGTTCAGTAGTGGATTGTCAGGAAAGAATGATCACTTTGTTAATGGCACATCGGGAATTCGGAGAAGAGAAAGTATGCTCAGTGGATATCCTATAAAGGTATATCTGGAGAAAGGAGATCTGCCAAAGAGCAGGAGAGAAGCAATGAAATTAAGGATCAGTTCATCCCGGTTTTGCTTGATTAAGGGAGAACTGTTTCGAAGGGGGTTCAGGCAACCCCTTTTACAGAGCCTAAGCTTAGGGGAGGGCACCCATGTCCTTAAAGAAATCCATGAGGGATGTTGTGGCAATCACATGGGCGCCAGAGCCTTGTCAAGCAAGATTTTGAATGTAGGCTACTTTTGGCCACAACTGAGGAAGGAGGCAGAGGATTTTGTCCAGGCATGTGATAAGTGTCAGAAGAACTCACCCTTGATACACAGGCCTGCGGAGGAGATCATGAAAATGAGCTCTCCTTGACAGTTTGCCAAATGGGGGATAGACCTGGTAGGACCATTCCCCACAGCCCCCGCCCAAAAGAAGTTCTTGATTGTGGCTATCGATTATTTCAGCAAATGGGTGGAGGCTGAAGCTTTGGCAAAAATTACAGAGGATGCGGTAATGGGATTTTGTTGGGAAAACATTGTCTGTCGATTTGGCATCCGCGGGATTTTAGTCTCATATAATGGCACTCAGTTCATGGGAGCCAGAATCAGAGCTTGGTGCACTCAGATGAAAACTGATCAACATTTCACATCTGTTTACCATCTGCAAGCCAATGGCCAAGTTGAAGTGACCAACCGCATTCTCGTACAAGGAATCAGAGCACGCCTGGAGAGATCAGAAGGCAAGTGGGTGGAGGATCTCAGTTCAGTCATGTGGGCGTATCGTAATAATCCCAAGGAGAGCACTGAAGAAACGCCATTCAGCCTGGTCTATGGCATGGATGTTGTGGTCCCTGCGAAGATCAATATGGAAACGCATAGAGTTCAGAACTTTGCTGAGGAGCAAAATGCTATTGATACAGGATGCCCTGGATTTGGTAGAGGAAAAAAGGGAAAGAGCTGCCATCAGAATGGAGCACATTAGGGGGCGAGTCAAAGCAGCCTATGATAAGTCTGTAGTCAAAAGACATTTCAAAGTGGGAGATCTGGTTTTTCGCAGATATGATTTAGGGAAAGCGAAAGGAAACCTGGATGCTACCTGGAAAGGGCCTTTCAAAGTTACAAAAATCCTAAAGGGTGGAGCGTATGAGTTGGAACAGTTAGATGGGGTTAAACTACCACGAGCTTGGAACATATCAAAATTACAGAAATATTATGTATACAAATGAAGCCTAGTGTTTATAATAGATCTGATTCGCATGTCTTTTGCTTTATACAGATTTTAACGCTAGGGCGGATGCCCATGAAATTCCTGACCTGATTGTCAGTTTAAAATTTTAAAGCCAGGATTGGCTAAGAGCGGATGCCCATGAAATTCCTGACCTGATTGTCAGTTTAAAATTTTAAAGCCAGGATTGGCTAAAGGCGGATGCCTATGAAATTCATGACCTGATTGTCAGTTTAAAATTTTAAAGTCAGGGTTGGTTAAGGGCGGAGGCCCATGAAATTCCCGACCTGATTGCCATTAATGTCAGAATCGGCTAAGGATTAATGTTCATATATTTCTCGATCTAATTGTCAGAAAGTCAGGATTAAAAGAAATATCATGAATGCTCGAACAAAAGTCCTTGCCCAGAAAATTCGCATTCATCACAGAGTCTGGAACTACATCAAAAGAGAAACATGCACACCTTCTTACAAAATGAAATTTGGCGGAGTTTGATTAAAAATGCAACAAAACTGAGAAAGAGAAAAACTCATATGCGAAGTTACAAAAAATGAAAGCTTAAAAATTCATCCATGGGAAGAAGAAGCCCTTCTGTCAGAAGCCAGAATCCGGCGGACACGCCATAGCTCGTGCTCTGTTTCATGAAGGCGCTGGCGATATTTGTTGACTCGCTCGGAGATAACATGAGCTTCGCCGGCAGCTATGGTTAGTCGGCTCACCGACTTAGTCAGATCGGCCTTGTCCTCCTCCAGTTGATGGTTTAGTTGGCGGAGCTCAGCCCACTCACGCTTATAGTAACGTTTCTTTAGCCTCTTCCTCTCCAGAAGACGGCACATTTGGGAAATTTTTTCCCAAAGGACGGAGAGTTTATCGGAAAGTTTGAAATTTTCGGCAAAAAGAGAAAGGTTTTTTCTCTTCGCAATGTCCAGTTCTTCAAGTAGAGAAGAAGACGCCATGAAAAGAATGAAATACATAAAACTGAAATACGCACATATAAAGAAAGAGCGGCACGTGACAAATAGAATAATAGTACTAGGGTTTTCTTGAAATCAGGAAACCCTAAAAATTCATTACAAAACGACAAGTCTTCTTGTTACAGTCAAGAGATATGCAGGAAAAGACTATCAGCCACACAGGCAAAACAAACAAAGGATCTATCAAAAGCAAGAAGCAAATAAAGCTAGATTAGCCTAAATCCCCACATCTAACTCTTCTGCCAGCTGCTCTACTTCATCCTCTGCTAAGGCCCCAGGAGATACCTCCCCTGGCAGCTCACCCAAACCGGTGAAGATGGGGGAAGGAGTAGTTGCAGGGAGAGCAAGGGTAAAGGTCTGGTCTGGCTGAGGCTGCTCTGGTTCAGGAACATGAATCGTAGTGAAGACATGCTCAGCAAACTCAGTCGCCCCAAGTTTATGCAGGCGATCTTGCCCCGGGGCATAGCTGAAAGAGGTCGGCTCAGGAGGCGTCTTGAGGGGCAGGTTCTGGTTAAAAGGAAGGTCGGGATGATTCGAGGCCCACTTAGTCTGCGCATCTAAACCAAAGTGGTAATAAGCCATAGCTTCCGGAACCAGCAGTCTGTAGAGCTCCTCAGACCCCAGGAAAGATTTGTAAGTCGTTTCCCGGGTATGTTGGATCAACTTCAGCCCCTTTTCGGAGTTCAGGAACTCCATCTCCCATCCTTCTCGAGCTTTAGCCAGAATCCCATCGGCCAAGCTCCTAGCCTCCGCCAGGGCCTCGTCCCTTGCCTCACTACGAGCCATCTCCACAACTTTCGCCTCCGCCTTTTTCATCTCTGACATCTCTGCTTTGAGCTTTTTCAGCTCGGACCCTCGCTCCTTGGCTAAAGCATGCAAACGCTTCTCCTTCTCCTGCAGCGCCTTATGCTCCCGGATCAGATCAGAATTCATCATGGAGCTCGTAGTTCGAGTAGCCAGGACAGCTTTCTTGGCAGCTGCCCAATCGCAAGGAAAGTTAAAACCAAAAAATAAAAAATGTATAAAAGAAAAAAAAAAAAAAAAAAAAAAGGGGGGGGGGGGGGTGGGGGGGGGGGGGGGGGTGAAAGAAGAGGGATCTACCCGAGCATCATCCTGGCACCACGATTCCAAGAGCTCGCGGTCCGAAAGCTTCTCCAGAGCATGCCGGTCAGAAGAGGGACATTGCCCACGGATAAATTGAAGAGCAATGTCCCCAGGACACTTCAGAACCGAAGTGTTGATGAAGAGGTTAGCATTGGGATTGGATGGTGCAGACACTGGAGGAGTGGCTTTGCCCTGAGTAAACCTGGCCCTTTTGGCCACTGGAGGAGTGCCCTGGGAGAGCCTGAGCCTCTCCCTGCCGAGGAGGAAGGGCCGGTTTCCTGGGATCTTCGCTCTGGAGCTGCCTCTGCCCCTTGCTGGCGAGCGGCTATCATTCTCTGCATCATGTTTTCTGAAAAGAAAGAAAAATCAGTTGACCACGGAGGACGAGTACAAGACAAGATAAAGATGTCAAGACAAAAAAAGCGTTTTACCAATCTCGCGAGTCAGAGGACCTGTCTCTTCTCACTCATTGAAAAAATCTAAAACAAAGGGAAGCATGAGTTGGGAGAGATGGAAAATATTTTCGTTGAGGGTAAAGATTATTTTTTGTAGCCGAGGAGATCTGTCTGCCACAGACAGATGCGGCTGGCTTGGTAGCTCCACGATGGGCTCCGAGGGAAAACCCCAGTCTTTCGAGCAGTGCACGAAGAAGAATTTCTTCCTCCAGGCTTTATTAGAGGAAGGGATGCCACTCAGGAAATGCACGCCAGGTCTAGCGCATAGATAAAAGCAACCTGGAGGAGAGCCCTTGGCTTGGAAGAGCTGGTAAATGGTTTGAGTTGTAGGGTCCAGAACAGCATACCGCATGGCCAGGTTGTATCCAATGATGATTTGAAAAGAGTTGGGGACAAATTGGTAAACAAGGATTTTGTACAGGCAGGAGATTTCTAGTATCAGAGGGTTTACCGGCGGGCGCAACCCTGCCTGGAACTGATCGGCAAAGAAGGTTATGTGGCCGGCGGGTGCCTGGCACGCCAAAATGCCGAGGCGGGGGTTGACCAAGAAAAACTCATCGGGGATCTTATACCTATAACGGAGTTCCTCGATGGTTTTATCACTAAGCGTGGAGGAAATATTGGGGTGTTCGGCGATAAGAGGCGGATATTTAAAGGAGGACGGCGAGGAGGGAGGAGACGTCGCGGCGGAAGAGTGCGACGACGAGTCTGAAGACGCCGACGAGGCTGAAGTAGAGGGAGAAGAGGATGGTGGCGCTGACATTATTGGAAATTAAAAGGGTCGGAGAAGTACCTGGTAGAGAAGTTGACCGGAAACGTTGAACGGAGAAACAAAACGGTGCTGCTGCGCTGAGAGAGAACAAAGAAGGAAGGAGCGTTTGTGAGAGGAAAATATGAAAAGTGAGGAAGAAAGAAAAGAGCGGGAATAAAAGAAAAGGGAGATTTTCAAAAAACGAAAATCAAGGAAAAAGCGGGATCTCGATGGGATTCCTGCATTTAATTCCTTTCAGATGAACAGTGTCCTAGGTGGTGAGCTAGAACGACAATCGTTGCTAGGTATGGTAACCGCCGCTGACCTATCAGTAGTGCGGTACTCGAGGAGACGTGTCGGTATGGTAACCATTTCTGGATATAGACCGTCACTAATAATACCAATAATTAGACTTGATCAAATGGCGGATTTTTCGGGATTTGTACAGATACATAAATTTGGAAAGACGTGTGGAACCCTAACCACTCCTAAAAGAAACCCTAGAATTTTTACAGATCTACCCCAAACATTTCGGGGGGAACGAGTTGATATGGCCGAAATAAAGAGACCTTGATTGGAGTAGACCTGAAGAGGGTCAGAATATTAAGTGGACAAGAATTGGAGAAATTACCCTGATCGGGATCCAGACCTGACCTGAATTCTCGGATGAGAATTCAGGAGGGTCAGGTCTGCCTTGGTTATGAGAATCATCCTGATCTGATCCGAATCCTCGTAGAAGAAGTGAAGGAGGTCAGGCTTATGGGAGCTCAGGCAATCTGATTTCCCAAGAGGGAACATGCGGGTCCCTTTGTCGTGATTATTTGCATAACAGCCCGAAATTCGCGGATTCTATTTCCGAAATCTCGGAAAAGGTCCCCACTAGAGAAAGCTATAAATATCTCAGCCCAAGGCGGAAAGAGGTATGACATTCTTGTGCATTCTTCTAACCAAAGATAGCACCATCACCAAAGCATAAAAAGAATTCTACCTACTGTGATAAATGGTGCAAACCAATCAACATTGTAACGGATAACACTGTCAGCATTGCAATAAGAATCCCTCCAATCAGGAACATGAACAAATTATCAATTCCTGGACGATATGGATGGCGTTGAATCAGGTACGATGATCTCGATGACCATTCCCACTACAATCGAACCTATACGAAAATTCCCAATGGTAGTCGGGACCTTCAATGGACAAACAAAACTAGCTCGCGAGAAAACCAAAATGCACTCTGAACAACAAAAAATAAATAAATAAATAAGAATGATATTCATTAATATAAACCTATTTGTCTCGTTCCATACACACAGAAAAGCTTTCGATTATAAACAAAATAAATGAATTAATATTATTTCTCACCTGCTGAAAATGTCCCACTTGATTAGTGAAGTCAACTATTAGGACTTTCCGAAGAAAATATGGACTCCTATCGCAATAACCACCCCTTCGATCTCGCCCTTTTTTACAGTCGAACCCGAGTAAACACCGTCTCCTGGGATTTTCGTCACCGGAAGGGATTCACCAATTAGAGCAGACTGCATACAAAAGTCAAGAAATAATTATTCAGTGCTCGGCAAAACAAGTAAGAAAATTTTCCGAATAAGAGAACGAAAAGTTAGTATTTAACCTGGTCTATATTCAACGGGTCTCCATCAATCAAACGAGAATCAGGCAACACAATATTTCCGAGATTTATACTAATAAAAGATTTAAAAAAAATATAAGTCTCTATAAATGTCACTCACCAGTTTAATAAGAATCTTCGCTTTGATCTTCCTCGTCTCAACATCGACAAGATAATTTTGATAAATAATATAAGACACAAATAAATAAATACATCGTAGAATGTACAAGATAATGTACTTGATCCTACAAAGAGTTTCAAAAAGGGCCAAATTGTCGTATAAATAGAGAACAAAATAAAAAAAAACATATGTATTTATGACACAATCCTACATTTTCAACACTTCATTCTCACCGTCATTTTCAACACTTCATTCTCACCGTCAGATAGCTGCTTAGCTATAATATCAATGGGCAGTGATCCAACTGGGACTGTAGACTCAACTCCTTCGAACGAGTCATTGATGTAATAATTATCATTGTATTCGTCTTTCGGACAGTTTCATTAAGCAATTTAATTAAATTTAAAAGTTTAAAACAAGGAGTTATAAATAAGGAACCTGAAATAATTTAAATAAACTTAGATTGTTTAAATATTGGTAATTTTTGAGCTATCCCTGGATGAGAGGTTTAATTAGGGAGTTTCATTCTCGTACATAGACTTCTACTCTCTTTCCCTCCACATTAGTATTTGGTCATCGTCAGAAGATAGCAACACACATGGTACCAATTCCTAAAAAGAAAAAAAAAATATGTCATTTATTTATCATTTGGTTTAATCATTATTTTATTTTATTAAAAAAAAGAACCTTGAGCTTAGCTCCGAGCTTCTTATAATCACTAGCATGCATCCCTCTGCAATCGATCTTCACCAATACAGATCCTTCGAAAGCAGTCCTCACCTCCCTCACCAGGGTAATATAAACTCCATTTTTTGCTATTATAATGTCATCAATGGGAAAACAAATTATCAGGACAAATAAATTAATAAATAAAAAGCTAGTATCACCACACATATACAGTAAAACTTCTATGGATTAATCTTGTTACTGCAAAAATAATTCATCGAGAATATTAAATAATAGAGATACTAATTTAACATGTTACCCCTAAGTCGAGGCCAACATTAAATATTATTTAAGCGAGATTATTAATTAATCGAGAAAATATAAGTTATCTTAATATAAGAAATGACAAACTATAGGAAATAAAGAAAAAACAAGAAGAAAGAAACCAAGGCATTGCACTCCAAAGGTGTCTCATACAATCCAGATATCAAAAAATTCCCCTAATTCAAACAAGTTTTCATTTATTAAACTCAACAAAACTTTACTACTCCGACTTCAGCAATAACACCCTAGAACACCCAAGATCAGGAATTTCCTTTTTATTTTTCAAAATCTAAATGAAATGATATGAAACTCAGTTAAAATTTAAAAAAAAAAATGGCACAAGCAAAACCTTGTGATCTTCACCAACGGAAAGATTCCAAAGTAATCCAGCAGCCACTTGAGCGACCAATTTGTAACGGACCTATCCGCTAAGTTTGTTGTGGCCTGCATAAAATAAATTTGAATATCAGATCATTTTGGCCCGATACATGCAAATTATCAATCTTAATGAAACAACAAATAATTATCAAAACACTTCTCTCTCTCTCTCTCCCTTTGTTTTTTAATTAAAGTCATATATGCCTACATGGAACGCGATATTATAAGGCGATCAAGCTAAACCAAAAAATATATATTTATTTATTTATTTTAATAAAAAGAAAAAGAAAATTAAAAGGGGATTAATTTGCATGTATACTGATGTATATTGTTTGTTGAAAGGTAAGGAAGAGACTAGGTGAAATTTTGAACAAAATTACTAGAGAGAGTAAGGAAAATTTGCATTTATACTAATGTATATTGTTTGTGGAAAGAATTATTTATTTATTTAATTTTGATACTTCAAACTAAGAAAATGAAAAGAAGTGAACTATTTGAAATGCTTTTAGCTGAGGGGACATCTTATAACTGAACCCTAATAAAATTATACTTGTAAAGTTATCATAGATCGGTTGTGTTAGGAAAGTGGACCGTCGTTTAAGAATAGTGAATAGATTGACTTAACAAAAAGAGCAACTTAGGACAATGTAACTATCATCTTGATTTTACAACTGAAACACAAGAACAAAAAATTAGACAAATTATAAGCAAGGGATACATCAGAAGGAAAGAAGAACACAACACACCCACATTTAAAAGTGAATAAGAAAAAGTTCTATCTTAAAAATATTCAAAAACTCTACCACTTAATTCACACATATAAATTGTGATGAAAATTTACCTCATACAAGAACAAATATGAAAAATATCCATAGCCTTCAAGCGCTTCTTTGCACACTTCCAATCTCGGCAAGGGAGGTAAAGGTTTGCCTTTTGAGGAGTGGCTGTCACTGCAGGAAATCAAAGGTTAGCCTCCAAAAAATACTAATAATAAACCACATATAGTCCAAATGAAAATTCTTTTACTTCGGCAAACTATCCACCATGTTCCAAGTAATGGAAATAATCATACAGTCCACCATGTTCCTTACTATGTCGATTTAATAGGAAAAAAATGCACTGAGTTTGTGGCACAGGTTAAGAGAGGACGGAAGATGAAAACTAATTTTAATTCTATACCCTTCGCCATAAACGGCAGAAAACTACTGCTTGATTAAACTTTGGAAAGTCTGTTAATGTGATGAGGTGTAGATGAGGAACCTGTTATGCTGTATACTTTTGTACATGAACATGCTGCTATTGTGTGAAATGAAATCTGATGAATGAATGTGGACATTGAGCTCGAAAAGGTTTTAAAATGAGAAAATGGCTCGATGTTAAAATTCTTCGAGAGCATTCAGAATTGAAGAATGCAACATGGATTTTTAGTCTGAGATGCAATGACTATAAGAGCAATGGAAAAAGGTGTGAACAGCAGACCAAGCTGAATTTGAACAGAAATAGATAACAGGTAGCTGAAGATACTAATAAGTGGTGTGAAGCCAACCAAAAAATAAATAAATAAATAAATGTTGGGATTTTATATGATACTTCCAAATCCGATTAAGGTACACACACAGAGGCAGTCTCAAGCGTGATGTGACAAGCCGATGTAACAGTGATACATTCTAAAAGGTCATCCAAGCTGGTCGTCGTAAAATTTAATTTTTTGTGCTTTATTGAAGCTTGCTGTTATTTACATGTTTTCAGCTGATTGAAGCGATAAATATCGAGATTTAATCAAGTCCTTAAATAACACAAAGTTGAATTAATGAAGAATATCATTAGCACATATGGGAGCACTTTTGAAAAAGTTATTTCCAGGCTAATCGACTACACAAGATTAAGTTATAAATAAAGCTGATTCATATGTATCAAGAAGATTTATGTTATCTACACTCCAGCGAAATCATCTTATGAATGTGAAATATGAGATTGTTATGCCAAAATTAGTATTAGGGGATTTGTTCATACCTTTTTACGAACTTGAACTAGATTATATATAGTCATGGCACATGCATGCCAACCGAACACATTCAAAGAAGGATTTTGAATCTAAATAACAAATTAATTCCAACCGTAGCGACAATAGGTAATCCTAGATTGATCTATGCAAAACATAAAGTTACTTCTCAGCATTTAACAACTAAATTCGCATCAAACAAAATACACACCGATTCTTGATATCGGATATTCTTCAAGAGTGTATCCCCCAAACACAGTGCCTTTTCTACTATTTTAAACTCGTGAAGGAAATTAGCAATAATAGTTTCAGATACCATCTCTTTCCCAAAATAAATATACTACATCTTTAATTTCAATTGTGGGGCCAGGAAGATGGGATGATGAGATACGAAAGTGGGATGAGCCGGATCGAAAACTAAAAAAAAAAAAGTCATTTAAACTCTATTATTATTATTACTTGTTCTTTTCTCACTTGGGTCATTGATCATTGTTTTCACATATATTCAGCAAAACACACACAATCTAACCATCTAACAAGATAATTCAATCTCAAAAATTTTTAAAAAAACAAGGGCATAATAAAAATAAATAAAAATTATAAACCCATACCTAAAAACAAAAGAAATCGAAATCAAGCCCAATAATTATTAAAGACGGCAGATTTTTTTTTTGAATAATTGGAAATGTCGACATGATGAAGAAGTTAGTTCAAACAAGCTCTTATTCTGTATGCAGAATACTCTACACTCTACACAATGTTAGAACGAGCTAAAATCCCCAAAATACTATTAACTTTTTCAATCTAAAATCACAGTAATCCAAAACCAAACACTGATCAAAGGCTCATTTAGAATAGTTTCAAACAAACAACAAAAATAGTTTAAAGTTTTCAGTAATCACCTAACTTTAGCACTTTCAAACTGCAATTTAAGATACCCAAAACCAATTAACCACCTAAACACAATTAAATCACTTAGTTACATATCTAGGGTTTCCTATAAAGGGTTTCTGAAAATAATGATACGTACCTGTAAGGACAGCTACGCGTTGAAAGCAGCTGCGGTGGTGGTGGATTGAAGGTGACAACTACGCGTTGTAAGCAGCTGCGGTGGTGGTGGATTGAAGGTGAAGGTGAATGTGAGTTTGGGATAGATAATTAGAAATGTGGTTGCTGGTGACGTCGGGGAAAACGGAAAAATGACTGGTATGCTGGAGTGATAATCAAGAGCTCAGGTGGCTATGTTTGATGTCTGAGGTGATTGTTGCAGGAATTTTGGCGGTGGCAATTTAATATCACTGAATACGTTTGGTAGCAAATATATTCAGTAATTTATAAAAAAAAATAGCAATTTATTTAAAATTTCGCCGGAAAAAATATTATCTAAAATTTCGCCCGAAAAAATAAAATTCGTCGGATTCTTTCAATTTCCAAAAAAATATTGACTTAGATTCAATTTTGGCAAAGTCAACGCTGATGTGATAAAAAATAATAACAAAAAATTAAAAAAAAAATTATTAAAAAATCAGAAACTCATTTTAAAATTTTAAAATAATTTTAAAAAACTATTTAAATTATAAAATTAAAAAAAGGTTGACAATATATTATAATATTTGAAATTATTTTAATTACTAAAAAGTACTATTAAACTATATAGGTAAATATTTTAAAATTCAAAACTATTTTAAATATTAAAAATATTATTTAAAAATAAATCAAGAAAAGATTGAGAAAATATATTATAATATTTAAAATTATTTGAAGTATGTTAAAAAAACATCAGTACTAAATATGGATCAATATTTATTAAGAATCTGATTTTTTTTTTTTTAGTATGTAAATATTATATTAAAATACATAATTAAAAAAATCTAGAAAATATTTTAATTATAAAAGAAATTATTTTTCATATGAAAAGAGAATGTTTTAAGATAAATATATAAAATTATTTTATAATACCTAAAATTATTACAAATATTAAAAAATATTTTAAAATATAAAAATATTTTCTGATTTTTTATATTATTTTTCCATATTTTTTTTTGGTTTCAAAATATTTAAAAGAATAATTTTTCAAAGTTTTGTTTTGATTTATATTTTACTAATACTTTTTTGGCATATTAAAAAAATTCTTAGATTTTATAATATAATTTTTATCTTGTTTAAATCTTATATTTTAAATAGTTTTACATTCTTAAAATAAATTTTTAATTTTAATTATTTTTTTAATTATATTTTGTGCCACATCAGCATTGAATTGGTCAAAATCAATATTTATCGCCGGAAATTGAAAGAATCCGGCTAATTTTCTTTTTTCAGACGAAATTATGGTTAAATTGCTATCTTTTTTATAAATTATTGGATTAATTTACCAAATATATTTAGTGATATTAAGTTATCAACTCTAAATTATTGGGACTATTTTTGCAATTTTGTCTTAATGGGGAATGGCGTATACCTAATTTGGGTGCATTATCCGTTTAATTTTTTATTTTTTATTTTTTTTGGTTTTTTTTATTACAAAATTTACATTTGTAGGCCCGACATGTCAGCTACTGTATATGACATCAGTTTAAAATAAACCGATGTTAGGTTTTAATATGACATCGTTTTTACAACATCAGTGTTCTGCAAACCGATGTCAAAACTGTATTTTGTAGTAGTGTGAGTCGGACATATCTACCTATCAAATGGAAAAGGATAACAAGAGATAGGTGGACATAACACATGGTTGTGCTCATTTTTATGTGCAATAACAAACCACAAACCACTACGATCAATGTCAAACTGAATAAAAGAAGGACAGTCTGTTCTAACATCTAATTTGGTATGAGACCTACTTTCTTTTTTAAAACTTGTTCTTAAACATCCTTTGAACAAAGAAACATATTCATAGAAAGTGAGTCATCAACCCTCTTTCTATCTTTCCCCTTCATAACACTAAAATTGACTTCGTGATCATTGTAAAATTTATAAGTCTCGTCAAGGGAATTTACTACATACCAACCAAATCATCATCCCGTATTACTCTCTCGAATGATTGAATATCACCAACAATATAACTCACTACATAAAACTAGGGGTGTGCAAAACTAGCCCGGACTGGATCGGTGATAATCCGATCCGGTCTACGGTCCATAAAAATGGGGTTTTTCGGGTTTCGATCCGGTCTAAACCCGTAATTTTCCGGTCCAGTCCGGATCGGAATTGGACCGATTTTCCAAAAAAATATAAAAAATTGAAAAATAAAAATAAAAAAATCAGTCCAAACTGATTTTGACCGGACCGGGATTTCCGGTCCCAGTCCCGGTCCGGTCTCCGGTCCAAGAATTTCCAAAATTTCGGTCTACCGGTCTGGACCGGGACTGTAAATTCTGGTCCGTTCTGGACCGGTTGCACACCCCTACATAAAACAAATAAGCAAACCAAAAGAAAAATCATACAAATATTAATCAAATATATTAGCACATATCATCACATATTACCGCCACATACCATCATATTACTACCACATATTATCACATATAAATGTCACACGTCATCACATTTAAAAACCCCATAGTACTGCCACCTATCATTATATATTACTGTCACATATCATCACATATTATTGCTCTTATATCATCACATACAGATTTCACATATCATCACATATTTCTCTTATATCATCACATACAGATTTCATATATCATCACGTTTAACTACCACATATCATCACATATTGTTTTCACGTATTATCACATATTGCTTCCATATACCATCACATATTATTGCTCGTATATCATCACATACAAATTTCACATATCATCACATTCTGCTTTCACATATCACATATTGCTTCCATATACCATCACATATTATTGCTCGTATATCATCACATACAAATTTCACATATCATCATATTTAATTACCACATATCATAAAAGAAGAAATCATAACCTGTAATGGAACTATTTTCATGAATGTCCGAACTCGCACGAGAAATTAGAACATTTGCAGGAGAATGACAAATTGAAGGAAATGCAGCAATAAAAGTTAAAATCAGAAATAAAAATAACATAACCAAAATGAATACAAAAATAAATCAACTTCAAAATAACTTACCCTAGAAGCGATTCTCATCCATTGCGGTCGAATGATTTTTTTTTGGCGGTGGAACAACACTTGTTTTGGTGGAAATTTGAAGTCAATTCGATAAAAGTTGTCGCTACAAACGATGAAATATTCACAGATAATTTGGGGACGAGTCCTGGATAGTTGCTGCTAAATTCGATGAGGATCGCCGGTAATAAATTATAATTTGGCTGGGATCGTCGTTAGACAATAGACGAAGAATTAACTTTGGAGCGATCGATTAATTATTTTGTGCAACAATGATTGTTGTAAAATTAATTAAATAATGTGTATACGTAACATCGAGTGAAGCACACAAGGTGCAACTAGATCCATTTAATAATTTACCCACCCGAAAAACGGTTGAAACACATTTGAGTGCAATTATAAGATTCCTTTAGTTGCTAAAATCAACTAAGCCCCATTAATTGTGATATGAGGGAGTGAGGTGTCATTTACCTTGTCATATTGACCTGATTAAAAACGACATCTCCTTGTTTGGGAACCAATAAATTCGCGTCTGAAAATTAGCTTAAACGCGACGTGCCGTGTCAATGGAGGACTCGTCTGTGCTGCAAGACTTAACCCTAATTCCGTCGGAAGCCGCATTTTCTTTCCCCCAACACCGTCGCCGGCCACTTCGTAGCCGTACCTATCTTGCTCTAATCGGGATTCTCTCTCACTGCCATACCAACTCTCCCCAGCTCTATACTCAAGGTATTGCACAGAACTCCTTTTTCGTGTTCGAGTATTGGTTAGTTTGTCATTCTATTTTTAACTCGAACCATTGTTACACACTCACACAAACGCACATATTACTTTTTTGAAAGAGACAATATATATAAATATATATTGCTTTTTGAAAGAAACCATTGTTATAATTAGGTGAACAAAAGTTAAAGTGGGAAACAGCGCTGAGCTTATATGGGCTATTTTCTTTTCTTTCGAAATAAAATGAAGTAGTTGTTGCTCTGGCTTTGGATATTTTTTGTCCTTTTGTTGAATTTCTTTGCTCATTTGCTTTTCAAACTATTGTTAACTTGTATGTGTTATAAAGGGTTATGATTTCTATATGCATAGCATGACTAATACTTCTTATGACTTGGTAAACTGAGTTTTGACTGTTGTATGCTGTTGACTTGGAAGAAGTTGATGGTGATTCTCAATCGAGACCAGTGAGGGAAGAAAATGGATCAATACCTTCTAATGAAGTTAACTCAAAAGCTGTATTAGTTTCGCTCCCCAATAGCAAGCAGTCCAAAGACACACTAGTTAAAGAAAATAGTAATGGTGATGACAAGAAAAATAATGGTGGTTTTGAGTGTAACCAAGCAACAACACCAACATTGGATCACATAAACTTAGCGACAGATGGCATACCTGAAGTAGCTCCAGCAAATAGTATTAGCAATGGGGACTCGTTGGTGGTTGAAAACCAGATGTGTGATTGTGCTATTCTGGTAGCCAATGAGCAAGGTGATGCAAACATTGTTCTTGCTAATCAGATGGATGACTTGGGTACAATGGAAGAGCTCGTAGTGGATGAGGAATTCTCTATTGCTGATTATTCCGAAGTTCTAGACTCTTGTTTTGGCATGGATATGGTCATTGAGCCATCAAAAAGGGCTTATAGCGAAGAGAATGGCACTGTTTTGGAGGATAATATATTTAAAGAAGCTGAGCATGAACTGCAGCTGAAGGAGATGGAACTGGAGAAACTCATATTCAGTTCAGGTGCGGTAAATTCATCAAGTTGTCAAAATGCTAATGAAGAGATTGAAGAAGGGGAGATCTCTGGGGAAGCTGGGGTTGCTGATGCATCTTTTGATGCATTAAACGAAGATGTGGCATCATTGGGAGAGACAAGTACTGAGATGGTGCATGCTTCAGAGGATTATTTTAATAAAGAAGAACTCACGCATAATGATAATGAAGATAGAGGATGTAGGCAACATCAAATGTCTGATCCCTCACTGATCAATGTAGTGAATAATGACTGTAACTCAATGAAGGTGGGAAGCAGAACAACTGATGGGGAGATGCAAGATCGTCATTCTCAGAATGTCTTTCATGATAGTCATACGGAGATTCAAAGAAGCGGTCCTGTAGCACCTTTCTCCGAAAAGCAATCCCCACCAGGCAGAGACTTCCAAGAGAATGCTGCTGAAAATCAAATGGCTGCTACATTTGAAAAGGTATAAATTTGTGTGTTATAACAGTTCTTTTAACATTTCATGAACCTGGTGTGGAGATCTCTGTTGCAATTTGTAGGTTACACTATGAAACAATTCTCATTGAAATAAAGACTTATGTCCTACTCAGACAACTGATATGGGCTAATATTTCTGTCAATCTGACTGCTAAATAAATGGTTTAATGTAATTCTAAACATTTTCTTTGCAGTGAATAGTGTGTAAAGAATAAAGATCAGACAAAGTTGATTGAATCTCTTGTTCAAGTGTCTAGATTGATCGAGTTTTGCTACGACATGGAAATCTGTTTCTGCATAAGAAATGCGTCATTTTGGGGACCCAAACTATATATGTGAAATTGTTATAATAATGAAGTTTAAGATTTGATTACCCTCGGTGCTGCTGCTTCGAAACTTAATTACAAGCATATTTTATCTTTCATTCAATTCTGTGTTTCATTTTTTAAGTGTAGAGAGAAACTAAGAGACGAACCTGACCTTTAAGTTGTTACAAATTATTTGACCTACATATATGCGAATGCTGCTGCTGCAGTTTTGCAAATGAAATGTTTGTTTCTACTACATTGCTCCTTCCTCCCTCATTCACAACCACATTAAACTTAAATATAGAAAAAGTAATGATTTGCAATGGAAAATTGCAAAGGGCGTGTATGTGTTGATTGGGGTTTATAGTGGGTGGGGGATCGGAAAGTTGCTATCCTACATTATGTTTTCTGGTATCTTTTTAAAAGATAATGTGCCTGTTATTATATGTATCTAATGTTTGAAGTAGTCGTAAGACTGGCCGGAGCCATGGGAAAAGATAATGATTGCACGCAATTTCATTCACTGAGTTGCTTTTTTAAATAAACACGTACATTTTGTTAGTTTGCCCCATTCTATTATAGCAGATACAACTCTTATATTTATATTATATACTGATAGCATGACTAGTAAATCTTCATGTCAAATTTATGCAGGATGGTGATGTCAAAGGAAAGAAAAGGAAGAATGGTCTTATGACCAAGGAAAGAAGAGCTAAGAAAAAGGTATATGTACAAATATCTGTTAGAGTAAATATATTTTATAATAGTTGTTCACCTGGGTGTGTTTTTATTAGAAGGTAATTTGTTGTATAACATTGATAGTATCTTTATGATCCTATATTTTCATTTTGGTGATAATGTTGTTTTTCAGAAAAAGGAGAGACTTAAAAGAGCAGAAAAGAATAGACAACTTGGGGTTAAAAGATTAAAACTGCAGCCAGTTTTGAAGCCAAAGACGGTGTCGTATTGCCGTCACTATCTGCATGGGAGATGCCACGAGGTTGAGATTTTGCATTATGTTATTGTCAGTTTAATTGGGTTAGGGTCATATCTTAGATGCTACAACACACCTTTCTTTATTCCCCATACCAAGAAATGAGAACAACTGCACAGAAAAAATGTTCAAACCTCGCTCTTATATTTTTGTTTTTGTTCTTGTTCTTACAGGGTGAGAAATGCAAGTTCTCGCATGATACTGTACCCTTGACAAAGCTGAAGGTATGCTTTTGCTTACATGATTCATTTTTGCAACATATCTTTCTTAAAGTAGAAATTGTTTTCAAATGAAATGATAAAATAGAAGCCGTAATTTACATTTTAGGTTTGGTTGGATACGTCCTTCTCTTTCGCCTCAGAATCCTTAAAACCCAATAAGTAATTATGGTTAACATGCCATATCATCTTTGTTATCACTCAGATTACCTTTTCTCCAGAAAATGCTATGTTTAATATTGTCTCAGCTCAATTTGTCTGAGACCTCGATGCTGCCACTCAGGCATTACTTAATAGCTCATGTGACTTTGTGATTTATTTAGGGTGCAATAAATATTGATCGAATGAAAATTGATATTTAAGAAGACAGGAAATGTTATTGGTCAAAAATTTAAGATTACCTTTTCTCCAGAATTGAAAATTTTCTGCAGTAGCCTTTTGATATTCTTGCACAAGTTAGATGATGGTACTCATCATGTGTATTGTTATATGTCATCGAGAGATTATGTAGAATCATTGTAGTCAGATTTTAAAACTGCTTATTTTATTGTCTTGCAGCCATGTGGCCATTTTGCCCGTCACTGTTGCATGAAAGGAAATGACTGTCCATTTGACCATCAACTCTCTAAGTACCCATGCAAGAATTATACCGCAAATGGTTTCTGCAGTAGAGGCTCTGACTGTTTGTTTTCACACAACGTAATGTTTTCTTTTAATAGCTTCTAATTGTTTTTAAGTTATTGTAATTTGCTATCTTTGTGATTATTTTTTAAACTACATAGCAACTGAAATGTGTTTTACATTGTCATAATGATATCTCAGATGCCAGCTAACCAGAGTTTGTCAATGACACCAACTGCCTCCAAACCTGAGTTGACACCTGCGCAGAATACAGTGCCTGACAAAGGAGTATCATCGTCAAAGGTCAGAAAGCCTGAAGTCAACTTATCATCCCCACTGAATAAGTCAAACTCTAGCAAGCAGACGGGTAATCATGGCATATTTCATCAGAAAGTTGATGCTAAAAACGCAGAACAACCCGCAGAAAGGACTGTCCCAGGGACTGCTGGACTGGCACCCAAAGGAATTAACTTTCTTTCAAATGTTAATATTGGTTGTAAAACAACCCTTGGTGTTAACAAGTTGAATGAGAAATCCAAGGAGAGGGTAGCTCCAAGAAAACCACAAGGAATAAATTTTCTCTCCTTTGCCCGACCTACTTCGGACAATTCAAGTAGTAAGATGTTCTCCAAGTTGCTTTCAAATAGTAATAACGAAACAAGAAAATCCATCATGGATGATACGGGTGAAGGTATACCAACTTGCTCACTGCCAGTGAGTAGCGGCATTCTCAAAGTCAATACCCAGATGAACCAAAGTGCTACCATTTTAGTTAGGGACCTGAGCGAAAAGGTTAATGGAACTCTGCCCCAGCAAAGAAACTTCTTGTCACTTGACAAAACTCGTTTAGATGATCAAATCATCAATGAAAGAGCTAATTTTCGTTATAAGAAAGGTGGCAGTGATTTGCCATCTGTTAATGAAAGACAAAGCACATCGAGTGGGCTGAGTGCAAATTTATCGACCTCTTTTAAGACATCTTTCTTGTCAAATACACCAAGCTCAGTGCAAAAGGCTGTCCAATCAACGTTAGCGTTTGCAGCAAATTTTGAGCCTGAAATTAGAGTTGGATCATCCCTTCATCAACAGGAAGCTAGAAATTCTCAAGTTGGGTCAGTGATGCCTTGAGGTCTTTGGTCTCTCTTGGCGACCTTAAGAAAGTTAAATTGTGAAGACAGGAAATGTTATTGGTCGAGTCAATATCTTTCGTTTTCCGATGGAGTTTCTGGGATTACACAGTTAGCTGTGTTGCAGGCTGGATATGATCACTTTTGGTTCTTCACAAGAGCAATGCATTTTTTGTGGAATTTAGTTCATGTTGCCGATGACTGAGAGGATTTGAGGGTCTCAAATTATAAGGCTTGCTAGAGTAATCTGTCATTAAGTTATTCCCGATCGATCGAAGAGGTATCTCATGAGACTGTCATGCTGCTATTAGATTCGTTACAATCTACAGTCTGCACGATGCAGTTATTGATTTGTTGTATCATCTCGGGAATATTTATTTCCCGGATTTCTTTTCCATAGGAAAAAGGAGAACTTAGAGCGCCGAGTAAGCTTCATATCGGAAACTCGGTGCCAAATGCGCTCAAGGCAATTTTCATGGATGCTTTCCTACTGTATCATTCCCCTTCGGAGGTCAAAATCAGTTGCTGCCTGTTATCTTACTCTGCTACAAGTTGAAGTCATTCTTGTTCATAGCTAGAAACTTATGGTATGGCAGCTGTAAGAAATGAAATTGATACGGGTTTCTATGATAACAATTTTGTTTTCTTTTGCTTTTCTTGTCCTGCAGTTTCTCTTGGTCAAATAACGTTATATACTTCTCATGGCTGTTTGTGGTGCTAACTTTATAACCATATTGCACAGGTAAGCTCGATCTCTGCCCCCTACTGTTTGTTCTGATAATTCACAAGTTGATTTACCTTTTATCACCATAAGGTACATAATTATTGCATTTTCGGATTCATTTTAGCTGTCATTTTCTTTGAAAAGGTTACTGTTTCATATTCAGACAAGTTTGTGGACAGCTAAATCAGAAGGTTTATTTTCATGGGAATCAACCGTGAGGAGGTTGTGAAAATGACCCGAGCATCCTCTGTTCTACAATCCGTCATTTCGATTTGTTACATTTTAACTTTGTATTCCACCCCCTATATGCATAGCTTAACACATTATATATTCTGTTGACTGGATCCGGGTCGGGCTGCCTTGTGAAACTTGACCAGTTAGACGGTTAGACGGCCTGACACAAATTCTTGTGAATGTATAAAATGATCTTTAAGGTTTAAGAAGTTTTTTTTCTCTCTCAAATATCACATCAATCTGCTTTATGATATTAGAAATATCCTAAAACTTAAACTTGTTTCCAAAACTACCACTCGAGGGCAAGAATAATTTCACTACTATCGTGCATTATTTCGAACAACTTGTGAAAACACATGTATACAATTTTCAGTTGTTCAAACTTTATATCGAATAAGAATACATATCTTCTCACCATTTAAAGAAAAGATAGATTAAACAAATGATTATATATTTTTATAATTCAACTTTTAACATAAAAGTTTGTCATGCCAAGAATTAATGTACTTCCACACACGCGTCAATATGCTATTAATATTACTACTTTTTTTTTAAACCCGTGCATTGCATGGGACATAAAATTATAAAATAGAAATACAATGTTTTGATATATAAATTGAATCAACGCTATAAATGAGCGTTAAAACTATATAATAGCAATACATATTTGTACACAATATTATTGATCATGTGTTGTTTTGTTTCTATTATTTTGGAGATTTATAATTCTTTCGTGTCGTCGTCAATGCACACTAATATTTTAAATCATTTTGATTGTTGACGCGGTAAACAATAACATATAGTTAGTCATGACTGAACATGGAAGTCTTTGGGTAAATGCGACGTTCAAGAAGGCCTGATTTTCGCTCTTGTTTTTCGCTCAATAATTATATTTTTATTTAGTTTATGTGGACCTATAAAGTTTTATACCACAACATAAGTTAAGGTCAGTAAAATAATATAAAAATTAAGATACACATATATGACGTATTGATATGTGTGGTGTATGTATGTATATAGACACATACACATACAATATAGTATATCGATTATTAAAAAACATGAAATATCCTTCTTTAGGTGTCACCTACTAAGAAAATTATTGTCATGAAAAAAAATATAGTAGAATTTTGGGCAATACTTAAAATAAATGGAAATATGTCCCTTGAAAAAGATAAAATAATAAAAGACAATTTAAGCGCAATGCAATTTAAATAATAAATAAATAATAATAATGATAATGATAATAATAAATATCAATTTAATCATGATAATGATACTAATTAATGATCAAGACTTACTTTTTTATAAAACTATATATAACAAATGTATCCACACAATTTGAAAGAAAAATAATAATTAAAACACTTCTCATTTAGTAACCAAAATTTAGATATATTCCAAGTGGGATAGTTTTGACATTTATATTCACACTATTCCCTTTTCATGTATTCACAAAATGTTGAGTGGTTAAAACATCTTTTTATGCAACCACAAAGAAAATTTTAAAAATTTTTTATACTTTTTTTAAACAACAGAAGCTACATTCAACCTTACTGAAACAAATAAAATGTAGAATTTTCAATTTCCTCCATATATTCAATAACCAAAAATAAGTCTGGTATATCAGTCTTGTGTAAAGTACCAAAATACCAATTTGCATCAATCGAAAATAAATAGCATTTACAATTTCAAGCCTTACAATTTCAGATACCAAAATCTATATACAACAAAAAATACATACAATCTCATATTTGCAGAAAGTTTCATGTCATGTCTAGTGCGAAAAAATGTGTAGTCATTAGTTATTTGGTACAACTCAAATAACACTAATTTAAAGATCTCAATGACAAATAACACAACAAAAAAAAAGGTGGTAAAAATAACAACTCAAATAACGTTGTTCAAGAAAACTTAAATAACACTAATACAAACAACGAAATAAAAATTAAATGAAATAAATAGTTTAATAAAGAATAAAGGTGGTAAATTGAAATTAGATTAAATTATTTATGATAGAATTATATATGATTTAAAACTAATGAGATAATACTAATTACTCATCTGATTCTATTTATATGTCGTTTTAGCTTTAAACACCCATTATTAAGAAATGTATGTTTTTTCTATATCCTCTCACCTCATAAATTCTTTTCGTCTTTACAGATACATACCAAACCCAAATTATTGTTTGATATACCTATATAAAAAGAAATAAAAATTTTTAAGTACCAACATATCCATGGCTTATATTACTGAAAATCAAAATAATAACTCAAACTTTTTTTATTCCAAATCGTGTATGCCAAAATGTCATATAAGATGAGTATAATCAGATCCCGAAAATCTCTCGATATAATCAGATCCCGAAAATCTCTCGAATCAGTTTAACATTGTATGAAAAATCGTACACACCAAATATGCATAAAAAAGCAGAATTAAAATAGTTGAAAAGTCAATGATATAAGGCTGATAATTAAAATTAAAAAAATAGTTGAAACAATTGTGTCTTTGTGCTTCTAATAGTGCAAATCAAAATAATAACTCAATTTTTTTTATTCCAATCAATAAATATGAGAGTTTAAACCTAAGAAATGAAATTGATGATTTGATTCTACACACTTATAAATAAATAAATAACCATATTTTAGATTTAAACACACTTATTAAGAATACTAGTTTTTTTAGCCGTGCGATGCACGGGTTATAAAGTTATAAAATAGAAATACAATGTTTTGATAGAATTAGAAACTAATAAATTATAACATATATAAATTGAATCAACGCTATAAATGAGTATTAATACTATATATTAGTAATACATATATGTACACAACATTATTGATCATGTCCTATTTTGTTTCTATTATTTTGAAAATTTATAATTCTTCCGTGTCGTCGTCACCGCACACTAATATCTTCAAATCCTTTTGATTGTTGACGCGAGAAACAATAACATATAGTTGGGCATGACTGAATATGGAATTCTTCAGGTAAATGCGACGTTCAAGAAGGCCTGATCTTTGCTCTTGTTTTTCGCTCAATAATTACATTTTTATTTGGTTTGTGTGGACCTATAAGGTTTTATGGCACAACATAAGTTAAGGTTAGTAAAATAATGTAAAAATTAAGATACACATATCTGACGTATTGATATATGTGGTGTATGTATCTATATACACACACACATACACATATGTATAATCAATCAATTATACATAAAATAAAATGTGGAGGCTAAAAAAAATGTGCCTATAAACTTTACACATATAGTATGTCTATTATTAAAAAATATAAAATATCCTTCTTTGGGTATCACCTACTAAGGAAGTTATTGCCATGGAAGAAAATATAGTATAATATTGGGCAATACCTAAAATAAATGGAAATGTATCCCTTGAAAAAGACAAAAGAATAAAGGACAATTTAATGCAGGACAATTTAAATAATAAAAATAACAATGATAATGATAATAATAAATGTTAATTTAATAATGATAATGATACTAATTAATGATCAAGATTTACTTTTTTATAAAACTATATATAACAAATGTATCCACACAATTTTGAAAGAAAAATAATAATTAAACCATTTCTCATTTAGTAACCAAAATTTAGATAAATTCCAAGTGAGATAGTTTTGACATTTATACTCACACTATTCCCTTTTCAAATTTGTATTCACAAAATGTTGAGTGGTTAAAATATCTTTTTATGCAACCACTGAGAAAATTTTAAAAACCTTTTATACTTTTTTTAACAATAGAAGCCACATTAAACCTTCTTGAAACAAATGAAATGTAGAATTTTCAATTTCCTCTTATATTCAATAATCAGAAATAAGTCTGGTATATTAGTCTTATGTAAAGTACCAAAATATCAATTTGAATCAATCGAAAATAAATAGCATTTACAATTTCAAGCCTTACAATCTCAGATACCAAAATCTACATACAACAAAAATTACATACAATCTCATATTTGCAGAAAGCTTCATGTTATGTCTTATTAATTATTTGGTATAACTCAAATAACATCGATTTAAGGTCCCAATACAAATAACGTTGTTCAAGAAAACTCAAATAGCACTAATACAAACAATGAAATAAAAATAAATGAAATAAATAATTTAATAAAGAATAAAGGTGGTAAGGTGAAATTAGATTAAATTATTTATGATGGAATTAGATGCTTTAAAACTAATGTGATAATACTAATTACTCCCCCTGAATCAATTAAGTCAACAATATTAGGCTGATATTTAAATTTAAAAAAATATTTGAAAAATCAACAGGCTTTGTGCTTCTAGTAGTGCAAATCAAAATAATAACTCAATTTTTTTTATTTCAATAAATATGAGAGTTCAAACCTAGATTGATGATTTGATTCTACGCACTTATAAATAAAAAAAAAAACCATATTTTAGATTTAAACATACTTATTAAGAATATTCTAAAAAAAAAAAATTGAACCATATTTTAGATTTAAACACATTTATTAAGAATATTTTACAAAATAATGAACCATATTTTTCTAACTCTACAATCATGAATAAATATATGTGCAGTTCATAAGTTTTTGTTGAATACATTTCAAATTAAAAAATTACGAATCTTTTTAATACATTTCAGATTCAAATTAAAAAAGTACGAATCTTTGTTGAAAACATCTCAAATTAAAAAAGCACGAACAATAAAAAAATCAATTAATATCAATCATCTACCATATAAATATGTGCCGTTCATAATACAATTCAATGTATATATTTCAAATTAAAAAATACCTACCATCTATCATCTATCAGGCAAAGAAATAGGAAAGTACTCAGTTAATACCGAAATAGGAATATTTGGAAGGAAAATCTTCAAAGGATTGTTTATTTATAAAGATACATTTCAAATGAATACATTTCAAATTAAAAAATTACCCGATTATTACCAACCTCAGTGGAGAAATAGGAATATTTGGAAGGCAAATCTTCGACATTATTGTTACATCGTGTATGCCAAAACGACATATAAGCGGGAGTATAATCAGATACCAAAAATATCTCGAACCAGTTATGAAAATTCGTACAAACCAAATATGAATGAAAAGAACAGAATTAAAATAGTTGAAAAGTCAACAATATTAGGCTGATATTTAAATTTAAAAAATAGTTGAAAAGTAAACAAAAGAGGTTTGCGCTAAAAAAAAAGTTTCTTTTTAGAGAAAGAAAAAAGTTTTGGCAGGAGACAAAACAATTGTCTCATATATCCAGTATTATTATTATATATAGAGAGAGAGATTCTGAAATTGATATATCTTTCTTTTTCTATTTTGGGATTTTTTTTTTTACCCCCAATTTATGCAGTTTTTTACATATTTCATCATGAAGTATTTTGATCCACTTTACTCTCTGATGTACAATAATTTTCGACGTTGCCCTCTAAATTTTATTTCCAACGGAATATTCTTTCTATATTTCATTGCGGGCAGTTGGGGAGGCAAAATGCAAGAACTTTATAGTTTGGAGGGTAAAGTGCAACAAATCTTAAAATTTGGGGAACAAATTAAAATAATATAAATATTGAATTTTTGTCTTAAAATTTTATATTTGAAAAAGATATACAATTTTTATCTCACACACACACACACAAAGTTGTCAATACAATTTCAATTAAAAAAATAAAAATAAACCCCATAAATATTCAATTAATATTTGTAATTTTCTAAATATAAATATTGTCAATACAGTTTTTATATTATTAAATATGAAACAAAAATAAGTATTATGTAAATTATTAGGCGAAATAACATAATAATATATTATTATGTATTATGATTGAACAAAATAAAATAAAGGTGTATTTCGTATATCTATTATAATATTATGATACGAAAAATAAAATTATCATTCGTTATTATTATTTATATAAAAAATGTGATTAAATACTATATTAATCACGAGTACATTGTTATATAAGATTGTATCACCATATTACATAGAGAAAAAGTACAAAAATATCTTTAATATTGGCTTCCAAGTGCAATTATAATTATATTATAAAATAATTTTCTTAATAATATCTTTTTAACTATATTGCTAATTACTATGGTATCATTTCACAATTGTGTATGTATATGAGATATAGATTCTATTTTTTTTAATAAAAATAATACTTTTACATAAAAACTCAATATTAATATTATTTTAATGTATCATCCAAATTATAAGAATTTTGTACTTTGCCCCTCAAAATTTAAGATTTTTTTTTTTACTTTATCCTTCAAACTATAAGATTCTTACACTTTGCCTCCCAACTGCCCGTCGATGGAATTCCGTCGAAAATAAAATCTAGGGGACAACGTCGAAAATTATTATATATCAATGGACAAATTGGAACAAAAAAAAAATACTTCGGGGTGTAAACAACTGAATATATTGGGGGCGAAAAAATTCCCTTTATTTACTTTAATATCTAATCGACCGAGAAAACTCGCAATTGATGACCTATTTAATATATTTCTATATTGGATCTAAAACATAAAAACATTTAAACATATACGAATCTAATTGATCTAATAAAATTAAAAAAAGAGAAAAATTGCAAAAGGGTAACAAATTACGTACTTGTATGTGTCACTAATCTTTTCGATTTATGAGTTTGTCCGAATACTCTTGCAATGAAATAAAAACCCATGTATCCGAATAAACTAGGGTATTTTTGAATTAGGTTTATTTGGAATTTTGAATTTTGGTATTTCAATTTGACAAATACTTGTGTGAGACCGATCTCGTAGTAGAGACTACTTTTTACCATACTCGTTTGCCTACTCTGACCCGCCCGCGCTATGACCCACTCACAATACTAATGTTAATTGAAAAAAGAGGATGCATAATGCGTTCTTCTCTCTCTCTCTCCAGCTGCAGCACCCTAGTCGTTAGTCACCATTCTCCGCCGTCGGATACCATCCACAACTATGGGTTTGATCGACGAGAATTAAACAAAAAATGGCACCTGGACAAATATATGGATCTGGGAAGAAAAAAAACCTTCTTTCCAATTTATAAATCTCCTGTACAAAAACCAGCGATGGTGATAGTAGCGACCATTGAAGGTGTACACGTTTGTCTCTCTCGTCTATGATCCCTCCCACTCTCAAGGATCGGTACCAACTTAGGAATTTTCATTTGCTTTTTATTTTTATTCTCTGTTGGAAATTTTAGTTTCGAGTTTATACTTTTGATTTTTAAATTGATGTTGTAATGTGTGCTCAATGAACTGTAATATATCATGGCGGTTCATAAAATCAAGATTTTCATTTTTATTTTCACCCTCTCAGTTTTAATTTATGATTGGAAAAAAAATTCACTCACAAAGATGAAGAAAGGTGTTTGACAATGGTGGGCTCGTCTTAGGTCTTGAGCTAAGTTCAATTTTTAGGTGGAATTAAATTTCAAGTAATCTGATATCTTGGCGATTAATAATATATTAGTTTTCAGGTTGTCAGATCTGGAACTAACAAGGCAACGACTTAGAGATAGTGGTCTGGTTTTCCAGCTGAGGTCCTAAGATTAAAGGAGATGAAGATGAGTGGTGGCAACTCGCCGTTTGGGATTGGAAATAGAAATAAGTTTCACCACCACAGAGACCATCTCCAGAAGCAGCAGCAGCACAAACTCATGTACCTCTAGTGTTTGATGAAACGTTGCGAAGAGTCCAGTGTTTGATAAATACATCATAGCACTGCGATTACTTGGGAAAAAAGCCCGATCATTATATTCTGGGCCCGTCAGGATGAATCCTAACGAGTTCGTCGAAATGATGATTCTCGATGGATTTTTCATCATTGATCTCACCCGAAAACACAGAACGAGCTAAGAGAAAAAAGACGACATAATTCTCCAACAAGAACAAATTCTAGGTCAATTGTGACACGATTTGATGCTCGTTGAGAACCAAATCTCATTTTTGACTCTCGATTAGCTTTTCACAATGATGCAAAGCGGAAATACGGACGATGATATCCTTTAACCATTTGGGCTGAAATAAACTCGTGTCACCTAATTTTTGCTAATGCCCGTGGATGTTTATGATGAGGTGAAGGGGCATTGTGGTCGTCGCAACAATAGATGGGTGGAGATTTTGAGGCAAGATTATTTCAATAGCCCGTGGTCATTGTTAAAATTTGTTGCTGCTCTTTTGGTGTTGTTATTCATCTAATAACACAGACTTTGTTTGGTTTTCTCTCCGTATATTAGCATGGTGGGCTATGCAGTCACTACGATTGTGGCGGGGGAGTTGGGTAGGGTTCTGGACCTGAGGGTGGGCCAACCAGGATGGAGGAAGTGGAGGCAGTGGAGTTGGTGGGCTACAGGCGATGCATTGTGTGCACTTGGAAGGGAAAGATAGGCCGACGATGAGTAACATCGTGTCTTATTTGAAGCGAGCATTGGCTTTGTGTGATACGCTATCAACCTTTTGTGATACTTTTAATTGAATTTATATTACTTTTACAACATTTTGTGATACTTTCACTATAATTTGTAATATTTAATATAATACTATAATATTATCTTTATCTGAAATTGTGACACTATTACATGGAATTATAATACCTTTCGATGAATTGTGATACTTGTACTTTAAATCATAATACTTATACTTGAAAATATAACATGTAATACTTTTAATTGGAGTTGTGATACTTTTACTATAATTTTTTGATACTTTTATATACAACAAGAACATGTTTGGTCTTCGGTATTACAAATAGTAGTAATTATCACGTAGTGTCGTAAATGTATCATAAATCTTGTGTAGGTGAATGATGTGCAGTCAGACATGTTGTGTGTATGCAATTGAGGTGGGATGGTCGAATATGTTGGGTCGGCCGATGGTATTATAAATGGGGTTAAAAGTATCAAAATTTCAACTAAAAGTATCACAATTTTTATTCACGATTTTCTGTATAACAAGCTTTCCCAGTCTTTTAAGTTTATATTACTCTTTTCCTTTCTAAGATCTTGTACATTTTCTCAATAATGTTTGCATAAGATTTTCGATGGTTTTGGTTAGATAATTTGGACACGACATCGAAGGAGATTAGAACAATTAATTGCATAAAAATCTTCAAATGAATAAATGTATTATAAATTACATTAAAAGTATTACAAGATTAGCTAAATGTTTCACAAAGCTTACATTATAAATTGATATAATATTTTCATATAAATATATTACAAATTATTGTAAAAGTATCATAAGTTTAGTTAAAAGTATCATAATTTGAGTTAAATGTATTGCAACATTAGGTATAAATAATGTATATTATACTTTTATATGGAGTATCACGAATTATAGAAAAGTGTCATAAACTAATTATTGACTATCACAAATTTAGTTAATATATTATAGTATTATTGACTATAAAAGTATTACAAATGAGGTTAAAAGTATTACAATTTCAAGTGACAACATCACTCAAAAGTATTTATAGTTTGGTATAAAAGCATTAAATTCTTTTTTTTTTAATATTTACAAATCTCCGATATTTGTTTTCTACTTTTACATATAATAACAATAATAATAGTTATTATTATTATTATTATTATATTTTTTTTATGAAATATATTAAAGATTATAATAAAAGTATCACAAATTTAGGTAAATGTATCACAAAATATAGTTAAAGTATCACATAATTATATATTTAATTTTTTCCCATTTTTTTTAATATATATGTAGTTAAAGTATCACAAAAAATAGTTAATGTATCACAAAATATAGATAAAGTGTCGCAAAATATAGCTCAAGTATTACATGTTTTTTTATATCCGATTTCTACTTTTTCTATTTTTTTACAATATGTTATTAAAGTATTACAAAAAGTCATTATACTACTAGAAACCATATTTAAAGTATCACATGTTTGTTATACCCGATTTCTAATTTTTCATCTACATGTTTTTTACAATAAGTTATTAAAGTATCAGAAAATATTGTGAAAATCCCATAATTTTAACTATAAGTATCACAAATTTCTATCAAATCTCATTTATAAATATTATAGGTATGAATAATAGTATTACAAGTACAATTAAAAGTATCATAGTTGTAGGTAATAAATAACCACTTTAAAGTTTGAAGTCAATGTTGGCGAATTGTAGGCGAAGCCCGCTGGAAAGTTTGAAGTCAATGCTTCCTTGAAGGAGAAGGCGGTCAATGGATTGATTGTCGCAGTGTTGGTCTCTTCCATGGTTTCCCCTGACGTGGCGTAGGTGGCCAGTGGCGTTTCGCCGTCTCTGAAGAACTTTATGTTAGCACAGTGGATGGAGGCGTCGTGCTCACTGCCATCGTTGGCGTAGTGATCGGCGTGTCCAACTTTGCCACGAGATTTATGCATACAAAATAATTCGAAGACAAACACCCATTCCTCCGAGCAGTAGAAATCAAAGCTAAAATTTGTGCACATACAATTTCCAAATGATTTCAGTACAAGAGTAAAAGTAAATAAATAAAGAAACTTTGGAAAAATAATCAAATAACAGCAATGCCACAAAATTATTTTTAGAAAAGCAATTAAAATGACCAAACAAACAGTTTCACAACCCAAAAAAAAAAAACATTTTCATACGCAAGCAAAATCAAAATTCCCCAAATTATGCAGTTCAAGTCCATCTTCATTTATTCTCGTTGGCCTTGTTATGTCACGTCGGTGTTTATTTTTAGTTCTTATGTAATCTGCCACCAGCTAGGGTTGGGATCTTTATTAGGGATGTCAATCCCGCCCCGACCTGGCCCGCGCCATTTGGGGTGCCCCTCTCTGACCCCCGCGGCGGGGCGGGTCCGGGTACCACTTCTGCTCCGCGGGTACCCCGCTCGCCCCTACCCGTACAATATTTTTTTATATATATTTTATATGTTATACATGTGTATATATATATATATATATATATATATATATATATATATATATATATATATATATATATATATATAATTTATATGATTATCTATATTCACTTAATATTATATTTAACATTTTTAAATTAATAATGATATTTTTTTTAAATAATTTACATTAGTAAAATAAATGATAAATAAACTTATAAATAAGCCATAAATGTATAATAAATTAATTTCTTGGTTTATTATTATTTTTATTATTTTGTAGAGTAATATATTTATTTTTTATTAATAATAATTAATATTTTATAATTAAAAATAAAAAACTATTTAGCCGGGTCGCCCCAACTCGACCCGTGACCCGTAGCGGGTCAACCCGACCCTCAAAATTGACGGTGCGGGTCCAGGTCTCGTAGTACGGAAAGAATAGTTTTTGTGGTTTTTGAAAATAAAGGTTCATTTGACTCGGTATTATCGGAGGTCGATTCAATTGACGAATCAAAGTGTTTGTAACTTGAAGAAATCAAAGGAAAATGAATATAAAGCAATTAAACTAACTAAACTACACTATGAAATGAAATTGCAAGTTGGTCGTATGCCTCGAAATGAAAATGCAAAGCAATAATGAAAATAAGTAAGAACAAACAATGTTTCACAAAGTACAAGTATGAAAGCTCAAGGTACAATCATGCTTGCATGAACATAAAATTTAGAAAAATGAAAATTGACAAAAATTAAAAGCATCAATAGAAAGAGCATGAAAAGTTGACGTCAAAGTTTAAATCTTTGCGTAAAATAACAAGCAACAAGAAGTAGATATAGGATTTAGCATGAAACAATGTATGAAAATTTAAACCAAAATAAAGCATATGAAAAATTTGAAATAAAAATGATTCGAGACTCGATCTATGATCTAGACATGTCACTCATCTAGATTCCATGGACAAATCACAAGATCTAACAAGAAATATAAGAGCTA
This sequence comes from Phtheirospermum japonicum, assembly GCA_014905375.1. NCBI lineage: Eukaryota > Viridiplantae > Streptophyta > Magnoliopsida > Lamiales > Orobanchaceae > Phtheirospermum > Phtheirospermum japonicum. The sequence goes on along the minus strand of BMAC01000086.1, from coordinate 1,631,551 downwards.
AGGCAAAAGCATAAATTGAAGAACATGCATGAAATTGAAGAACAAGGAAGAAAATAAAGGGAAACTTACTTGAATTGAAAAGAGAATCCAAATACTTGAATAAAATTACAAAACAAAGTAAAATTCAATGGAGTACTTGAATTCTTCTTAGGCTTACAAACTCAAGGCAAAGGTTGAAAATTAAAATTTAAGAACTAGAGAGAGAATTTTTATCCAAACCCATGCAAGAGTTGGGAAAATGAGAGATCATTACAAAAATAAAAGTTCTCTCCTATTTATACTAGGTTTAATTGAGTTTAAATGGGTCAACTTGGGGTTTAAAGACTTAATTTCCCGGGTTTGACCTGAAATGGGCTCCCTAGCCACTTGGCTAGCTCTTTTGGCTTGGTTGGCTCACCCTTTGGCGAGCATGGCTCGGTCTTGGGCGAGCCTTGGCAGGTGCATGGGCGCTTGCGGGCAAGGAAACAGGCGGGCGCTGCTTTGGGCGTGGGCGGGCGAAGAAACAGGCGTGGAAGTGGGCGTGCGAATGGCATACACCAGGCGCTGCCTGGCGTGCGGGGCTGGGCACCGGAGCAGGCGCTGCTGGGCGAGGACTAGGGCGCCGCTGGGCGCCAGTTTGGGCGCCGAAATGGGCGCCAGTGTGCTGCGCCTTAGGCGTGAATTTGGGAAAGCCTGGGCAAGGCTAGGCCACCATTCCAGAATGTTAGCCACTTTGGAGCTTGCTCTGGGCACTGATTTGGGCATGCAAATAGGCAAGGCTGAGCTTGAGTTTTGGCCTTCATGATTTAGCTTGAATTCAAATCATTAAGCCACCAATTAAATGAGAATTTTGAATATCAAAACCCAAGAATTACACCAAATCTCCAATTAATTGAAGCCATTTAACCCAATTAAATATAAAATTAACAAAAAACACGAAAAAACTACAAAACGAGAAAGCAAATGAATAACTTAATGAAATTCGATTAAAAACTACTAAAATACACATAAAAATCTAATTAAAAACACGAGAAAGAACACCACAATTACATGCAAAACAAGTACCCGCCCGCCCCACTGCCATCCCTAATCTTTATATGTTTGTGATGTACACATATCCTGTATTATTGGAAAGCTCATCAATTGTTTCCTAATATAGCCTGAGCTATCATTTTTTCCTTGAATGCTTTCTGGAATAATCATTGAAGTGTAGTTTTATATGTTTATAAAACAAGTCAATAATATTGATATGGTCATCTGACGGAGTCATTCAAAAAATTATTTACAATGCTAAATGTTCTTCACATTACTTATTTCTTTTTTTGAAAGTAAAGAATTGAAGTTCTGTATTATCAGTCCATTTCAATTATAACAGACAAATGAATAATGATGTGGTATGATGAGGCCTACAAGAAATAATGAAAATGTTTTTTATGTTGGAGATGTAGCTTAAACTGGAAAAAAAATGTACAAATGTGAAATAAAATGTCCAAAACACCATAGAAAATGTACAAAAATAACAAATCAGATCTCAATGAGTCAATGGATTTTTTGGAAACCAAGCACTTTATTTTAATATTCAAGTGTTTAGTTAATCCTATATTAGCCCTTCTTCATTTTTTTCACACTAATCTCAACAATATGTAGAGAACATGAGTGGGAAGTAACCAAAATCGACAAGAAGGTACAGGAAAATGCACAAACCACATCTATCAAATAATTATACTCAAATCATTGTAAGTCAAATTATTTACCACTAAATTAACCCAAAGTATGCAATTCTCGAAGACAGATTGATAGAAAAAAATCAATTGAAATTAGGACTTGATCGAATTTTCATAAATCAATAATATGAAAAGTACTTACGATGGAAAGGAGTTGCAGAGGAACTTATTTACCAATCAATGACATGTTTCTGTGGCGCCATTGAACGGGATGCCAAAAGATTCAAACAAAAAATTGTACTCGCGATGTTAGTCGGAAGGACAATAGAGAAGCCAGAAAATTTAGCCTATGGAAAAGAAATGGCTTGTGAAGAATAAGCCATCGGAAAGCATAATTTTCTCTGCTCTTGCTCTTCGTCGTCAGAGCTATGCAGTTCTTGATAAAGGGCAAAGCGTGTTTATGAGAAGAGAGCAGTAGTGGTCTCATAGTATGAGACCGATCTCAGAGGAGACAACTCGGTGTTTGGATTTTTATGAATAGTAATAATCTTTGCTTGTCGTAGAACTCAAAATTCTTCACTTTTTATTGTATATGTCAAATCACATCTGAAGTATAGATGATACTGTGTTATTATATATATTTAATGTCAATTTATGTTTGAAAAATGAATGATGTTTTATTATTATATTATATATAATGGTATTTATTTATTTATTTATTTTAATATAATGATAATAAGATAAATGAAATGAGTGTGTGAAATAAAATATGGGTGAGGTGTAAGAAGTTGTTGGTTGAATATTAAAGATTCGAGTCCTAAAACAAATGAGAATTGAGATTCCAAATTCTAAATTCGGTATTCGGAACCCTAAGTCCAAACATCAACTTAGGATTATTTGGAATAAGATTCATTGGGATCCTAAATCCTGATATTTAAAATTCTAAATATTCAGAATTCAGTAAATAGTAATAATCCTTATTTCTTGTAGGATTCAAAATTATTTATTTATTCCTTACTATGGATGTTATATTATGTATGTAAAGCGAATGATGTCTATTATTATATTATATATTATGTCAAATTATATTTAAAAAGTTGACGGTATTTTATTACTATATTACATTTAGTAGTATTTAATTATTTAAGTATAATTATGACTGGATAAAAGAGATGAGTATATGAATATGATATTATAAGATATGAATTAGAAATAAGAAGTTGTTGGTTGAGTAAATTGAAAGCTTGAGTTCTAAAACAAATGAGAATCCTGGGAACCTTAACCTAAACATAACCTTTAGAAATTTATCAGATATGATTTATTGTTGGGGGCAGCTATTGTACCCTAAATTTGAATTGTGAATAGGGCGTGAGATATCTTCCAATCTGAGTTCATCGAACATCTCAATAATATTTTGTCAATAATGATAGAACAAATCGATATTGTTCCAATCTATCTGAATGTCTAATATGTTCTAACAATGGTGGCCACACATTAATGAGATGTTATAGCAAGGATGGTCGAATAGTTAATTATTTATTTTGTCAATTTTTAATAGTAAATAATCTGCTTTTGTTGCATGGAGTGCATGAGAGGAGAATACTTGTATACACAAGAGCAAGAGGTGTCACTAGAGGAATCACCCAAAGTGCAAAGGCGGAGCCAGTAATTTATATTAGAGGGAGTAATATTTTTTTGTATGATATTAACTATAAAAATAAAATTAAATTAAGTATTTATATCAAGACCAAACATGGGTTCGAAATAATATATTACCCAAATATGAGGTCATTTAGATGCTTGAAGTATAGGTGAAAAATAAATCAGGTTGTTCGATCATTGACTTGAGATCGATCGTTAAAAACTTATAGGAGCTCAGTTTGTTTACGTCACGAAACAAGCTTTGACCAAACACGCCGTCTAATGCTGGTACATCGAGGCAAGCATCAATTGTATTAGATAGGCATCACTTGAGACGAGATCAGCAAGCGATGGAAGAGAAGTACAACTAGTCCGAGGTAGAGCGTGCGCAGCAGCAGGATTTTGATGCGGGGCTCCAACGTGACATGGATGCGGATGAATGAGAAACTCGCTTAAATGATGTCAGCTTAGATGAAGTCCCAACAACCTCTTTTGATATAGTAATCCCCCTACATGTTTTGTAAACTTGAGATATCTTTCGACATTTTATGAGTTACAATGGATTGTTGCAAACTTGAGATATATTTTTAATTCGTGTTTTGTTTTTTATTTTTTATTAATATGGTATTTTATATAGAAACAAGTAATATAATAAAAATAATAATAATTTATTATTATTTTTTAAAAAAACTAAAATAGAAAAATGAGGGAATAAAATTCCCTTGGTTAAAAACTGGCGAAACATAGGGATTAAAACTTCCTCGATGTTACCAAGGGAATGATTCCCCTCGGTATTATTGAGGGATTACATTCCCTCGATATCGAGAGATTACTAATTCAAGCGTCGAAGGATTTACTGAGTACAAATTCTTTGGTAAATCCCTCAGGAGTCGAGGGATACTATGTCTCTCTGTACCCATTATCGAAAATAGTTTTTTCGAATGATTTATTTGATCGGTATTTTCCTCGAAATAATAGAGAAGGAACTTGAGTCCTTAACGAGGGAATAATTCCTCAGTAAAAACTATTTTTGGTAGTGCATCTTGTCTTTTTAGATGAAAAATAAGAAAACTACATTAATAAATATGTTCCATTTCACTAAACCAAATAACATTGTAATCTATGTTCAACCAACACAACCAAACACTAGAACACACTAGTGACGTTCGAATAATAGTGGTGGAACATCCGCAAAATATTCGACCAACCTCAAAAGAGCACCACTCATTGTATTCCTTACATGTTGGTAGAACATTATCATAGTGTTTTACCGACCAAAACGGAATAATTTGTGACACTGTGGTAATATGCTTGAAAAAAAGGTAAAATATATGATTTTAAAATAATGGTCTTGGGTTTAATTTTATTATTATCTTTCTTAGAATATTGATTTAGGTAAAAGTAAGGAGGCCAAAAATAAGGTTTAGACATGTGAATTCACCTCTTTTTCTTAATACTGTCACATTTACATATAAAGTGTCACACACACACACATATATATATTATATATATATATATTATATATATATATATATATATATATATAAAATAATATATATTAAATTAATATAATAATTTAAAATGCAAACAGTAAAGTTATACATTTAAGGTTAAGAGTGTCACTTTTCAAAATGAATTGATAATTTTTATTTGAGATGTAAATTAAAACTTTCAAGGCCATAAGTGATGCTTGTAAAGAAAGTGAATATTTTATTTAAGATATAAAGTAATATCTTTAGACCTAAAAATAACAGTATCTAAGGAAAACATGACTCTATTATCTTATTAGTTAAATGTTTGATTATTATATAAAGCGACATTTTTTTATTGTAAATGTGACACTTTAAAAATGACAATATTAAAAATAGTGAATCTGCCACATCAATTATAATCCATGTGACGATCACACATGATACCTACTCTAAACTTTTAGGAAATACTTAAAAAGAAAATATGTACCAAATGCAATAATCTTTGATTTTAATGGTAGTTTTGTAATTTATGAAGTCGAGTATACTCATCAAATTTAGAGGTGTTGGGAAAACTCAGATTTATGGCATTTTCCTAATATTTAGGGTCTTGACATCCCAAAAACTGATGAGAATGCTCCATGTTATAAATTCTAGAGTGTTCGAATGAAAGTTTCGAACATTATTTTAATGTTCGTACTGAAAATTTGAACATATGTTTATTATTTGGATTTTTTGTTTCAAACACATGTTAATGTTTAATGTTGAACATTAATGCAATATTCAAAAATTTGATTCGAACACTTTAATATTTATAAATCGTGTGTTCTCATAAAAAATGGGTTTCAATATCCACTCCCTAATAGTTAAGCTATCTAAAAGGCGTGTTGCTCCTGTTAAGAGCTTGAATTTTAACTCCAAATACATTAACAAAAGATGCCCTATTCTTATACCATAACACAACTATAAAATGAAAGTGTGCATTATTTAGATAGAAAACCTAGTTGTCCTCTATATTTTCCTTCATTTGTTTCATCTTCATTGTTCATCACATATTGGTGATTTTTGGTTATTTTTTGGCCTGAAACCACCCCCACATCTTCTTTTTTATTGGTTTGTCTCTAAATAAGTGATGATCTCATATGACTTTGTGTTTTTTGTGTCTTTTTTTTTTCTATATCTCACTGTCTTGTTGCGGTGTTCTTGTTTTTTTGTCGTCTTATTGCGACGCTTTTATTGTGCGGACGATTTTAAAAGTGTAAGTTTTCAATTTGATAGTGATAACAGATTAGATTATAAGTGTCAACCAATTATTTTCGTTTTCATGTCGTCTTATTGCGACGCTTTTACTGTGTGAATGATTCAAACATACAAATTCTCGATTCAACGGACATAACCGATCAGATTATGAGTGCCAATTTACAAAACTAGAGTTTCAAGTATTCTAATCATTATAAAATTCTCAATATCTATATATACATATAAAGCCTAGCATTTCTATATATATAAAAAGCCTAGCATTTTACTTACTATTTATAGTAATTATATTTATTATTTATATAATTATTTATGTAATACTTTTTTGAAGATTATGATTTATGTAAAGAAAATATTAAATATATAGAAGAATTAGGTATAATTATATATAAAATCTGAGAAAAATAAAAATAATATAAAAAAATCTGAATAAAATATAAAATATAAAAAATTAAAATAAATATAAAATAATTAGTTAATAAATTTGGAAAATCCAAAAAAACAAAAATAAAACATAAATATTTTCAAATATTGTAAAATAAAATTAAAGATATTAATAAAATCATATAGATAGAAATATAAGAACTTATAATTAAATTATAAATATTATTTAATAAATATGTAAAAAATCAAAAATTCAATAATTGAATAAAATTAAAGAGAAAAATCATAAAATAAGTTAAATTAACTTAAAATCTTCATAATTATATTCTATAAAGTTATTAAATAAATATAAGAATATAAAAGAAAACTAAGAAAAATATAAAATAAAATTGGAAAATAATAATATCAATTACAAAAATATTATATATATATATATAATATAAAAAATAAAATATAAATATAAAATGTATAATATATAAATAAATCTAAATATTTAGTTTATAAATCTGCAAAACCTGGAAAAGTAAATCAAAATATGAATATTTCAAACGATATAAAATAAATTTGTTTCTTCTTATAAATAAAATATTAGAACTTATAATTAAATTAAAATATTTATTTATAAATATAAAAAATAGAAAAGTAAAACCCAAAAAGTAGCTAATATTATAAACTTAATATGAATACATAGTTACAAAAAAATTTACCATTAAAGTATAGAATTTTTTTAACTAAGTATAAATATAGAAAAATCACAAATTACAAGATAAAATAATATAAACAAAATTGAAAAAATATGAATAATAAATAATAAATTTTATAATTTGATTTTAAAAAATTATTTAATAAGTTTGTTAAAGAAAAAAAAAGATCTTATAAGTACAATAAAAAACTTGATGACTATATATATATAATCAGTAACAAGAGTTTGTCTTTTCTTTTTGACCAGAACAGATGTACGGGGACAAACCTAATAGAGTCATATCTTTCAATTTTCTACACTTAATTCTGCTAAAATCCAGATAATCCAAACTTTGACCCAGAACGTGTCACAAACTTAACAATGACACATTTCTTTCTTTTTTTTATTTTCATTTTTCTCAAAAATTTAAAAATTATATTATGAACATAAGTGAAAGGTAAATAACTTGATACAATTATTTGATTAAAATCTGAAATCAGAATTATACATGTGCAGAATTAAAAAAATGATTATATAATCGCATAATATAAAGAATTCAATACATTATTTTAAAACTCTTAACTAAATAATTATTTATGAACATTTGTATATTAATAGTTTGTGACTAGTTACTATGACTTTATGTATTTAACGTTAGAAATCCACACATAAATAATTTATTACTCGTGGTTTTATAATTACTTTCGTATAACTTATATATATATAAAGTTCTAATTTATTTATCGGGTTAATAGACTGACTCGATGACTTGATGTTTAACTCGATTACCCAGTGGCTATCCCGACTCAATTAACGGGCTGATTTCAAATATATTATTTATAATAAAATAGAATACAAAGACACTTAATTAAATATGTAATACTATGCCTCATTTATTTGGTATTTCTTTGTTCATTTTTGTAGTATTTTATATATTTTTATAATAATTATAAAGACTTAGGAGATAGTTTTGTATATTATAACTTTAATTAAGTATATTACTTTCTGTTTTAAAATATTTCAAGATTTATTTTATTATTTATAAGTTCTTGATCTTTGTTAATATTTTATTATCAACTTTCAATAGATAAAAAAAAACTATTTAGAAATAATTTTTATATATTTATTTAATTTACTTTATAACTATCACCAATTTAATCTTTCAATATTTTAAAATAAATATTTAGAAATTAATTATAAACTTATTATATTTCTATCTAATTTCAAAATATTTTCATATTTGTTATATTATATTATATTATAATATTTATATTTTTTATTTTATTTATTTCAAAATTTATTAAGAATTGTTTAGAATTAAAACACATATTTCGTATTTATTTAATTGAATTCATAAATCTCTCTGATTTATTTTATTGTTTATAAAATTTTAAGTGTGTTTTTATTACTTTTAGAATTTAGTAAATAATTATTTATGATTTAAAATTACTTTTATTTTTATTCTATAAAATCATTGTGAAATAAGATTTATTTTATATTATTTATTCATTTTTTTTTATAAATTTTAAATTATTTTATAAATATTTGTATATGAAATATATTTCTTATATATATTTAACTTATTTCTTATCTTTTATGATTTTATTTTATTATTTTATAACATTTCTATAGTTTTCTTATTATTAAATAATTATTTAGAATTCATAATGTCTTAATCAATTTTAAAATATCTTAGGATTTGTTTTATATTATTTATAATATATATGGTTTTTGTGATATTTTTTTTAATTCAATTAATATATATTTATAATTTTAAATACAAGTTTTTTTATTTATTTAGTTGATTTTACAATTCTTTTTGAAATTTATATTACAAGTATTATGTTTTTATTGGTTAAAAATTGATTTGGTAATTGTTTAATTATGTTGTTATAAATTATCTCTAAAATAAAAAATACAACAAATTGCAACTAAAGTACAACTAGATTTTTAAGATGTACTCAAACAGATTGTTGTGATTAAATTATGTCTAATGATAAAACTTTGGGGTACATGTTGACAACAAGTACAACGGGTACCGATAATTAGAAAAGTCTAAAGTTATTTATAAGATCTTCTCTTTGTTTTTTAATACAAAGACTACACAAGAAGATGAACGCAGTGATTTGTAATAACGTGGGTAATATGATTGTTCCGCGACTAACTAAATGGAGAACTTGAAACTATTAGCATGTGATGATAACAAGTTAAACTGTAATTAGACTTATACTGTAGTTTGCTAAAAGTTATTTCATAATATATAAATGTGTAGTTATTTACATTTGATTTGTTTTAGGGCACGGATATACGCACCCCATGTAATTACCCACACCTACACCCAAATACATCATTTTCTCCAACCCTTCACCACCACTCCAACTTTGCCGTTAGCGTCGCCCATCACACCGCCGCCGCCACCGTCGAACATGAAGAAGAAGAAACGGTGATAGGTGGTGAAAGGTAAGTGACAGATTTGGGCGGCATAGGGTAAGAAACAAATGCGAAATAGGGGTGTTCGTCTCTGGTTTCTCGAATAGAACTCATCTGTTCGAACTTTTTGATCGAACAATACAATGTTGTTCGAAAAAATAAATCGAACAACCACTTTTTAGCCTAAAAGGGGTGTTCATATCAATTTTTTGAACATATGTTTTGTGTACAATTCTTTAAACATGTGTTTTGTATTCGAATCGATTTTTTTTATATGTTTTATATTCGAAAATCTGATTCGAACGATATTTTCTCAAGGCCTTTTTTTTTTTTTCCTTTTATCTTTCTTCAATGGCACGACTGTCATGGCAGCGGCGCCAGTGTATTTCTATGCGCATGATTTTTTATATTCTTCAATAGCCGTCGGCCATGACGGTGACGTCGGTGATGGACGACGGCTGGAGTGGTGGTGGAGAGTTGAAAGAGATTAAGTATGGGCGTGTAGGCTTTAAGGGTAATATTGACATTTTTATGATAATATTTTTTAGTGGGATGCGTATATTCTTGCCGTTTGATTTAAATTTGCTCATATTGACTAATAATAGTGACTTGAGTGTTTTAATTTATTATATTACATTAATAAATTAATAATATTATACTTACATTGAATGAATTACACTATTCATTTCATTCGCTCCGTGCATCGCACGGATTAAGCACTAGTTATACTTTAAATCAATTTGTAATGCTATGAAGTTAGAAACTAGGATTAATATTATAGTTTATCTTGTATGATTTAAAAATATTATTTTGGTGTTCCTTTTTGATGTACGGCCGATTTGAGTTAATAAATAAACTTATGTTTGAATAAATAAATAAATTTATTGTTTGGTTTAAATAAAAACACAAACAACTACCAAAATATTCCGGTAATTATCCATAATTTCGACAAACCAAACTAAAAATAATATAAATCTCAGTTTTGATAACGGCATTATTAGAAGTTGTTTTATAGTCGCACCAATTAAAAAAAAAAAAAAAAAAAAGCACCGTTTTCTGATTTTCTCTCTCATGCCTATACTCACACCACCTGTATCCGCTGCCACTTCATGTACAAATGTTCACTGCGTGTGTACACTCCCCAAAAAAACTCCTCTTTCCTCACGGAACCTTTTTTGGATTATTTCTCATAAAATCTGCGTGTTATAGCCCATCACTATCAGTACAAAAATGGCTGAAAATGAGCTGAAAATTGCGAGCGGTAACGATAATAATGGAGGTAACAGCAACAGAGATGAAGTTTTTCCGTTCAGTGTTAAAGAGGAGCCGTTCATTTTTGTTTACGAGCACGATGATAATCGTGGAGGTGGTTTCGGTGGCGATGGAGAGGATATTCCGAAGCCAATTGAAGGGCTGAGAGACGCTGCGCCGCCGCCATTTTTGAAGAAAACTTACGAGATTGTGGATGATCCTGGCACGGACTCGATAATATCGTGGAGTGTCACAAAAAACAGTTTCGTTGTTTGGGACCCTCACAAATTCTCCACCGAGTTGCTGCCTAAACACTTCAAGCACAACAATTTCTCTAGCTTTGTTCGACAACTCAACACCTATGTGAGCATCCATCGTTTTTGCTTAGTATGTGTTTACTAATTTTTGTGATTGGGATTTTGGGCGTTTTTCTCAGTTTGGGAAACAGACGCAATTTTATTGTACCTATGTTTTTATTTTATGTGGAGACTCTTGGTAGATATCAAGTGCCTTTTCTGTGGTTTTCTAATTTTGCGGCTTTCAGTGTGTGTTATGAATTTCATGGAGTGATGATGGGTAAATATGCCCTTCCTGTGCTGTTTTTCTGGTGCATGGAGTGGGATTGTTGTTTAATTCTGTCCATTTTTGGATTTGGGTTTACTGTTGCGAAGCAATCCAATCTATCGTTCTCGTGTTCAAAACCTTTACTTAATTTTGCTTTTCTTTCTAGCAAAATGAGGATGGTTATAGCTAGATCGGACTGTTTTGAATGTTGCAACTGGTCTAGTTTCAGTAGGTTTTGTGCTGCACTTTATGTATCGTTTAGAATTAATTATCTCTGCTGTTTTTTTTGGTCCATAGGAATCCTGTATTTTTCAATTGCTATTTTCCTGTCTTGTACAATCAATATAGCTACTTGGCTTTGTTATTTGTTTTTTTGAATTTTATAACTGATTGTAACTTGGTGATGCAATTGTTCATAGAGGTTCCGGAAGATTGATCCGGACAGATGGGAATTCGCAAACGAAGGCTTTCAGCGGGGGAACAAGCATTTGCTCAAGCACATCAAGAGACGAAAGCCCAATTCTCAAACTATTCAGCACCAAGTAACATCCCAATATTGCCTAAACAATCCCACCAATCATGGCGTCGAGGCCGAGCTCGAGAAACTGAAAAATGACCACAACACATTGCAATCTGAAGTCTCGAAGCTAAGGCAGCAACAAGAAAACACACAGCGTTATCTGGCTGCCGTCAAGGAGCATCTCTGCACCACCGAAACAAAGCAAAAACACGTGACTTTGTTCTTGATTAAATTCTTGAAGAATCCCGTGCTTCTGCACCAATTGGCCGAGAAAATGGAAAAAACGAGGGCGCTTATAAGCAGCGGCGGGATCTCGAAGAAGAGACGGTTGGAAGAAACCAGAGGCGTTGATAATGATAAGACATTGGTTTCTTCTGAAGAGTCGAGTAGTCCTGCTCGGGAGACGAATGGTTTCGACGCTTGTTCGGAGAATTTTGTTTTGTGGGAGAAGCTAATGGAAGATGACATGATTTATGAGGGCGAAGAAATAGCATCGGAGAAACAATCTGATATCGTTTTGGAATTGGAGAATTTGATTTCTGCGAAACCAAGAGGTCTGGTGGAACTTGTTGGGTGTTTAGCATCCATAGCATAGAGGAAGCAGGAAACTTGTCGAACTGACTAATATGTTTTTTTTTTAAAAGAAAACTGCAAGGGTTTAATAGGTGAACCAGAATTGACGAGTGAAAGGGCACTGCTATTCATTGGGCTGGAAACGGGGAAATGGGGTTGTGGTTCTTGTTGTTTGTTTCTCTTTATTTCTTTTGCAGAGTTTAGCCTTTTTATAACATTGTCTTGTTCTTTAGATTTCTTGTTTGCTGTAAATTTATTGTGTGCCACGCAAAATGGCAAGAGTTTGAGAGTTGGAAAGATATGTTCTAAGACTGTTTGCTCGGTGTTTAGTAGTAGAATTTGATTATGTCATTATATATGTTAACAATTTCATGCAGTATGGATCATAATTTATAAAGTTTCAGTTTAATATATGCTGCACTCTTTGTATTGTTGGTCGACAGTGTTGTCCATGGGATTTAATACTTGAGGTTTAAAGAATCGTTTGAATACCATTGTGTTACCATTGCTTGTTAAACCTCCTTCCATGTATGTGTCAGTAAATGTGTTCTAGAAAACAGAAATTCGTAGGCAAAATAAAGAAATCGAGACTTGTGAATTTCACAAATTTCTTAAACAAATTCGCTACATATTGAGCGTTTGTTTCCCAAGATACAACGGAGGTAACCGGATATTTATTCCGGCAAGCTGAAAACAAAACCATGGAAATTAACACAAAAGACTGAAGTTGGAAAAGAAGAAGTTCACTCAGTCTTTGGTTTTTTGAACTTGTGGAAATGAAACTGTATTCATAGGTTGAAGAAGAGCCTCTCAACTTATGTCTAGATTCATTCTACATGCAACTTTCATCAGTTAAATATGAACCAGAAGCAGAAATTAATTCTGTTATTTCAAATTCAAATTTTAAAAATTGCACCAATTTAAGTGTTAAAATAATTTCTGTAAATAAAAAATGATTATTTTATTTCGGTTCGGCATTCGTGTACATAGGTCGCGCTCACACACAAGTCCATGGTACGAACCACAAATCGGACTGTGATTTGACCCCCTCTCGTGTTCGCACGTGGAGAGAGCTTTCTTGCTTACTAGAGTATCCCTTACGAAGAAGGTGATACTCTATAAATTAGCCATGTTCTCTTATTTTTTCCTATGCGGGACAAACCGCTTTCAAAAAGAGAAAACTCATTTCAATATTAACACTTTGAGTCTTAATATCTTTATCTTTCAAAAATCATTTTGGACAAATAAATATATCATTTTAATGTTCTCTCAACATATAACATGATTTCACATTCAAACTTGTCATTCGACGAACGAGACAAAAATTGGTGTCTAAAGTTTACCCAAATTTCCTTCATATTTATTCATTTTTCCCAACAATCTCCCACATGAAGGAAATTGACAATACTTCATATTAAAATCCACCAGTCGAAACTTGCATAGGATAGGTAGGTGTTACCCTTTGTAAATTCCCTTGTACAAGATACATGTACTTTACTAGTTGACTAGTAGAACCCGATGTCTTTGAAATGTTATGCCATTGATGTAAATGATCATATACCGCACACAAGATTTTTCCTAACTTATTTCAATTCTCATATTTATGTTCATTTATTGCCCTGAACATATGCCTGGTTTTGAGAGAGGTTCTAAGAATTGAGTCTCCAACAACTCTATTCGAAGCGGCCCCAGTTCTCTCTCACATGGATGATTCTTCATTCGGAGTAGACTGCGCTATTCTGTTCGGTGCTCCGACGCAAAATCATTAAAAGCCAAAGGCTTGTCCTTTCTCCACAGATTTCACTATTAAAGAATAGGTAAGAAAATAATATTTACCATAGTGATTCTAATAGTATTTTACTATTAGGTTGTCCCTTTGAACATAGATCTTTGAATCTCTATTCAAGTAGGTTGGGTTTCCATTGTATCAACTCATTTACAAATGCTTTAATCCCATTCCTATTATTGTTTTTACAATTAACTCTCTATTTAACCCTTGGGTTAGCGGATTCGCAAGGTTATCCTTTGACTTTATGTAGTCAACAGAGATAGTTACAGTTGAGAGTAGTTGTCAAATGGTATTATGTCTTCGACGAGTATGTCTAAATTTACCATTATACATCTTCCTCTTTACTCTACCAATGGCTGGTTGTCTATCGCAAAGAATGCCTATTTTCGGCATAGGCTTAGGCCATCTCGAAATATCTTCTAAGAATTGACGTAACCATTCAGCCTCTTCACCACATTTGTCTAAGGCTATAAAATCAGATTTCATAGTAGATCTAGCTATTATAGTTTGTTTAGAAGATTTCCATGATACGAATGCACCTCCCAAGAGGAATACATATCCGCTTGTAGACCTAGAGTTTTGGATATTTGATATCTTGTTGGCATCCGTATATCCCTGTAGAATAACTGGATATTTACCATAGTACAATCTAATATCACGAGTATATCTGAAGTATCTAAGTAGTCCCACTATCCCATTACAGTGTTTAACTCATGGATTACTAGTATATCTACTCAGTCTGCTCACTGCATAGGTGATGCCTGGTCTTGCACAACTCATCAGGTACATCAGACTCCCTATTACTCTTGAGTATTCTACTTGAAAAATACTCTCACCTCTTTTTTTCAATAGATGTTGATTAGTATCTATCGGAGTCCTAGCATGAGACCAATCCTCTTTGTTAAGTTTCTCAAGGATTTTATCGACATAATGAGATTGGTTCAACATGATCCCTTGTGATGTTCTATGGATTCTAATTCAAAGTATCACATCATCTAGGCACATATCTTTCATGCCAAATCTCAAATTCAACATGTCTTTTGTGAATTTAACAATCTTATCATTACTCCTAACAATAAGCATGTCATCCACATAAAAATATAATATAACATATCCTAATTCATTATCTTTAACGTAGACATATTTATCATATTTATTGATTTTAAACCCACACTCCATCATGGCATTATCAAACTTCTCATGCCGTTGCTTTGGAGCTTTATTTAAGCCATACAATGACTTAACCAATTTGCAAACCTTATTCTGCTTCCCTGGAGCCAAGAACCCCTCAAGTTGTTCCATGTAGATGTCATCTTCTAAATCTCCATTTAGGAAAGCGGTTTTTACATCCATTTGATGTATTTTCGGATTTCTCAAAGCAATTATATCAATAATCATCCTGAGGGATGTTATTCTAGTTACCGGGGAATATGTATTAAAGTAATCAAGATCTTCTCTTTGCTTGTAACCTTCAGTTACAAGTCTAGCCTTATACTAATCAATCATTCCGTCATCTTTCATTTTACTTTTGAAAATCCACTTATATCATAATTGTTTACTTCTAGGAGGAATATACACTAGTTCCCAGGTGTGATTTTGCAAAATTGAATTAATCTCGCTTTTAATTGCCTCTTTCTATAAAGGTCCTTTCGTAGAGCTCACTGCTTTAGAATAATTTTGAGGTTCAGTTTCGAACATGTAAATTAGTAAATCCGGACTAAAGAAATTTTTTAACCTAGCTCTTTTGCTTCTACATGGTTTTAACTTGATGTCTTCATCTTGTCATTTTCCCATTGTTTCTATAGTCCTTTTAATGGAACTAGATTCCATTTCAAACTTAAGTGGAAACACATGTTAAAAGAACGAAGCATTTTGTCCATTATCGTACTTTTGTGTATGTCTTTAATCTTAGACTCATGCACAATAAACCGATAAGCACTAATGTTATGCGCTTATCTATTGAATATGCAATCAACCATTTTTGGTCCTATTCTCGCCTTCTTAGGTATAGGTATTACAACTTTAGAAAGACACACCCATATTCATAATTATTTATACAATAGATTTTTACACACCATAATTCATATGGGCTTTTGTCCATTTTCTTTTGGGGCACCTTATTTAAAAGATAATTAGCTGACAACAAAACTTCCCCCCCACTTGTTCTGGGGTAATACAGAACTTAATATCATTGCATTCATCATTTATTTTAATGTACGATTCTTTTGTTCAACAACACCATTTTGTTGAGGTGAATAATGTGATATGGTTTCATGCCTTTTTCCATGTTCACCAAAAAAATTAGGAATGGTGATTCATATTCACCTCCTCTGCCACTTCTAATCACCTTAATCTTTTTATTTAGTTGATTCTCAAATTCATTTTTTAGAGAACAAACTTCTCTATTGCTTCAACTTTACTTTTCGTAAGATATACATAACAAAATTTAGTGCAATCATCTACAAAAGTAATGAAGTATTTATTTCCACCACAAGTTGGTGTGGCCTTTAAGTCACAAACATCAATGTGAATTAATTCAAGTAGTTTGTTATTTCGTTCCATACTTCGAAACGGTAAACCAGACAACTTTGATTCTACACAAGTTTCACACTTATGTTTTGCATCAATATCAAGCATTGGTATGCATTCCAATTTTATTATCCTGTGCAAGGTATTATAATTGACATGTCCTAGTTTACCATGCCATTATGGAAGACTCAAGCATATAAACGGAAGAGTTATTCATTTTATTGATGTTCGACTTAATAGTCATTACATTGAGCTTGAATAGTCTGTTACATTCATAACCTCTTCCTACAATTGCTCAATTCTTTATCAAAGTGACCACATCAGACTCAAAAATTATATGAAAACCAAATTTGATCAACAGAGAGCCAGATACAAGATTCTTTTGAATTTCTGGTACATAGAGCACATTGTTTAAAGCCAGTTCCATTCCGGAAGTCAACTTTAGCACCACATTTCCCAGGCCCTTGATCTTAGACGTAGCTGAACTTCCCATGAAGAGTTTCTCTCCATAAACATTTTCATCAAGGACATTGAAGAGGTCCTTGCTTGAACAAACATGATGGGTAGCACCGGTGTCGATCCACCATTCAAGTGGATTGGGACCCACTAGGTTCACTTAAGAGATTACAGCAGTAAAGTGCATCTCATCAACATCTTTGACTATATTTTCCACCATGTGAGCTTGCTGAGCTTTCTTAGGCTTCCTGCAATTAGAAGACCTATGACTAGGGTTTCCACAATTGAAACAATCACCATCAAATCTTTTCTTAAAATCCATTTTCTTGGGTTTAAGTGTTGTCTTTCCAGCATTATTGGATTTTTTCTTAAATCTTTTCTTTGAGCTTTCAACATGCTTAACAACATTTCTTTAGCATGAATATTATAACTTTTATTGCATTAGCCCTTATTGTCTTCTTCGACACAAAGTTTAACAACAAGTTCTTCAACCGTCATTGGTTTCTTCTTATGCATCAAATAGTTATTGAAATCATTCAAACTTGGTGGTAGCTTCGCAATGACAACAACCACTTGGAAAGTTTCATTGGCAGATATTCCCTCGGAATGAATATTAGCCAGCATGATTTGCAATTCTTGTACTTGATTAACAACAATCTTATTGTCAACCATCTTCTAATTCATAAAATGACTAACAAGAAACTTCTTTGATCCAACATCTTTAGTCTTATATTTCTCGTCTAAGGACTACCATAGTTCCTTAGACATTTGTAAAGAAGAGTAAACATTGTACAATGTATCTGACTTTCCATTCAACACATAATTTCTATATTAGAAATCAGAATGGACCCAAGCATCGAGCGCACTCACTGCTTGGATATCAGGATTTTCCTCTAACTTTGGAGGAGTTTCACTTAAGAACCTCGCAAGGTTCAAAGTGGTTAGGCAAAAAAACATCTTTTGTTGCCTACGTTTAAAATTCAAGCCATTAAATTTTCAGGCTTTTCTGCATGGTTCATCGGGATTTTGACTGTCGGAGCATGGATTACATGGGGTGGTTGAGAAGGGGTCGGTCCAGAGGGATTTTTCATGGACTTGGTGTTGGTAGCATCGACTTCTTTCTCAAAATCCATATTAAACGAGAAGGATAATTTTGTTTTAAGATTGTCAGTAAAATGTGTTCTGGAAAATAGAAACTCGCAAGCAAAATAAAGAAACCGAGGCTTGTGAATTTCAAATTTTTCATTAAAACAAATTCGCATTGTATTAAGCGTTTGTTTCAGATGGAGGTAACCAGAATTTTATTTCGGCGAACTGAAAAAAAAAGCCTCGAAATTAACATAAAAAATTAAAGGTGAAAAAGAAGAAGTTTGCTCGGGTTTTGGTTTTTTGAACTTGTGAAAATGAACCTGTATTTATAGGTTGAAGATGAACCTCTTAACTTATGTCCAGGTTCATTCTGCATGTAACTTCCATTAGTTACATATGAATTGAAAGCAAAAAACTAATTCTATTATTTTGAATTCAAATTTTAAAGACTGCAGGCAAAACTTGGGCTTTATTGATGAGCTTGATTTCGGTCCGGCATTCATATACACAGGTCGCGCTTGCACACGAGTCCATGGTCCGGGCCACGAATCGGACCGTGATTTGCACCCCCCTTTTGCGTGCACGTAGAGAGAGCCTTTTTACTTACTAGAGTATCCCTTACCAAGAAGGTGATACTCTATAAACTAGCCCATTTTCTCTTGTTTTTCCTCTGTAGGACAAGACACTATTAAAAAGAGAAAACCCATTTCAACACTAACACTTTGAGCCTTAATATCTTTATCTTCCAGAAGTTATTTTGGACAAATAAATATATCATTTCGATGTTCTCTCAACATAGAACACGATTTTACCTTCAAACTTGTCATTCGATAAACGAGACAAAAAGGAACTGGTGTCTAAAGTTCACCCAAATTTCCTTCATATTTATTCAATTTTTTTCCAATAGTATCGTGGTTTTTTACTAAGTGTTTATACAAGGAACTACCTCGAGGTTAATTTATTCCCATGTTGAGGTTGGCGGGAAATGAGATTGAGGGAGTGTGAAAATTCTAAACAAATGATTCCCAACTTCTAGGTGATAAAAAATGAGTAAAAACTCTAAAATTGAAACCGAGGAGATAGATAGAAGCTAAAGATTTTTTTTTCCTTTTTTCATTTTTTAAAATGTGTAGACACTCCCTGAACATGTTATTGATGGTGTGTAGAGATGATGGTTGGGGGATTAAGATTGAGAAATTATTAGTTATTATCTCAAGGGCTTGTTTGTCCTATCATTTGAGATACTGGACCCGATATTTCGATTATCGAATATTCAATTTTTTTAAAACTCAAAAACCAAATACTCAACCAATAATTTCTTACAACTAAATAATTAAATAATATTAAACACAATACTATAATATAATATCATTTACTTTCCAGATATGATTTGACATCAAATACAATATAATAATACATTATCATCCACTTTTCAAACATGATTTAACATCTACAGTAAAAAGTAAAGGATTCTAAATCCTATAACAAACAAGAGTTGTTACTATTCACAAAATTCTGAATTTGGATTAAGCTTCATTGAGATTTTAAATTCTGGTATTCAGAATCTTAAGTATTCAGAACTGGTATTCAGAATCTTGAGTAATTAGAATTCCGTGAATAGTAAAAATCTTTAATCTTTATTTGTAATATGACTCAAAATAAACATATACTCGTACTATAGATGCCAAATCTTGTCTGTAAAGTGGATGAAAATGTATTTTTATATTGTATTTGATGTCAAATCATGTGTGAAAAGTGTAGATGATTTATTTTTATATTGTATTTAATAATATATAATTATTTAAATGTAATGATGATTGAATAAAAAAAAGGTGTGAGGTTAGATGTAAGAATCTGTTAGTTGAATATTGAAAATCTGAATTGCAAAATAAACGAGAATTATATTTGAAAAGTACGGGCCGGTGACACAGTTATAAATACGAGTTACTGATAGGTGAAAGAACTGCACAACTCAAAAGTACAAAACTGTAATTAATGAAATTTACATTTACTATTATATTAATGATCGAGTGAAAAAAGATTCATTCGAATATGGGTAAGTCTTCTGTGTGACGGCCACACGGATCTCTTTTCATGTGATGGAGTCTAAACCCGCCCCAAACCCGAATCCTATATCAACCAAAAAGAAAAGTAAACTTCTTTAATCGTATTCACCTCTGTACCAAAATTACGCCTCTCTCATTTATCTCTCTCTGTGAATCTCACATCGTATATCTTTCTTCCCGTTGTAATTAAATGGACGTCGATCAAGAGTTCTTGTGGCCCAAGCAATTGAGGAAACTCATTAACACGAATTTGTGCTGATTTTAGTTAGTGTTTTAGTTCATTTTTGTTATTAGTTTTGGTGTAAGTTGGATAGATTAGGATTATTTTGGTATTTTCATATCTCCAACTTATTTCACCGTGTTTTGATCTTAATTGATATATGGGTAATTATTCTCTGTTTTTCCCATACAGCTAAGTAATCGGAGGAGTTCAGCGCTTAAATAGACAGAACTTGATGATCGAGAGACAAGATCGAGCTTTCCGATGAAGAAATCGCAGAATTATCGAATAACTAAGACGTGAAGGAAGGAGCGTCGATCGACGCTAGCGTCGACATGCCGTTGAAGCTGTCGCATGCCCGCGACGATCGACCATCCATCAACAAGAAGCCGACGCAAACTCTCTGTAGCGTCGATCCATACTCCGTCGATCAATGCTCGATCGACCCAAAACTCTCTGTAGCGTAGATCCAGACCGCGTCGATCGACGTACTGACTTTCCAGAACCATCGACCCGACACGCGTCGATTGCTGCGTCGATCGACGCCAATCGAGGCTCAACACTGGAAATGCATTTTTATAATTCTTGTGCGCCAAGTCATGAAATAACTATAAATACTCTTCATAATTCCACTTTTAACAGACACACGACACCTTACACATATACCTAGGTTTCCTAAACACCAAGAGAGTTGGTTCCCACTCCCCGATACGTAGATTCAAGATCAAGGTTGAAGATTCGAGATTACAAGTGCCAAAGCTCTATTCTTTTGTTCGTGATTCGTTTTTCGGCCAAGATCTACTTCGTTTCTACGGACTAGCTAGAGAATTTACTGCCTTTTCTAGTTCCAATAAGTACTCTTAAACTCTTTAATCGCTTTCTAGAATAGCTTTTAGTTAATGCTTTTAAGTATTTATTTTCATATTCGGAACTTGGATTACTTCATGCTTTTTTTTAATAAGTTGCGAAATTATTATTAAAAAGAAAGAAATCGTTCATACAAACAAAGATCACGACGTCCATTTCCTAACTAGAGGCATCTGTTTGGGTCTCATTAAAACCTCTCGAGGTAAACCCAACCTTTTGGGAGAAACCCTCTTAGAGGAAAGAGTACCCTCCCCATGACAGTAGTAGAAGAAATAGGACAAAGCGATATAAAATGCTAAGATCCACAAGCCGGCTAAGTGTAGAAATAGGCTACAACAAGCAGGTCGTGATCTGTAAAGCAGCAATACCAAGGTTCTCTGCCGAACCGAGATTAAACTACCATCAGAGGGGCTGAACTCAAGATCTTGATGAACGGAACACCGTTTTACCCAAAATATCATCGTTCACCAGATCTAGGAGGAACGCCGGAGGCGATGTAAACCAGTGGTAATGGGGAGAATCGAATTTGGATAGTGCATCAGCAGCACGATTGCCTTCTCGATAAACATGCGAAACCATGAACTCGATCGAGGTAGTGATAAACAGAATCTGATGCCAATGATCTAGGAAGCGCCAAGAGACATCCAAGATACGCTTTACCAACAGCTCCACCACATAAGTCGAGTCGGATTCCAGCCAAATCCGTCTCCAGCCTCTCTAACCAGCCTCGCGACCGCAATAATCGCGGCCTCCAACTCTGCCTCAAAGGCAAAACCCTGGACAAGCGATCTCGAAAAGCCACCTTTTACAAAGCCCCGACATGTGCGAAAAATTCCGGCCGCAACGCAATATCCAGAACAACCCAGAGCACTGCCATCAGTATTCACCTTAATCCAGCCAGGTGAAGGGGGCAACCAGGACACAGGGGTAAGGATGGGCGGAGGCGCGGGCCTACCACAAACACCCAATTTACGCAAACAAATCATGTCTGTAACAGTGTTTGCCATCGTGCCGTGACCAAGAGCAGAAGACTCCCGAATAAGTGAGCGGACGAGGATGAGAGCCTCCGTGGTGGAAGGTCGAACTCCATTATGGACGAAATTGCACTGGAGGTGCCAGATCGTCCATATTGTCGATATGAAAGCTGCTTTCCAAAGGAAAAGTACCTGGGCACTAAAACGACAGTCAATAGCAAAAACACAAAAATGAGCAAAACCACCTGAAAGGGGGAGCTGGATGTCGAAAGCATCCTCAATCATGCCGCAAATGTGACGCACAAACCACCTAAAAGGGGGAGCTGGATTATTTCATGCTTGTTACTTTGGATATTTTGGATAATTTAGTTCATAATCTTTCAGTTTTTAATTCGCGTTCAATTATGTTTAGTGAATTAGATGTAACTTGTTCATGCTTTTCAATTGTTCTTTAATTTTCAAAGCCCTAATTTCATCTTAGTTAAATAAGCTTTTAAATGCTTATTGGTTAATTAGTTTTAGTTAAGTAGTTTAAGTTAATTAGTTTTCAATATTGATTTTAAATTCTTAGTTCCTAGACAAAAACAAACAAACCCCCCAATTATGCATGTTTTATGTGTTACTTGTGATCAAACAAACATTTAAGACTCCGATTGGTTGTTCCTTGAGAATCGACTCGAGTCATCTTACCGCCCTACAAGTGTCCTCGTACTCTTGCGAGCAGGCTTGAATGTTTATAAATTAATTATATAAAAAGGGGCGCGTAAAAGTCTAAATCAAAAACACGCCTTGTTGGGAGCCTCCATATTCGTTAAGAATTTTGGCAACACAAACGACGTCAAAGACTTTTTATAGAATGGCAGCAGGTAACATAACCCAGTTTATGCGGCCGCCGATGGAGGTGAGGGCATTAGTTTCATCTCGAATTGGTCAGATCACTACTTATAGGGATGGTAATATTTGGTTAGTTTCATCTAATTTAGGGCCGAATTTTCTCAATTTTTGTGTAATCCACACGCGTCGATTGATCTAGATACAAATTTCCCAATTGACATCCTCTATTTGTTTTTATGAAAATTAGCATGATGTGTTAATATACTAACTGATAACTTTATCTTCCAGTCTAGTTTCTATGTACAAAAAATGTGGGTTAGGAGTTTTACAGTGCATTGACACCGGTTTTACAAAAATTTTCCTTTCATAATTGTATTCAGACTCTGACAATTTCTTACTGAAAATTATAGTGTTTGTTAGGGAAAAAATAACGAGACCACAAATTTTGATTCTCACTGTTGGATTTTGAAAAGGAAATGATGGAATTTATACAAACAAGTGCATTAATTTCTGGTATTCTTTCTTGTGCATAAACTGTTTGATGAAATGTCTAAATGAACTATTTTATTTTAAGTTAAATGGTATAATATGTAAAAGTGTTACATTTTAGTGGTAAAGTGACAATATTAATTGAAAATGTGACACTGTTGTATTTTTAAGCATGATTAAATATAATTTAATCATTGGTGCTTCTGTGAAAAAAGCTTATAGAAAAGTTACTCTTTGCATTCATCCTGACAAGGTCCAACAAAAGATTGCCACTCTCTAACAGGAGTACATTGCCGAAAAAGTCTTTGACCTTGATAAGGTATTATTTGAATTATCTCGTTTTATTGGAGTTCTTTCTTCTTCCCCCTCAATATTGCATCTGTGGGTTTCTATTAAGTATTGAGCAAAAGCATGGTGAACTAGGAACTTTCTAGCTAACACTTGAGTTCTATGTAATTCTAGTACTGATATTTGGTCAATTAGTTTATTTCCCAATTAATTGATGTGTATGCGCTTGTGTGTTTTTTTCCTTATGATTTTTTGTTTGTGTGCTGCTGCCAGTTTTTCTCAATTATGCTTCCCCCGTGAATAAAATTTGTATTTTTATGTCGTGTAACTGTTAGAATAAGGTGACCAACAAGCCAACTTGTGGCTGTGGTCTGACTTTTCTCTTGTAATACAATCGGTTTTTATTCGTAATAATATCTTTTATACTTATTGGCATTCCATATCTTTTATCCCATGCTAGTTTCATAGGTATGGTCCTGATGAAGTTACTTTATTACGGTGGATTGGTCTAGCAGAACCGTGAGATAATTCAGCACGTAATGTAACTCGTCGAACTTGTTCCTAGTCAAAGGGTTACGCCATAATGAGGATACAGGCCTTTCCCATTAAGACTAGTATTTAGTGTATGTGGACCGCATCTCATCGGTCACGGTGTGTGGACATCGACATACATAAGTAAGTGCTCATAAGATGAGTTCACTGAACTCCCTCACCTAGAAATCTCTAAGTGGTTCCCACTCATCGAGTA
The DNA here is from genome assembly GCA_014905375.1 of Phtheirospermum japonicum. Lineage (NCBI taxonomy): Eukaryota > Viridiplantae > Streptophyta > Magnoliopsida > Lamiales > Orobanchaceae > Phtheirospermum > Phtheirospermum japonicum. The sequence continues at coordinate 1,606,788 of BMAC01000086.1, read as the reverse complement.
GATGATTTCTATGGTATAGCGTACAACATTAATCCTTAAGACCCAGACCTCACCGTGACTTCARTAGAGGACAGGCTATGTTGTGACCTGTCTCTGTGTCTCTTTGGAGGCAAATCAAAAGGGTCAACATTCACATAGTCGGGAATCTAGTGGGAAGTCTGTGCGTGGTAGTAGGGGATTCGGACGCATGATAAGTCATGGATGTCCTGTGTGTTCTGATGGTTGATAAATCCT
>BMAC01000086.1:1584667-1604208 GCA_014905375.1 Phtheirospermum japonicum | reverse complement strand
TGACCTGATAGAGTTGAGCTTATACGTCTCACATTGGTAGGTCAGACCTGACACACAAAGATTTTGATATTCGCTGGATTAACCTAGGTCATTGTCAAGTGTGAGGAAATCTATCTTTAGGGTCACATTTTGATGTGATTGAAATTGTTTCTACTTTTGAACAAACATGGCTGGTCAGATTAACTGGGGGTCGTGATTGCGTCATTGGACCTAAAGCCCATTAAAGAAAAACATGTTTTCTCGTATTCTGCTAGAGGGTGGTGGAATTCGAATAAATTAGTGGGAGAACAATTAATATGTAAAAGTCCAAACTATTAATTATATTGATTATTTCGAATAAAACTCTAATCATTGTCTTTCTCTTATTCCTCAGCAATTATGTCTAAGAATCCTCTTGCCTCGATCCTTGACCAAAATAAATTCACTGGCCCAAACTTTCTGGATTGGATCCGGAATTTGAAATTGGTGCTCACTGTTGATGAGCGTCTCTATGTGCTAACTGAGAGACCCCCTTCTGAACCCTTCCCTGATGATGCCACTGATGCAAAATACTGTGATGAGCTTGTAAACGAGTGTTTGAAAGGTTCAGAAATCATGTTTATAACTCAAAATACTGTCACTTTTCTTTGTAAAAACGGTCACTTATTATATCTAAACACTATGATTTAGCCAAGGCTCTGGTTGTTTTGGTTGATTGCTTCAGGCAAAGGTTTTGTCAGCAGTGCATCAGGTTATTTCTTTTTCTTTGTCAGGACACAATTACTCGAATTACATTTGTCTTAAGATGTACACTAACTATGTGTCTTGAGATGTGCTAAAGTGCGTTGTTTTAAGGTATTTTAGACAACCATATGGCTTTTGTACTGCTAACTGTTTTATTTGTCATCTGTTCATTATCACTATTTTCCTTTCTATTTTGATGTTTATTTTTTTTTTAAAAGTGACAAGTTTTGTAGATAAGATAATTAGAGGTTCAAAAGTGATATTCTTAGCTAAATCGAAAAACTATTGGATCCCAAAGCAAGATTATTATTATAGTCCATAGTGAAAGAAACTAAAATAGACATCAACCTAACCTAACAAGGGGAACAATATTTAGTTAAGATCCTTAATGTGAGTATATTTTCATCCTCCTTTTGGTGATGAGTAATTTAGTTTTTAACTTCTTCTCAAGTTTCCAATAGATGGCCAATAATATCCTAATTTTTGAATTTTACTTGAGACTTTGATCTAAATACAGGTTTCACGAGGTCTCTGAATTCGACTAGACGAAAGGGAGTTGTCGCAGGAGCTTAGCTGGACACAACGAGCGGCGCAGGAAGAGCTGGCTAGAGTCTCAGAGAGACGGCACGAGGCGTCGGCTTAAGGAGAACCAGTTCATGCACCTTAACCAAGGATCGCTCGGGAATCAAGAGTTCAACATCCATTAGAGTGTTTCTTACGCTTAATTAGCTATTGCTTGCTCTCTTCTGTCATCAAATTGAAAACTTGTTCGTCCCCCCAAGGATAATAGTATCTACACTTATATTTAGCTCTCTCTCTCTCTCTCTCTCTCTCTCTCTATCTCTATGCAGACAATTGAATTCTGAACTGTAATACTAAATGATGAGTTTTTCTATAGAACCAGATATGGCTCAATTACGGAGCCGTATATAACACATGGCATTCACCCCACCGTGCATTTATAAAAAAAGTAAGGAAAAATAAAAAGAAAAAAATGATTAAGGGCTCAGATGAATGCCATGTCATTTATAGGGCTCCATAATGGTGCCCTATCTGGTTCTATAGAAGAACCGCTAAATGACAGTTTATCTCTGTAATTTGTGCCACAGAACGACGATTTAAAAAAAAAGAGAGAGAATATTTAGCCTAAAAGGTTGTGTAAATGGTGCATATATACATTGTATTGTGAGGAAAGTTGAGACTATAAGATTGTTATAATTATATGATTGAGTTTGGATTATGATTTAGTCAAGTTATTTGGACATATGTTTCTTTTTGTTATATCTTTTGTACATAGATGGTGAAAAATGATTGGAAAACTAGCCATTGAAAAAATAAATTATGACTTTGTCGAATAACTTTGGATAGTGTGAAATTTCAGAAAATTATTACTTTCGCACGAAAAACTGACACTTCTGCACTTAGGTGCTTCACTTTTTCAACTGTAATTTAAAATATAATATTGTTAATTTTACTCTACAAGTGTCACGTTTTCAATTATTTTAAACTAAAAATGTCACTTTTAGAATATATTATATTGTAATCAAGCTTTTTAACTTAAATATAACATTGTCACATTTTCAATTAATACGGTCACTTCAGCAGTTAAAAATGTCACTTTTTACAAATTTTATTGTAATCAACCATTTAACTTAGTAGATAACAGTGTCTCTTTTTCAGCAATTAATATTGTCACTTTTTCCATTATTAGTGTCACTTTTGGCTCTGAAAGTGTTAGTTTTTGCTTCGAATATATTTATCTTTCTATATAAACCAATAGCATTACAATCAAACTAAATATTAACGTTCCATACTTTAAATTATACTAAAGAAAATATACATAAAAGTGCATTGCTCAAAATCTTTGTCACCGGTCAGGCAAGAACCTGACTCGTAGCCGGAGAATGTGCATCCGGTTCGGCCGCGTTTCTATCTTTATATCAGTAATTTGAGGGATTTTAATTGATTAGCACGAATTTTTCTTGGTTTTTATTAGTATTTTAGTTTATTTTTTGCTATTTGTTTTTGGTATAAGTTGGATGATTTAAGCTTAATTCTGTATTTTTATAGTTCCGACTTATTTTACCGTATTTTAATCGTAATTGATGCAAATAAGTGATTATTTGTGATTTTTCACTTTACAGCTAAGTAACCGGAAGAGTTTAGCACGTAAAAGACGAAGTTCGATGTTCAAGAATAGAAGATCAAGCTTTCCGGCGAAACGAGTAGCAAAAGATAGAGAGAGACGGAGGCAGACGCGCAGTCGCGTCGACTGATGCGACCGTCGACGCTAACCATGATCCGTGTCAGTCGACGCAGCATCGACGCACTGTCGACGCAACTTGCTGAAGCGTTGATGTCGACGCACCGATGTCGACGCAACTTGCTGAAGCATCGATGTCGACGCACCCAGTCGACGCATCCGCACAGTCGACGCGCACGCCCAGGCAGCACCGACGCCGAGCACCAGCGCGCGTCAGTCGACGCACCGTCGACGCGACGGCCCAGAATTCGGATTTTAGGGTTTCTTGTGCGCCAAGTCATGAAATAACTATATAAACCCTTCATAATCGGATTAAACAGACAACCACGACCCAAAACACTTACCTAGGGTTGAGAAACCTATTTTCAACACCCTACAACATATTTTAAAGATCTACGTCGAAGATTCAAGATCCGAAGCACCAAGTCGAAGACGGTGGTTCAAGCTCCGATTTTCTCGACCAAGATCAACCATCCATAGTCCGAAATTACAACAATCGTTCAGCACTTTTTAGACATTAATAAGTTCTCTAAACTTTAGTTATTTTCTTTAGATTAATTCTTAGTTAATTTATATTTTTAAGTATTTATTGCTTCCCGTTTGATAATTAGAATCGTTTGAACCATTGAATCGCTGAAGCTTTGAACCTTAGATTTCGTTTTTAATAATTAATTAGTTGCTGCGTTTTACCTTCGTTCATGCTTGGTGATGAGATTGTTCATGCTTAGTTCATTTATTGCTTATGCTTGGTTAATTAGTTTATGATATGCAATTGCTTGAGAATTTTAGAATTAATTTTGTTCTTGAGAATTCATATGCTTGATAGTCGTAATCGTAGTTCAATCCATGCTAGTTAATTATAGTTGGTTAATTAGTTTAATTTAATTAGTTCAAGATAGTTAGTTTTTGCTTTTTAATCTCGTAGTTATAATTTTCAAAAACCAAATATATACAAGTTCCCGTGTTAAACATTGTGATTAAACAAACATTAAGAATTCCGAACGTCAGTCCTTGAGAGACGACTCGAGTTAAGCTTGTCAAACCTTTATTTTGCGGGCGAGCTATTAGATTTCTGACAATTATTTATATAGTAGGTGCACACAAAAGCTCGAATCATTAATCACAAAGCCTCGAGCTATTAGATTTCTGACAATTATTTATATAGTAGGCGCACACAAAAGCTCGAATCATTAATCACAAAGCCTCGGATCATGCTTTAAACATCCTCTCGAAGCTTTCAATTGAAGATACCAACTCGCGAGATTTCAAAATCAACCAAATGGATTATTCTCTGTACCAATGAGTCGACCGCCTTGAATTCAGCCTCGCAGGAGAGGAAAGTGTTGAGGAGGTCCCGGAACCAGGGGATGGATAGAAATGGCGGCGGCGGAGGCGAGAAAGGAGAAAAGGGAAGAAAGATATGAATTGGCTGATCTGTTTTGTTTCGTTTTGAACCTTTTATGTGTGATCCAATTTGCTTGGGGTGGAACTGGGTTCGGGTTTCGTCACACCATAGAGAATCCGTGTAACCGTCACATTTGATTGTTTGCCCGGATATATATCACCAGAGAGTAACAGCCATTCGACCGATCAACTGTCTTGATGAGATTGAAGGCATCTTCAAGATAAACTTTGTAGTTTGCAGTAACGGATCAATCTGGAAACTTTCACTTACCAAATTGAAACTGTCATCCATTTACTGTTTCTACAAAAATTAAAAATAAATGATAAGTGCTTAATCGGCCTCGCGATGCCATCCTATATATACCTAAAATCAAAACATTAGTTCTACGGTTCTTTTAAATTACAAGAAAAAACACAGCCATCTTTTACAATTATAAACACCCCGTGATGTATCATAAATAAAAAATACCCTCTTGATATATACAATAAAAAACTCAGTCATCAAGGGGAATACCGGAGTTTCTTTTGCTGCTAGGTTACTATCGAGGATAATAATTATAATACCCTAAGAGCTGGAAACATACTTGAAATGTTTTGAATTAGAATCAGCCATCTGCTTCAATCCAGCCGATATCAACTCTTTTCAAATATATCACAAGACTCACAAAGAATGGAATATACAAATTTTATATATGAACACACCGAAGAGATTAGTGAGTATAAGGGGCTTCATGCACAAAAGTTTCATAAAATGTATGATTAATTTTCAAAAAGGAAAAGTAACAGCTCCATTCGCAGTCAATCCCTGTCATGGCCATGTATGATTAATTTCAAAAAGGAAAAGTAACAGCTCCATTCGCAGTCAATCCCTGTTATGGCCTCGAGGAGAGCATATTTTCTCCAACCCTTTACCAATAGATATTGGAAACCGATCTTTCTTCCTTGCTGAGGAAACATCATTACCAGAATCCTTCTTGTGATGAATTGTTTGAACAAGGGCTTCTATCTCTTCCTTTGCTCTTTCGAACACATTGGGGCCTTTGAATTCACTGATTGGTGTGTTCTCATCAAAATCATAACTCGTTCCGTGAGTTTCGTGATGATGATGCGGTTTATTTCCGACCGCTTTACTCTCTTCTTTAGCCTTTACACCAATGGTTGGTGCTTTGACATTATTCTTTTCTGCCAATGTTGGAGCAAACATTGTCAAAGAGAAGGATTTCATCAGACAGATGGAAAAGACCCAAAAAAGTTCATTTTTGATACCTCGTGTGCATTGATATGTAAAACAAGTGAACACTGAGCAACTGAATCAACAAGATTAGACATGACTAATCAAATTCAATGAATTGCTTTCTCCCAATTCTACTAGAGTTAGTAGCCCAACAATGCAACAAGTCATAGTAAGAAAAAAATATTCTCGAGTAATGTATTTTAGCCCACATGTATAGAACAACTGAAATTCTACTAGTAATTACTTGGCAAAATGATTATATGACATTTTCCACCAAACAAAGACACTAAGCCCATGGAGCAAGTTTCAGGTTGAGATGTGATGTTTCTAAGTTAGAAATTCTAACACACAAAAGTTCCGATACTTAGAATCTCAATTCTGCATTTGCGAAAAGAAAAAAAAAGTCACGAGACAATGATCGATATATTAGAAACAAAAGATGCAATAACTTCAAGTCTCTCCAGCATAAATTATAGCAAGGAAGAAGATACATTTTCTGAGGAAGACAAATATGCAACATTTTTTCATGAAATCAATTACATTTTTCTAATGCATGTAGAATAAAAATGGTGCAGATTTTGGTATACAGATAACAGAAATAGCAATCACACAACAGGTAACAGAAAGATCTTGGTCAGCTTGAATAAAATTTCATTACAGGAATCAAGTTACAAAATGAAAATGCATCTTGTGTCAGTGTTGAGGAAACAAAATTTGGTAAGAAATTATAAAAAACCTCACTAAGTATCAGGCAGTTGATTCAAAGATATCAAGTCACTTTGAACGATGAGAAATATGCTTTGATAAAAGAAAAGGCAATGCAGTAGCTGAAACAAAAACAGCCAAGGACAGAACAATTCCATATGTTTTTCCTCTGGGTCGACCGAAAAATGTTCACAAATAAATTGATTGTCGAAAACGAGCCTCAAGAGGTATTGGGCCTTCAAATATCAAATGAAGAATCATAAGAAGTGTTATTCAATACTAACACTGCAGCGCAATAAATAGCAAAAATCATGATTTGTGTCAAGAAAATCACAAAAAAGGAGAAAACGGAGTTCCATTAAGGTGCAAATGTTTTGAAGATTAAAACACACTTTTGCTCAAAAAACTTCATCAAGGTTAAAGAATATTGAAATCTAGAATAATTTCATTCAAGATGCCCTCAGCCTTTCACAGCAAAAATAGACTCCTTCTCATCCATGATCCATCAGTGTATTTTCCTACCAAAGTTGTAAGAAAACAAGAGGTTCAAGAAGTCCAGGAAAATACAAAGGATTCGTGTATTGACTCTAGAGTATTTGGTTATAGTCTATAAATCGTAAATACAAAATCACATGTGTAACCAAGTAAAAATACGCACTACATCCTTGTTACATTTGTAGCTTGATTATCTTAGTGAAATTTATACAGTAAAATTTCGTTTTCATCTTCATGTCTACACTACTTTCCCGCAAATAAAACGCCAACATACACGTGTCCAGACCTCTTTGGAATAAAACTTATCCAAGTCTTTTCATCAAAATTTGTAACCAAATACCTTGTCCTTTGTTCTTGTTTCAGATTAACTACTTATAACCTGGCTGACTCCAAACTTTCTCATTCATTCTCACCGTAAGCAGCAATTTCTAATAAGGAGTTTCTATACATAGAACAAACATTATTTGAAACAGCCTATGAGTTATGTGACGCCACTATACAAATACAAATAACCAAACATCGCATCAATAGACATTAATTTAACACACATATAGCTTGCAAAATATAACCACAAACTAGTCCAAACCTGAATGCTTGCATTCAGACTTGTGAGTTTCCAAAGTGTCCTTTCTCGCCGAGTCCCTGCAAATAAGCCGGTTTTCATAACTGATCTGATACCACATCCAAACCTTCTCATTCACAAAATCATATCCATAAATTCCCCCCTAACCTTGTTTCGCCAGACAACTGCAAATCAGAATCTCCAGGTTCCTTTCTGCCATGAATCACGCCAACAATGGCCTCGATTTCCTCCTTCGCTCGTTCAAACACATTCGGAGCTTTCACGTCACCCGCCGAGGTATTCACATCGATATCATCACGCAATCCATGAGTTTCCTTGTGATGCTGATGGCCTTGTTTATTATTATGGAAAACCGCCTCAAACTCTTCTTTTACTCTCTCAAACACATTCGGAGCCTTCACATCTTTTCCTGCCCATCAACCATAGAATCATAAGCACCGCCCTTCTCATATTACTTACTCATACACAAATTGAATATACAAACAAATATGAAACTTCATTTCTCAAAGGAAAATAAGTGGATATGATTGCAAATCATAACCAAAATTTGAATAATAAATCAATGTAAGAAACAACATGGATTTGACATCAGAAACAGACGCGGAATACCTGAAGAAGAAGGATCCGGTTTTGATTCAGCCATTAAAAAGGATTCTTCGAATTAGTTAATACCTGAGGATGATTTTCAACGTTTGACAGATGCTTAATGAGAAAGCTGCTGTTCAAACTGATTTTAAATGCTCCAAATGATAAAATGAGAAAATATACACACACAATTACAAATACCTTTTTCCTTCATAAATACCCACTTTTTTTTCTTTTTTTCTTTTTTTTTTTCTGGTAATTATTTTTTCCCTCAAACTATTGCTTTTTTTTATAATTACCATACAAACTATTATTTGTCAGAAACATCATATAAACTATGCTCGATTTGTAATTTGCCCTCTAAACAAGAATTGTTGTGGTTTCTGCCGAAAATTGTATGACGTGTCACAATCCGATTGTGCCACGTCATCCGGTTTTGGACACAAAACCAAAAAAAATCCGTTTTGGGAGACAAATTACAAATCGCGCATAGTTCGTATGGAGGCTTGTCACAAATAATAATTTTTATGGTATATTGTGAAAATGGTCATAGTTTGGGGGGTAAAAAGCTTCTTCTTCTTCTTCTTTTTTTTCCTTTTCCTTATTTTATCTCCTATACATTTATTCTCCCCACAAGCACATTATTAAAAAACATGAATTTAAAATTCTTCAATCCCGACATGAATCTATATATATAATAACAGTATTGGTTATATAAGGTAATACTTTTATTCCTTCCAAAATAATTTTTTTCTTCAAAAAGAAACTTTTTTGAAGCATAGTCACAATTGTTGACTTTTCAACTTTTTTTAAAAAAAAATTTAGAAATCTATGGTGTTCGTGTTGTGTGTGAGCGGTGAAGCTTAACGGGGACTGCAGTTGGGTTCGGAGTGGCGGGCGTAGTTTTTGGTTTCGCCATCTCAGGAGAAGACTAGGGTTTGTTTGGGACGGATGATGGCTAGGGTTTGCGGGGGTTGCGAGTGGGCCGAAAATGTTGGGTTGTGGTATTTATAGTAGTGCTAGTTTGGTGAGGGTAGATTAGGACCTTTGGATGTGGTGTGGTTTGTACAGACCGTCCGATTTCGGGTGGGTTTAAACGATTAGGATTCTGAAACGGGTTAGGGCTTTTTAGTTGAACCTTACTAATTGGGCCGAATTGAGCAGAATCTTATTTATCAATTGGGCTTCCAAAAAATATTTTATTTGCATTTCTAATTTAAAATAATTTAATTAAACTATTATCTAATAATTTCTTTTATTTATTTTACTTCTTCAAATTTAGTTATTTATTTTAATTATTAATTAAATAACATTATATTTTTTTTTCTTATTTGTATTTTTTGTATGTACATGTGTATGTATGTATATTAATAATTAATCTTGAATTGAAATAATATATTAGAATAATAGTTTTGGATATTTCATTTGATTTGACTTTTTATATGATTTTGAATTGAAATAAGATATTAGAATAATAGTTGTATTCATTTTTTAAGTATATAAAGAGAGCATGTATGTGCGTGTGTATGTATGTATATACTTTATTAATTTTGAATTTAAGTAAGATATTAGAATAGTATATTATTCTAATATTATATTAATTTAAATGTATTGTCTTGTAATGTTATTAAATCTATTGTGTTTAATTATAATCATGTATCTGGTAATATATTGATCTGAATTCAAGATACTTCATTTTTTTAGGGTTATCAGCTTTTATACCTAGGGTTATTTGATCATGTTATGTGCTTGGATCCGAACCTACAGTTGGGCTTATCAGATTTTAAATTGGACTCAAAACAATTGGATGTCTCTATTGTTATGTGGACTCAAAATAAATTATGATTTAGGTTGGATTCAGTCAACTAAATGGGTTTTAAATTTCTTGAATTTGATTAACTCTATTATCAGATATTTCTAAATTATTTTTATTTTATTTTAAATTTATAGAAAATTTAAAATTGGATTATGATATTCTTCAAATGTTATTGATTGTGTTTAAATTAAATCAATTATATGTTATTGTATATATTTCAATTCTTAATTTCAAATCCCATGTGTGTAGATTAATTTAATTTTGTTTATAGATTTGATTATCTAATATGATGTAAGGTATTTTATCACATGTATTTCTTATTTATTTATATTTAATTTAAATCTTGTATATGGTACTGCATACATTTGATTTTCTTTTAATATCGATCTCTATTAATGTATATTAATTTAATTTTCTTATTTTATGAATAATAAACTTATTTTGAATTGCTTGTAGTTGTAAAATTATATTACGAGATTTTTAAATTTTTTTATCGAATATGTTAGTATTCAATGAATTATCAACATGATTTAGTTGTAATTATATAAATTCAAATTACTAAGTAAACATTTTATAAATTACGTATATATGTATATATTTGATAAAGCATTCTATTTAACATTTCTTCGTATTTTCTTCAATTATGTTGACTTCTTAAAATTTAGTTATTTCTTTAAATAAATTTTGGTATGCTTCATATATGTTTTCTTTATTTAATGGTGATCGAGGATTTCTTAGCACTCTAAGAAATAGTCTCTGCAATAGTACGGAGTCGATTATAGAGCGGTAAGTTTTCCTGAGTCGTGTCTCTCGAGGATAGATATAATCAGCGATTGGTGATTTTAATTACTCTCTTGTTAATCAAAATTACACTAATATAATCTAAGAAGCATTAAGTCATTTGTTTGGTTTGAGTTTTTATGCTAAAACTTGAATTGAAATGAAAACTTGAAAACACTAACTAATGGCTCTCGGGAACCCGAACTGGCTGAAAATATTTTCTTGCAAAAATTTGAGTACAACCTTGGCGTCTCATGTCTTGGTGGGGATGGATTCAACCCATTTGGACACGTAGTCAACGACGACTAGGATGTAGTCTTACCAAAAGACTTCAGGAACGATCCCATGAAATCGATGCCCCACGCGTCAAAGATTTTCACCACAAGATTGCTCATCATTGGCATCTCATTCCTCTTTCCAATATTTCCCGTTCGTTGGCATCGGTCACAGGACTTGCAAAACTCATGAGCATCCTTAAATAACGTTGGCCAATAGAATCCTGACTGGAGGACCTTGAAAGCGGTCTTTTATCCTCCGAAGTGGCCGCCACATTGTTGATCATGGCAAAATGATAAGAAACTCTTTTTCTCGTCCTCGGGAATACATCTTCGAATGATGCCGTCTTTCCCAAACTAGAAAAGGAACGGGTCCTCCCAAAAGTGATTCATGTAAATAGAAAGAAATCCTTTCCATTCTTGGAAGGATAATTCGGCCCTCAAATGGCCACAAGCAAGATAGTTAACAATGTCATCAAACAAAGGGGTGGGGTGAGAAGAAATAACATATGTGAATTCATAAGGAAATGAATCATTTATACGTTCATGCTCATGCACATTTCCCTCTATACTTAAATGAGACAAATGATCCGCCACCACATTTTCAAAACCCATTCTATCTCAAATCTCGACATCGAATCCTCAAAGCAAAAGTATCCATCGGATCAAACGCGACTTACTTTGAGTTTTGTTAAAAAGGTGACAGAGAGCCGCGTGATCGCTATGGACAATGACTCTAGACCCAATTATGTACTATTGAAAATCCTCAAGTGAAAACACCACGTCTAAAAGTTCTTTCTCGATGGTGGTATAGATTCTTTGAGCCTCATTCAACATAAGACTCGAGTAATAAATGACATGGAGAAGACTATCAACTCGATGACCCAAAATGGCCCCCATCGCATCGTTCGATGCATCACACATTATTTCAAAAGGGAGGGACCAATTTGGGGCAATGACCACCGAAGCCATGGTTAACTTTTATTTAATTAATTTGAATGCATTTAAACATGACTCATAAAATACAAAGGGCACATCAAGACCAAGCAATTAACACAACGGGTGACTAATTTTCAAAAAATCTTTAATAAATCATCTATAAAAACCCGCATGCCCTAAAAAACTTCTAATGACCTTTACGTTCGTGGGAGGGGGTAGACTCTCAATAATATAACTTTTGCCTTATCAACCTCTAAACCCCTACTAGACACAACATGACCAAGAACGACACCGCTCTTAACCATAAAATGAATTTGTCCCAACTCAGAGTCAAATGTCTATCAACACAGTGTTCAAGAACTTTAGATTAATTATTAAGACATGAGGTAAAGGATGAGTCGAATACCGAAAATTCATCCATGAAGACCTCGAGGAAATCATCGATCATGTCCGTGAAAATGGATAACATGCAACATTGGAAAGTTTACGGCGCATTGTATAATCAAAAAGGCATCCTCCGGAAGGAGAATGTCCCAAATGGCATGTGAACATCGTCTTCTTCTGGTCTTTCTGGCTATGGCAACTTGATAATACCCGGATAGGCCATCAAGGAAGCAATAATACTAAATTCTGACCAACTTATCAAGCAGTTGATCGATGAATGGGAGTGGGAAGTGATCTTTACTCGTAGCGGCATTGAGCTTCCTGTATTCGATGCACATCTGCCACCCGGTGGTGAACCTCGTCGGAACGATCTCCCCCTTGTCGTTTTCGATGATTGCGATTCCACCTTTCTTCGGAACCACATGAACGGGGCTCACCCATTCACTATCGGGAACTGGGAAAGTAATTCCCTCATTGATCAATTTGAAGATCTCTTTCTTCACTACCTCCATCAAGTTCGGGTTCAAACGGCGTTGACCATCTCGAACCGGTTTCGTACCCTTCTCCAACACTATACGGTGCATGCACGTGGTTGGGATTATCCCATTTATGTTCCCCAAACTCCACCATATGGCTCCTTGAGACTTCTTAAGTACATCGATCAAGGCCTCCTCTTCTTCCCTCGATAATCTGGAGAAAATGATAATGAGCATCTTTTCGCCTTCTTCAAGGAAAACATATTTCAGATGGCTTAGGAGGGGTTTAAGTTTGGCTTTTGGTTCAATGTCCTGTTTATCGCCTCTAAGATCACAATGGTCAATCACCCCCTCCAAATTAGGCTCAAGCCAATCGTCGTCTGCGGCGAGCCATGAGTTTCGATCTTGAGTGAGAAGATCATGGATGAAGGATTCTTCTTCAAGCTTGTCTTGCACAAACGGGGCAATGGGATCGACGAATGAACACTCGGCGTCCATGGATGAGGATGGTGTTGCTTTGAAGTCGTGGATGGAGAAGGTGACCGACTCGTCCAAAACGGGCAAGGTCATGCTGTCGTTCTTCACATCTACGAGCGTGTTGGTCGTGGCCATGAAGGGTCAGCCCAAAAGAATTGTATGCTCCCGGCTATCGTCTCGCACCTCCCCAACGTCCAAGATCACAAAGTCAATGGGGACGATGAGATTTCTGACTTGCACGAGGACATCTTTGACAATCCCCTTAGGATATCGGATGGACCGATCCACCAATTGGAGTCGCATATTCATCGATTTGAGCTCACTTAGATCAAACTGCTCGAAAATAGAGAAAAGCATTAAATTGATCCCCACCCCAAGGTCGAGCATACCCAGAGTTTCCTTACCATTTCCCAAAGTAATTTTTATACAAAAACTGTTGGGGTCGCTTTTCTTAGGGGGAAGGGGATTGCGAAAGATAACACTCGCCGCATTTGAAAAATATATATATTTTTTCATTTTCAAAGAAACGTCTCTTTTTAGATGCTAAATCTTTGAAAAAGTTAACATATGCGGGAACATTTCTTATCACATCAAGCAATGGAAAATTCACATTAACCTTTGAAAGCATATTATATAAGTCAAGAAATTACTTATCTTGCTTTTCCTGTTGAAGGCGGCTCGGATATGGAATGGGAGGCCGATACAGGTTGGATGCTTTATGGAGAAACTTTGTAGGTTCAACCTCCTTTTCAACATTTTCTGAGGGCGGGGTGATTTTTGTCTCTACACTATCGTTCTAAATGAGTGGCTGGGTAGAACTTTCTTTGGGTGAAGCAACGTTGTTTTTTACGACTCGGCCACTCCTAAGCACAGTGATGGCTTGTGCTTATGACGGTTGACTCGACAATTTTCCTGGCTTGCTCTTCCCGATTTGTGCTGCAAGTTGGCCAATGGTCATTTCAAGCATATCCATCCTTCTAAGTGCGTTGCATAAATTACATAAGTGTACATAATGTTTCGTCAAGTGTTGGCAGAACAGTCGCTTGAGTCGGCATAGGTGGTCGGAAAGACGCTAGGCCTTGCGGTGCCGATTGGTAAGGTGGTCGAGTTTGGAACGATCCTTGACCCCTTTGTTGTTGATAAGGTTGTTGGGGGGCAAGATTTCCTTGTTGCCTAGAATTGGATGCGTGGTTCCCCATGTTTGAGTTGTTCGACCAAGAAAAATTCGGGTGATTCCTCCAGCACAGATTGTAAGGTTGCGAGTACAGGTCATTGTTGCGTGTGTAGCGATTTTGATACCCTTGCCCAGCTTGATTCGCTTGGTACCCTTGAACGGCTTGAGCTTGCTCTTTAATTTCTTCGGTCAGCTCAAAGGTCGCTTAGCAAAGATTTGCCTCGTGCCCATATACCCCACAAATTTCACACGTCCCGGTCGGCATTGGTGATTGAGGCACATTTTGAGAAAGGAGCATGTTTTGAGTTTGCAATGAGGCTCTTGCCTCGTCAACTTGGCAATTCTCTTTGTGTCGTCATGAGACGCACGCGATACCTCCACTTTGTGAACGACCACTTTCTTTGATTGAGAGCTCTTTTGTTGAGAATTGTAACTTATTGAATCGTAAATGTCGTACACTTCTTGGGTCGTTCGTGACCCGATATCTCCCTCGACGGTATTGTCGACCATATATTGGAACGTTAGAACAAGCCCGTCGTAGAAGAATTGGTTGACGAGCTCGGGCGGGTAGTGATGATGTGGACATTGCGTATAAAGTCCTTTAAAATGTTCACAAACCTCATGGAACGTTTCTCCATCCGTTTGACTAAAGGAGGCTATCTTCACTCGGATTTATCATTTGGTTCGAGTAATATTTACCCATGAACAGGATCGTACACCATGTCCCAATTCATAAAAGAATCTGGATCGATTGACATAAGCCAAGTTTTCGCCCGATCCTTCAAGGTGTATAGAAAACACCGCATTTTCAATCTTCATGAAGGCCTTGGAGAAAAAAGGTTTGGATGACGGCGTAAGATTCTCGAATGAAGTTAAGCGGGTCATCGTTTGGGTGTCCGTGGAAGGAAAGCAATCGATTGAAGCGGGTTGCTTTAAGCTCATAGTCTCGGGCCGCGGGTCCCAAACAGATGCATGACGTGGACGGGTCAATCACGGGCCGAGCAAACTCTCGCATATAGGTCGGCCGATGCTCTTATTGTTGCTAAGGTCCGTTGGGCTGCATGTACGGGCCTGAGGCTTGTTGGTAGTATGGTTGCTGAGGTTGGTGGTTGTACGATTGTTGCGGCTGTTGGTTGTAAGGTTGTTGCGGTTCGTGTTAAAGATGTGTAACGTGTTGATGTGGTGGTTGATTCACTCGAGGAGCTTGGTTGACGTTCGGATTTGGTACACCATTTTGTTCATTTTGATCTTCCAGTGAGTTTGGGTTTGCCTCGGAAGGATCCATCGATGACTCATCTATCGGATCTTCTTGAGAACTCTCACCCTCAACTCCGTCGGGCATGACTCTCGTTCTATTGACACTGTGGATGTTGTCAATGAACGGGACAAGCTCTCCACCAAATAACCCACGTCCTTGCATACACTCAACAAACGATCAAACAAATCTAGGCGAAATAAACTGAAATTAAACTAAACTAACTAATTACATACGAACGAATATTTTTGAAAACCTTTGGCATCCCCCGGCAATGACGCCAAGTTTTGAATTGAACTTTTTAACACATACATTTTTATTAAAATAAAAGTTTGTCTGTAGAGAACGGAACGGTTGTAAGTGACAAGTTTGACTCGATAGCCGAATCTCTCGAGGAATGACAATCGGAGTAAAAAATATTCGTTAAGACACACAAATTATCTAAACACACGATCAATTAAGTTGGTTGGTTGTTTTGTTTTAAAAACTATAAATAATTGATCAACTCAACTATCAAATTAAACAAGCAAGTAATTGATTCATCTTACGTATCAAATGGGCTTCCAAGCGTGATAATTAAAGACGATAAAAACAAACGATGAATAACAATCAATGATCAGAGGTGTTCGATCAAATGAAAAGAACCAAAATAGAAAAAAAAAATCCACTAATACCCAAACAATGAAGAATCTAAAACAAGGTTGAATAAACGAGAAAGTCACCAAATAAATCCACAAACAAAAGCAAACAAAAATAGCACCAAAGCGTACAAACAAACGGGATCTCAAATCAATGCAAATAGTATTATGAAAACCAACAAATAAAATTCACAAACAATTTCAACAATTATACTATGAAATTACCCAAGCGTATAAGAATACGAGTTGCAGGAAAATAAACCGAAGAGCTAACGAAACGCTGAGTTCTCGATCTCTAAACACTAGATCGTTCGAAAACACGAATAAAAAGTACCAATTTCAAAGATAAATGAAGTATGAGTGAAAGAAAGATTCAAATGTTAAAAAACATGGAAACTAGGGTTTAGAATAGGTAAGTGTCTGGTTCTGGTCGGGTCTGATGTCCAACTGAAGAGAGACGTCGTTTAAATAGTGCCGGACAAGGAGGGCATCATGGTAAATCTGCATGAAAATGATGACCATCGATCGATGGTGTCTCTGGCATTGTTCTCCGTCGACACCGATCGTCGGTTGACGATGGCGTGTGGCTCTCGGCGTGTTGATCGACCAAGGCTGTCGACTCCGCTGGTGGGTTCCCGTCGATATCGCGTCGACGGGTGGCATCGATCTGGAAAACCTCGACACGTCGATCGACAGTTTCTTTCGATGTCGGCATCAGTGCTGCGTCGACGGTCTGTACCGTCGATGACTTGTCGATTAACGGTAGCTCTACGTCCCTCATTCGGTTTTCATCGTTCCGAAGCTGAAACAGATAATAAAACGAAATTAGAACAACAACTTACAGAACGAGAGATAAAATGTGTTAAACGGGATAGAAACGAAATGACCTACAAAAATACTAAAAGGAAGAAAAACGAGAGAAAATACGACCTAAAACCCGTTATAACACACAAAACAAAATGCAAAAACAAACGGAAAACACACACAAATATGTACAAATCATAGGTTTTTGGAATTAAGGAGTTAATTTCAATAGAATTAATAATGAGATTAATTAATATAATAAACTGTTATTTATAAATTTACAAAAGTTGTGAGCCTACTGCTAGTGTTAGTCGTGAACCTAAAAGGGTCACACATAATTTTGGTTGCTAACATTTTAAAATTAATAATTTCAATAGTTGGGATAATTAATTAACTAGAATTAATAAATGGGACTTTAAATTTAATCCAATAATCAAATTAAATCTAATTTTATTAGAAATCCAAATAAAAGGACTACAATAAATTAGTCAATTGGATTGATTAATTTAAACTTATAAAAATAATTAATTGTTTAAGTCAATTAATTAGTTGGATTTCAAATCCAAGTCCATATAATTTTCTAGTAGGCCTAACTATAGAAGTCCACTCAAATAAATATAATTTTTATTATATATTTATATATAATATAAATATATAAAGAGTGATCAAAAGAAATTGGGAAGTCAAATTATATTTTTTTTGAAAGAAGTCAACAAAATTAGTGTGTGAATTATCTTCTTCCTAATTATATGCTTAGTTGGTTGATGGAGATTTGATCTCATTAATTAACCTAATTATTATTTATATAAATATATATAACAAAGGGACAATTCTCATATGCTTTGTTAGTTAGATGTTTTATTCCAAATACTCTAGTGAAAATATTAACTTCTCATATAATCAATTATCTTTCCATTTAATCTAACTACTACATAAGAATATTAGTTTGCCCTTATTAATCATTTCCTTTTTTTTTTCCTTTCGGTTTCTTTTTCTCCATTCAACATTTAATACAACCAAAATTCATATTATTTAATGATATTTTCATACTGCCCACCATCATTGTCACCAACCTTTACATAGTGCAATTTCATACTTGTACTCGTATACAACTGGAATTTCATACTACTAATTTCTATACTGTTAATCTTTATAGTCAGAACTTCATATTACACCGTGATATTTCATACGATATCATGTAATTATTTTATGCAATATGTCATACTAAAATACAACTTTTTTTTTCACAAATTATGTTTTTAAATTTTAATTTCATACTATATATGAAATCAAACTGATATTATGGATTTCATACTAAAATTTCACAAATCAATAAACTTTCATACTATTATATTTTAAAATTCATATTACCATTATCAAATTCATAACTCTACTAAAACTTAAAAAATCAATAAAATTCCATAGTATTATCATTATATAATAGTAAATGTATATGTAAATGTACACTATCATCATCATCATCTTTATTATTATTATTATTATTATTATTATTATTATTATTATTGTTATTATTATTAGGTTTTAGGTGTAGGGGTAGGTTTAATCATTTAACTTGTAATATTGATTAAGCATAATATGTCTTAATTAAATGAAATTAATATTTCTTATTAGAGTATTCGGTAATTAGCAGTAATGGGAATATAATAAATGGGGATTTTTCCGGGTTTATTAAATAAATAATACATTTTTTATTCAAGATTACAAAAATAATACACTTTCAAAAAAGTTTACGTTTTTGGGTCGGGACGCCTTTCCCAAGGGCATCCCGCCCACATTCTAGATGGTACATTTACGTAACCGTTCTAGAAAGTGAACCCGGGACGCCATTCCCAAAGGCGTCCCGGGTCTAAACTGACGTTCCTAAATTTTCGAGGCTGAATTGAAAAAAAAAAGGTGGGGTGGGGGGGACGGCCTTTCCCAGTGGGCGTCCCGGGTTGGTTTTGAAAAAAAAAAAATGGGGGGTGCGGGATGCCTTTCGCAGTGGCGTCCGGGCTAATTTGCAAAAAAGAAAAAATCGGGCATAAAACCCTAACCTCTCTCTCTCTCTCTTCCCCCTCCCCCCCCCCCCCCCCCCCCCCATTTCCCGTCTCTCTCTCCCCCTTCTCCCATCCGTCCCCCTTCCACCATTTCTGTCCGGAAGCAGCAACAAGGAATCCAGCGGCGGGGAGCAGCAACAGGCGCCAGGTATTTTTTTTTTTTTTTCAGCAAGTTATTACTATTATTGTGTTAATATATTGTGTTTTTTTTGGATTGTGTGTTCATATTTTTGATTGTGTGTTCGTATATATTGTGTGTTAATGTATATTGTGTTTGTTAATATGTCAATTTTAATGTCATTATATATAGAATATGTTGTGAAGTTTTTTTATTCAAATTAAATTTCAATTTATATGCTTGTGAATTGTAGTTGTTAATTGCTTTTGAAATTTTATTTTATTGATTTGTGATTTAATTATTCATTATGTGAAGAATTTATTTTGTTAATATGTCCATTTTAGTGTCAATGTTTA
>BMAC01000086.1:1551085-1575673 GCA_014905375.1 Phtheirospermum japonicum | reverse complement strand
CGGCCCATGTCCTTCAAATTGCTGTAATCCGAGCATGGATTCTTATGGGTATTATGATCCGGGTCTTGATGGTTCTTATGCTCAATTTGCCCCGAATAGTTTCCGATTAGTCTTCCTTGTGATTCGACTCGAGTCAACTTATCGCCTACAATAGCTCCGTTCTCTTACGGACGAGCTTTTCATTATTTTAAATGCGAAAAAGTTCGATTAAAAATTTGCTAGCGGCGATGATCTTGACTTTTATCGTCGTATGCATGATGTAGTTGATTCGGTTGCTGATGAGATGATGCAACGACTACCTATTCGTGAGGAGTTCTATGAGGATGCTCCAGATGAGCGCAGGGCATCTGGTAGCGGAAGACGAATCATATCGGGTCCATCCAAGAGAAATGTACCTCGTGATGCTCCAAATGAGCGCAGGGCATCCGTAGTAGTGCAAGACGGAGCATATCTGGCCCTTCCACATCCTCTCGTCGTAGGTCACCCGCTGTCTCACCTGGGCCACCGACAGTCATCTATCCTGGTAAACTTGTGATCCTTTAATAACTATTTTAGATGTATTTATCTTCTGAGTAAAATTGAAATAATAAGTTATTGCCCAACTTGAATGTAGATCCTGTTGGTCCGTCATCGTATAATGAGGGGGGTGATTATATTCCTACATTTGGATCATCCGAGTTTTATACTCCTACATGTGTTGGGCAGTCGTTTACCGATCTTTTTAATACTGAGGATCCACAGTACGACCCCCACTTCGCACCTGACATGGGCTTTTCACGCCCACAACTCCATACGACACCAATTCCGATGTCGTTCCCTACTGGAACTGCGGATCATATTTGGGGTCATCTGGCACATGAGGGCGAAGATGACGAGCAAGTGCCGGAACCACCAGCCCCCAAACGACCACATGATCATGACCTACGTAGTGACATGGAAAAGAAGAAGGCGCTATGTGGCACGGGATCACATTATGTCTAGTAATATTTGCAAATTATGTAATTAAATCTAATTGTGTCGAAGTTTTCTATTGGGTGGTTGACTTTGTATTTTTCATTAAATAAAAATATTAACGGAAAATATTACACCACGAAACATTCGGTACAACAACAACATAAAAATATTACATACTGAAACACAAACACAAACCACAACATAGCGCAGTCTCGATACTACAACAATGTAAAAACATCACACAATGCAACCACAAACGCAAACCACAATAGTAGAGCAGTGTCGTTACAACAAGATGAAAGCATTACATAATAAAAACACAAATGCAATCCACACAAGTAGAGCAGTGTCGGAAAAACAACTGGCAATGGTCTACCCTATTTCCTCCCGTAGAGCTTCCACCGTAGTTAGTGAGGTACACATCTCCAAATAGTAGTTGCATTTTTGTGAGGAGGGGTTCCTCATCAAAAGCGTTGCAATAGCTTTCAATTGGACAATCCTGCATTCATCACAACAAGTTATAATAGTGATTGAAGGATTAAAATTACTTGTAATAATTTAAAAGGTAGTGTACAACTTACAGGCATAAACTTCTTTCGTACGTTATGATCGCCAAACACCATTTCACATTCCCATTCCAAACAGTGCCAGGGGTCCGTATGAGTTCATTGAAGAACCTGAATCGGTTCCGAAGCTGGAAAATCCTGGCTATGATGTCATCTTCGGAAACAACATGTTCATTTTTGAAGCAGCAGTTAAGCAAACACTTTGCTTCCTTCACCCGTTGCCCTGGTAACGGTTCGTCGTTTGGATTTCATCCCCGAGTATTATTTTCAAGGATTGGGAATTCCAGTAGACGTTCGTCTCGTGTAAGTGTCCACTTGGGATTGAATTCACACCCATAATCGAGTGTTTTCACCCGAAGTGAGAGGGGACCATTAGTGTCGTTGAATTCATTTGCCATTGGCTTAATTTCAAATGAGATAGGAAAATGTGTTTGCTGATGAACTGTCTATTACTTGTTCCCCAATATACTTATAGCAAGGAGAGTAATCTTCCAATTAAATTTTAGAGTAATGTGTGCCATAAAGCTCCAGATGACAAGACAAGTCAAAGGTGTGATTCCCACTATCACTGTTTTTGAATGGGGAAGTGTGACTGTAAGGTCACATCAATTGTAGCTGGCAAATATACATTTCGTATTCCTTTTTCTTTTAATTTCTCTTTTCTTTGTGTGTGTGTTGCATTGTCACTGTTTTTGAATTGGGAAATGTGACTGTAAGGTCACAACAATTGTAGATGGCAAAGGTACAATAATGCAATGCAATCAAATGGAGAATAATAACCACACTATACACATATATCACTCCTCTATATATATGTACACACAAACAAACTTATCAAGAAACATTAACTATACTAGCTAATAATGGCTAATTTTGACGAAAACCATCCAGATGTTCTAATAGACAATGATTACTACAATCCTGTACTCACCCCATGGACCATGGAGATGGAACGAGTCATTTTGAAATTTTTGGGCGCTCAGAATGAAGGTGTTCGAAGAGGTGAAAAAAAAAGCACATGTTATCATGAGCGTCCCGCAGGTAAAAACTATGCTCGAGCGTTGTTTCATGTTTTCACCCACTATTGCAGAAATTTACGATCGGATTGAAGAAATGGAGATAAGGTACGGTTGGTGGAAGGCAAGACTTTCTGAGGATGGTGTTTTTCTGGATGAAGAACGTCGATTGATCTGTATTGATACCACTATCAATAACAATGTCTCTCCAGCCTATATAAAGTCCACACAGCTGTCTACATCTAATTATTTGGTTTGTGTTGGTTTCATTTCAATTGCTAACTTTTTTTTTGTTCATAAAGGAATACGGTGATGATGCATCACAGACATATTATTTGTATGACATCCCACCATTAATGAAGACCATGTAAGCAGCTTTCAATTGATGCGTACTCAATGTATTAGGACTCAAATGTGTAATAAAATGGGATCAGAAATGATCTTAGTTTGAGTGTGCAACTATGCACTATGTTTAATTCGTCATCTATTTTCTTATTTAACCAAATGTGCAATCTTTTGTTTTTTCTTATTCAAAAAAATTATTTCTTTAATGTTTATCTAAAATTGCTGATGACAATACTACACATGTATCAATAGGTTTTTCAACTTTTCATGTGACAAGACCTGACATTATTTCACACGTTTTTCAACTTTTTTTGTGACAAGACTACACCATAAGCATTATGTTTTCATCTTTAGCTGTGACAACGACAACACATTCAATACAACTGTCTTGTGAGATTGTAACTCATCTATAAATTTGGAACATTGGACTACATTCTTTACAACCAATTCACACCCTCACACCTTTGGTTTTCTCCATCATCTAAGCATTCTCACAACAAAAAGAAAAAATGAGTTCAAATCAGCCTAACAATGTACCATATTTTGAATCCGAAGAAAATTTCTTTTTCTACGATACGAATTCAACCGAATGGAGCATCCATATGTATACTAAGCTTGTTGACGACCTCCGTGAGAGTAAGCTCAATGGTGTCTACGATCACAGAAGAGGATTACGCAACAATATCACGTGGATCTTGTTGGACAAAATCAATGGTGCGTTCGGAAAAGACTTCACAATGGACGACATAACCGCTCGAGTTTAACTTCTAGAAAAACGATACATGCATTTTCATATGATGTTGGGAAATGAACATTGCACTTGGGATCATGAGACCAACAAAGTGCAAGCGCCAGATTGGCTAGTACGATTTTGGAACGACGTCGCAGGCGATGCTGAGTTTACTGCTGCATATCTAAAACATGAAGAACCTTTATTCGGTTTGATGGATCGGGTATTCAATAAAAATTATTTGAATTGCATTTGTCAATACTACAATCTCATTGGAAATCTGCCATTACGAATGTGATCGCATCCGTGTAATATCAAATTACTGTAATTTTTAATTTAATCTTCGTTGTTGTTGTATCTTAATTTTATTGTATTTTTTATCTTGATGTAAAATTTCTTGTTGTATTTTGATCTTGTCGTATTTTTTATCTTGATATATAATTTCTTGTAATCTTTATATATAATTATGATATGTTTATTTATTTTACCTAAAATATTATAAATAAATTACAAATTAATATAAATAATTAAATAACCAAAAAATAAATTAATATAAATAAATAGTATGTGTTATGGTTAGGGCGGGTTACAATTTTTTATATTTTGCAAAAATGACCCCGGGACGCCACTGGGAAGGGCGTCCCGCCCCCCGCTTTTGTTTTCTTCATAAAACACCCGGGACGCCGCTGGAAAAGGCGTCCCGCCCCCCCATATTTTTTTTTTCATTTGAGCCCTAAAAATGAATTTTCGAGTAAACATACCCGGGATGCCCTTGGGAAAGGCGTCCCGACCCAAAAACGTAAACTTTTTTGAAAGTGTATTATTTTTGTAATTTTGAATAAAAAACATATTATTTTTTTAATAAACCCGATTCTTCCCCATAAAGGAATACAAAAAAGAGGTGCACCTACAACTAAAATGAACGGCTAAAAAGTTTAAGAGCCAGAAAACTTCTTTTTCTTCGGTGACACAGACAGCTACACAGCAACAAAAATAATTCTCATTGCACTGCAGTTTACAAATATTGAGCAGATTTTATCTTTTTTCTTTCCAAACATTTTTAAGAGAACTCTATTCATAATTATGGAATTCAATTTTGTAGATAATAATTAATTGATAATTATTCTATCTACAATAATTAATTTTCAATCAATTGTTAATTATTGAATTAATTTTTATTCCTTTCAATCAATTTGAAAACAAAACAATCCTAATAGTGAATAATTTTTCGGTGTCAGCAACTAAAAGGTGGACTCGATTAATTAAGGGGATACATAGAGATCCTTACAGCAAGGATTTTGATGTTAGCCACATAATCGAGAATCGATTTCCTCTCGATCGTTGTTTTAAAAAAATTGAATATACGATGTATTATTCTAATCTTCTTTTTAGAATCAAATTTTATTTTTTTGTATGATAATGAAAAATGAAGATAGTTAAAAACGCTACATGAAACCAACGAAGTTAGCATTTATTTAAATGAATACGTGTTTTAATTAGTTCTAAGTTTTTTATAATTACTTTACGTAAACCCGGTGTCATAGCGAACCCAACACATAATACATTCAAAAAAAGAGTAGAAACTAGTTTTAATAATGTTTAATACACTTAACAATTACTATTATTATAATATTAATCATAAAAGACTAACTTGTTAAATAGTGTTAGTCAATGAAATGAAGCGACTGTGGATTGAATTGGAAAGCTGTACGATAACTTGTAACCACCAACAAAGACAAAAACCAAAAACCCCATCCCGTTGTTTCGTGTTGGCGCGTTTTCTTGAGTCATCACCACGTTTCACTTTACTATCGACCAGTTGACCGCAATTTTGGTTGACCATCATAAATTTTGCTAATATTTATCCAACAACAATTTGTAATTTGTTTTTTGGCTCTGAGTAAGGAAAAAAAAAAGGCTTTTGTAGTAGACTTGTGCTTTGTTTTTTATTCTTCAAGGAAGCTGCGTTTTTAAGCTTACTTTCTTTGACCATCATCCCGCACACCCGCACACTTACATGTATATTTTGTGAGTGCTTTAAGGGGTTAACTAACAACCCATAAAGGCCACAACGACTACAAAAAGTGTTTCAAAATATCAAGCTTTGAATTTATCGAAAATTCCTGGTCTTGAATGTGGGTATAAATCTTTGAATCAAGACCCACCTCTGTTTATTTTCTGCATTCCCATTTTCAAAGACAAGTGAGAGAACTTTCTCAGTGTCAAATTTTAGCACTACTGGAAAAGAATTTCCTCCAGAGTCCCCTTATACACGTATCCCTATATGAAGGTCAATTAGACTCTTATATTTCAAACTCTATTTTCCCAAACCCATAGGCATATATATAGACACTAGGGTTGGTCTCTGATCATATTAACAAACACGTATTGGACAACATATACACTCATAAAATATTTCTCACGCCAAATAAAATAAGATTGAGGGATCTTCTATTTGTGGTGAGTGATTTTTCAGTTTTCTTTTTATGGATTCTATTTTTGTTTCTTGTATTCAGTTTTGTTACATGAACTGTAAATAATTAAAAATCAGTTGCACTTAAATATGTATATATGTTGGTGGGATTTCCAGTTAGTTGCTTGGCTTGACCATATATGGTAACATGAATAATTGTAATTGCTGAATTTGGTGATTTGTTTTGTTTATGTCCTTTTGGTGTTTGATTTTCTTTTTCTAATAAAATGAGCTGGGGGTGAGCAACACCACCTGAGCTACAAGGCTCGTGGTTCTGTATTTGCTTGATCTATAATCAAGATTCACTTCTTTAGTAATTACGTTTATTCATACATTTCGTATAGTTTTATTTACTTATTTATTTATTCCTTTTTGTTTCGTCATTAACATGAATTTTGGAAACAATTACAAAATTGTGCAGGTTGGGGGAGCTTAAAGTTTAATGGGATTATCACTATCACTGCTCGTTTCAGCTTGGCAAGAAATTGTGAAACACAGCCTTTTCAATCTAGCTCTCGGTATCGGGTTCGGGGGTCGAAATCAGGCAATGACTTTACGAAGTAACAGCTTCGGTAAATCCGAGCCTGCTGCATCAACAAAGGAATCCAACAAAATGATCAGAAAAAACTCAATCAAGTTGAAAAACTGCGAGCCCGTGAAATTGGTGCTCGAGACCTCACTCTCATTCAAGGATTATTTAGTCCAAAGTTTCAAAAAAACAGAATCTGATGATGCAACCGAAAAAAGTCATAATAATAGTAACAATAATATCAAGTTAGCTGTGTGTCTCCCTGAACCGGCCATAATGTACTCTCCAAGGCCCGTTACCGAGCTTGATGCAGCTGCGGTTAAGCTCCAAAAGGTCTATAAGAGTTATCGGACGAGGAGGAACCTTGCGGATTGTGCTGTTGTTGTTGAGGAGCTATGGTTCGGTTTTGTTTTTTTCCTCTAATTTAATTTCTTTGTGTTTTATCTGTTAAATTAAGTGGTTGTATTGGATATGTATAGGTGGAAGGCTTTGGACTTTGCCGCTCTCAAACGGAGCTCTGTGTCGTTTTTCAATGTTGATAAGCCGGAAACAGCTGTGTCGCGGTGGGCTAGAGCGCGGACCAGAGCAGCCAAGGTCTGTATTTAATGATTTTTTTATTTTAATTATTGTTTTGGGCTGTTTGTGTTTGTTCTGTTGAATTTCTGAGTTGGAGCTAAAATTTTGTATGTGTTGCAGGTTGGGAAGGGATTGTCTAAGGATGAAAAGGCTCAAAAACTAGCTCTGCAGCACTGGCTTGAAGCGGTAAGTCCTGAAAACTTCTTGAAAATTTTCAGTCGAATAGAAACCGTTACTTGAATATTTTCGAATTTCTCAGAATGAATCCCATTTCATGATAGAGAATGATTAATGAAGTCTTGCATCAGGCTTCTGGTGTTACGACTAATGTTTTTTTTTTTTTGTTTAATTCCAATTTTTTCTACAGATCGATCCACGACATCGGTATGGACACAATTTACATCTCTATTACGACATCTGGTTCAAAAGTGAAAGTGTCCAACCTTTCTTCTACTGGTGAGTTACTATTGAACTTTAACATCATTGAAAAGAAGAAAAAGCAAAACTATTTTTCCTTGAAGATGCCAACTGCACGTCATTATTTAATTTTAACCAAATTTTCCCTTTTGCTATTTGTGTCACAAAGGTTGGATGTTGGAGATGGAAAAGAAATAAATATCGAGAAGTGCCCGAGGACTAGTTTGCAACGGCAATGCATCAAGTATCTCGGACCAGTACGTCTCCAATCATTGGGTCGAATCCTTGAAATCAGATAAAAATACGTAATTTACAGTTCGTTATGTTTTATAAAGTATTAAGCTCTACTGTTTCCTATTTTAACAGAAAGAGAGGGAATCATATGAGGTCGTGGTTGAAAACGGAAAGCTCGTTTACAGAGAAAGTGGTACCTTAGTGGACACAATCGAGGGCTCGAAATGGATATTCGTTCTGAGCACGACGAGAACTTTGTACGTCGGGCAGAAGAAAAAGGGACTATTCCAGCATTCGAGTTTCTTATCTGGAGGTGCAATCACAGCGGCTGGGAGAATGGTCGCGCATGGGGGTGTTCTCGAGGTAAATAAATATATTTGTTAATGAAAATCACAACAAAAACTACCTTAAAGAAAATAAATCTTAGCAACTTTGTTGAATTCTTACAGGCGATCTGGCCGTACAGCGGTCACTATCTTCCAACGGAAGAGAATTTCAGGGAATTCATAAGCTTTCTTGAGGAGCACTGTGTTGATCTTGCAAATGTAAAGGTAATTCTTCGAAGCCTTCCATGTTCCAATTCTTGCAATATCTTATTAAAAAATGGGGATAATTACAAAAACTACCCCTGAGGTTTAACTATTTACATATGAAAAATAAAATAAAGTCCGACTTTGAGAATTACAAAAAACCACCCTTGAAGTTTAGTTCAATTTACATTTTGGCTCAATTATTGGTTGATCTGGTGAGATTTTGCCAATATCATTGGATATTATACAATTACACCCCTTATCTTTCAAAACATAACAAATAGTTCGTCTAGCTATTTAGAGAAATTGAGGGATGTAAATGTAAAGTACAAGAAAAGTTGGAGTTATTTGTAATACTTAGAAAAGTTGAGGTGATGTAATTAATATATAATGGCGTCAGCAACTTCTATTAGCCCCACTAACGGCAGGTGCAAAATATACGGTGGGTGTGACCTCGAAGTTGTTTTCTGTAATTTACAAAGTTTTTTTTTTTTTTTGGTAATGATTTGGCAAAACAGACCTCAAGGGTTGTTTGGTTATTTGTCCCCCAAAAAGTGGAATTTCTATTTATCTGATGAGACTCTTTCCTTTTCTGTTTCGTTCAGAGATGTGCGACTGATGATGACCGGCCTCCAATTAGCAAGGATGCGTACGAGGAATCAATCCCAAGACATAAATCACGTCTCAATCAACCGGAAGACACTAGCGCGTCCGATAAGGATGTTGTTCCGAGTAAAACAGAAGATAAGCAGGTATACAACTTGGCTAAACGCATGTCATGCAAATGGAGCACGGGGGCTGGGCCGAGGATCGGTTGTGTCAGGGAGTACCCAGCGGAATTACAATTCCGAGCACTTGAACAAGTTAACCTTTCGCCTCGGCTGGCTAATGGGCCTATCACCAACTACGGTCCGATCCCATCACCTCGGCCGAGTCCAAAGGTTCGATTGTCTCCTAGAGTTTCGTACATGGGACTGCCCAGTCCAAGGACACCTATTCCTGCGGCTAACTGATTATCAACAGAGTGGGATTTGCATAATCAGAGCTCATCCTGGATTAAGGCTATACCATCAGTAGAAAGCACCTCATGTGAGGAACTAACTAAAATGTTGCTTCTTTTTATTCAATTATGTAGAAGGCTCATTTGCATGCCAAGTCTTTTTTGTCCTCCCCTGTATTGGCTCCTATTAACAGTTGGAAGTTAGATTAATAATTGTTTTTTTTTCTTTTGGGGTGCTATTTTTTTGGTGAAAAGATTAGGTGAATATGTAAATTTTCACTTCCACGCTAGCGCAGAAATAATTGGTGGAAATTAATTAACTTAAAAATAAAAATAAAAGAAAATCAATTATCCATTTTAATAACCAAACGGCTTACACTCCTAATTATACTGGGAAACACTCTTCGAATTAATGGATTATTTTTCGGGCCAAAATTTTATAGCAATCTATTATAATACAAAAATAAATATAATATCAGGTCAAATTTTACATCGACTTTTATTTCCCGAGAACTTTTTTTCGAATTTACTAAATATTAACTTGAAAATAATAGAAAAAAAATTATTTGAATGAAATAATATGAAGAAAAATATTTTTTTACCGTATTTTTATATCTTACTTATTATACTTTTAGTTTTAAAATCTTGTAAAAGAAAATTTCATTTACTATAAAATGAATATGGTTGAGGTAATGAAAAATAAAGAAACTTTAAGATATAATAATAACTTGATTACAAAAGATTCAATTGAAAATTAGTAAATTATATTTTTCAAAAACTTATCATGTATATATAATATTATGAAAAGCATATAAAAGTTAGAATGTAATTTATTAGGGGTGACAAAATATAATTATTTTGTATTTATACATATAAAATATTAACTAAATAATACTATCATAAGATACCGGTAGAAGGTGAGGGGTAGGGTGGGATGGGGGGTGCGACTGCCCCCACCAGCACCCCCTGGGTCCGTCTCTCCAATTTTCAAAATAAATCCCAATTGTGTTTTTCATTTTTGGAATTGAATTATTGGCAGTCACTGCATCTGCAACTTATTTTTGTCTATCACGATATTGTTAACCATAAGTTAATATTAATGCTAGCTATTTAGGTGGATTTATCGATAAGTATTAATGTAAAGTATTCTTGTCCACTAGATTTCACAACTTTCTTTTTCTTCTATTAACTGTATTTTAATCAATCTGTTAAAAATATTCTACATATATCCAACTCGTTTTCTCCTCTCTCTCCACAAACTTTCGGCGTCATTTCCAATTATCTCCGATGTTCGTGTAATTTGGAGTTTTTACCATTGATTTATTTTATCATTTCGAGTCGACCTGAATTCGTTTGCCTTCTTGAATATTCGGTCAAAGTTTTAATTTTCATAGTTTTTTACACATAAAATCAAAAACTTCCGTCGTCATTTCCGACTAGATCCAACGTCCGTTTAATTTGAAACTCTTACCATTGATTTATGTTAACATTTAGAGTTTACCTACAAAATTTGAGATCAGTCGAAGTTCGTTTGCTGGTTTAATTGATAGTCAGATTTTCAATTTTACAGTTTTTTTAACACAAAAAATCAAAAACTTTCGGTGTCGATTCCGGCCTGCTCTGGCACATATAACCTGAAATTCTTACTAATGATTTATGTTATCATTTCGAGTCTATTTACAGAATTTCAGATCAAATCGAGTCTATTTAACCTATTGAATCGTCATTCAAATTTTCGATTTTCACAGTCTTTTCACAAAAAAAATAAAAAATCAGCAAACTTCCAGCGTCGATTTCGTCCAGCTCCGGACATCCCTGTTAACATTTTGAGTTGACCAATACTAGCCTCACCGTCAGCTGCCACTATTTTCGATAAGCAGCTAGAAACCATTGGTCCACAATAAATTCGATGTAAAACAATAAGATTAGCCCAACCAATAATCGAAAAATTATCACAACCGGTAATAAATGATCACAACCAATAAACTAAAAATTATTACAACCGGTAATAAATGATCATAACCAATAATAATAATAAGAAGAACGTGTATACTGTAATGAGATT
This sequence comes from Phtheirospermum japonicum, assembly GCA_014905375.1. Taxonomy (NCBI): domain Eukaryota; kingdom Viridiplantae; phylum Streptophyta; class Magnoliopsida; order Lamiales; family Orobanchaceae; genus Phtheirospermum; species Phtheirospermum japonicum. The sequence goes on along the minus strand of BMAC01000086.1, from coordinate 1,564,238 downwards.
ATAAAAGTTCAGATAAGATTACCACAACCAGTAATTTAAAAATTACCACAATAAATAATCTAAAATAAGAAAACATAATTGTTGTATTTGTTGGGAATTTATTCTTGGCAATAACTCTTATTTTAGTTGTTTTTCTTTATTGGGCACAAAATAAATTAGGAACTCTAGATTATGTTTCCTAGTTTATGTATAGAACTTTATTTAGTTTCCTAAATTGTGTTTAGGATTTGTTTTACTTGTTTACTAAGTTTAGGATTCTAGGATTGTCTATTTAAGACAAGAGAATACTAAAGCTTGGACACAATCTTTACGCACGGAATTAAGAGACGCACGAAGTTTTTGAAGATGCACGCAGACGACGCACAAGCAAGGAAAGAACACCAGCGACTACTTGGAGCCACTGTCCGACATCAAGAAGTTTTTCGAAATTACGTAACCAACAGAGAAGATCTTTTCATCAAGGCGACAAGTATTTAGTATCATTTTTTTGATACTTTAGTTTTCATATATTACTTCATATTTTTGTATTGATCGTGAACAAGAAAGTAATATAGTTTTTGGGTTTGTACACCCAAGTTCACAAGTACTTTTACTTGTGAACTGAATTTAATTTGTTGTGTTCATAAGTTTTATTTCCGCTGCATAATTTTAGTTTAACTCTGGTTGATGTTGATTTCAGTGTTGGTTAACATTGAAAGCAACATCACAAACTGATACTTATTCCCAAAATCATAGACCTTCAAAATTTTACAATTGGCAACTAGAGCGGGTTACTTAAACTTTAAGTACTGATCCTTATTTATTTAGGTGCTATGGATGCTCAAGGCAACCCAAGGCCTCCGATCCTCAATGGGGATAACTACTCCCTCTGGAAACAGAGGATGCGGTGGCATTTAAAAAGCATCGACGAACGTGCATGGAGAACCGTTCTCGTTGCATGGGAAAATCCACGTGTCACTGATGGTGAAGGTGATACCATCGACAAGAAGGAGATAGATTGGACTGCTGAAAAAGTAGCTACTGCAAACTGGAATTCCAAATGCATCAACACCCTGTGCGGGTATGTAGACGCAAACTACTACAGAGTCATCAAGAATTGCGATTCAGCAAAGGATGCATGGGATGCACTCCAAAGGGTGTGTGAAGGGACTGAGAGCGTTAAGAGATCAAGATTGAGAATGCTGACTTCCACCTTCGAGGCAATGAGGATGGATGAAAATGAGTCAATCATGGACTACGCCATGAGACTCTCAGATATTACAAACGAGTGCAGAGATCTTGGTGAATCAATAACAAACACACGTCTTATGGGAAAACTACTGAGATCCATCTCAAAAAAATTCAATATGAAGGTGGTTGGCATAGAAGAATCCAAAGATGTTGATAACATAGAGTTTAATGCCTTAGTTGGCTCTCTCAAGCAATACGAGATGGAACACCTTAGTTCCAATTCTAAAGAGAAGAATGTTGCTCTCTCCTCCGATGCTAGCTTTGACAACGATGAAGATGATGAGGGATTTGACATGAATGAGATTCTGAAAAAGATGGAATCCACTACTCTTGAGGAAGACGAATTATCCTATGTGACCCAACGCTTTAATAATTTCCTTAAGAAGAAGAACAAATTTGGAGGATCAAACTCAAAAACCAAGCCGCAGGAGTCCACACCAAAATTCACTGGACGCACTCTTTCTAGGTCACAGTCCTCACCTTCGATACCTAATGCATCCAGCTCCCCGAAACCGCTCAGTGATATTCAATGTCATGAATGTAAGGGTTGGGGACACTACAAGAATGAATGTGCTAACACTCTCAGGAAAAAGAGCATGGTTGCCACAGACTTCACTAAGGATGTCAACGATTTCGACTCACCTGAACCTGTTCCATCTCTGTTTACTAATGTTGTGTGGGACAACGACATCCATGTTGGTAAACTCGAAACCAACATCGTGTGCCTGAATGCAGAGACTATTGATTACCTTGAAGAGTACGAGCAGTTAAGTATTGAGCATAAGCAACTGTTTGTCAGTTGGGAAAAATAGGTACTCAAGGCCAAGGATCTAATGAAAGAGGTGGACAAACTAACCAAGGAAAAGAATGATCAACTTGACATAATTGTCCAATTAGAATCTTCGCTCACCAAGAAAGATGCTTAGTTAGAAAAGGTGAAAACCGAGCTGAAGAGGGTTCAAGGAACCATCACGAATCTGAACAAAGGGAAGGCAAAGCTCGACGAAATCTGAAATCTTAGAGATGAGTTTCCCAGAAACCTCAAAATATGGAACTGGCTATAAACCGAATCAGCCAACACAAGAAGAGAAGGAGACAGTTCGTGTGCCATCATTGTGGCGAACCAGGTCATATACGACCTTTTTGTTGGAAGATTATTGGCGAGATAAGACATTTTCAGAGAACAAAGGTGGCTGCTAAATCCTATGTTGATTACCATGTTACCAATATCAATACCAACACTAGGTTCAAACAAGTGTGGGTCAAGAAAAATAATATCAAGTGCAATATGATCTATACCTCCCTGAAATCCCATGTCCCTAGAGCCTGGTACTTCGATAGTGGATGCTCAAAACATATGACTGGATCAGAAGAATTACTTTCCAATATTGTCAGGTTTCGAGGTGGAAAAGTAAAATATGGTGGAGGCGTAAATGGCCAAATCGTTGGTCAAGGAACTCTCCATGTTCCCGGCGTTGTAACCCTGGGAAATGTGTTGCTGGTAGAAGGACTTACTGCGAATTTGATAAGCATAAGTCAACTTTGTGACGGAGGTTTTAGTGTCAAATTCAACCGTGAAAAATATGAAGTCTATGAGGAGAATGGACCGTGTATCCTCACTGGTCAAAGGACTTCAGATAACTGCTACCAAATCCAAAGTGATGCCTTTTGCAAACTGTCTCAATTAAGTGATGCTGAGGTATGGCATCAAAAACTTGGGCATGTCAACTAAAAAATGATGGACAGGTTGGCCAAAGAAGAAGCTGTGAATGGGTTTCCTAAAGTCAACACCAAGATCATCCCTGTTTGCGAGGCATGTCAGAAAGGGAAGCAGGTCAGACTACCACATCCAGTATTGCAAAGTCTCACTACATCATCTTGCTTCGAACTCCTTCATATGGACCTTATGGGACCACTTGAAGTTGAGAGCCTTGGTGGGAAGAGGTACGTTTTAGTCATTGTAGATGATTTTTCTCGTTATACTTGGGTAGAGTTTTTAAAAGAAAAGTCCGAAACTTTTGAATCATTTAAAAAACTTGCAAAGAGGCTGTGTGTGAGATTTGGTGTGAACATTTGTAGGATTAAAACTGATCATGGAAAAGAGTTTGAAAATGCATCATTTTCAAAATACTGCTCTACGGAAGGCATAAGTCATGAGTTTTCTTCACCAATCACTCTCCAACAAAATGGCATAGCTGAACGTAAAAATAGGCCTCTGACTGAGATGACTAGAACTATGCTCATTTCTAATGGCATTGAAAAACATTTTTGGGCTGAAGCTATGAATACTGCATGTCATAATAAATAGGGTTTATTTTAGACCAGGGTCATGTGCCACACCCTATGAGTTGCTGTTGGGTAAAAAACCAGACTTGAGCTATATTCATGTTTTTGGATGTATTTGTTATGTGCTCAATGATAGGAATCATCTAGCTAAACTAGACTCAAAGAGTGACAAATGCATCTTCATGGGTTATTCCCAAAATAGTCATGCATATAGGTTGTTCAATCTTAGAACTCGTAGCATGTTTGAGTCAGTCAATGTCAAGTTCGATGATTTGACAAGTGGAGCTAAACCTACCGAGGATAATGATCTGGTATATGATTAAAATTCTCAAGATAATGTCATGCTTCCTGTAGATGATAGTGCAGGTATTGAAAACTGAGATGCAGGTGCTGAAACCAGGGAATTGAGTGATATTGGTACCAATGTTAGTTCTGGGAACACAACATCAGAACCAACATCAACTCAAGCCGACGTAGAATCACACTCTGAATCAGAAGAAGAAGATCCAGCTAAGCCCATTGATCTTCACGAGAGGTATATCCCATCCAAAATTTAGAGAAACCACCCTGTGGGCCAAATCATCAGAGACTTAGATGAATGGAGTACAAGAAGGCGACATATAAATCTCAAAGAAATGGTCAGGTACGTCTGTCTATCTACTAATTATTCTAAAATTCGTGAGTCTTTGTATCTCTCTAAAACAGAGCCCAAATGCGTGGAGGATGCGCTGAAGGATGAATTCTGGATAAAGGCAATGCAAGAGGAGCTGGACCAATTTGCCAAAAACAATGTTTGGGACTTAGTTCCTCGACCAGAGAACTCTCACGTGACTGGAACAAAGTGGATCTTCAAGAATAAAACCGATGAGGTAGGCAACATTGTGAGGAACAAAGCTCTACTGGTTGCACAAGGGTATACACAAATTGAAGGGATCGACTTTGATGAGATATTTGCCCCTGTTTCCCGCATTGAGTCGGTAAGACTTTTACTTGTTGTTGCTTGTCATATGAAGATATCATTGCATCAAATGGACATAAAGAGTGCTTTTTTAAATGGAGTCTTAAGTGAGGAAGTGTACATTGAGCAACCTTAAGGATCTGTAGATCCCCCAAAACCAAACTTTGTTTTAAAACTAAAGAAAGCTTTATATGGTTTAAAATAAGCTCCTAGAGCTTGGTATGAGAGGTTGACTCAACACTTGCTCTTTTTGAATTTTAAACGAGGAGAAGTTGACAAAACCCTGTTCCTCCTTAGATCCAATAAGCACATCTTAATTGTCGAGATTAATGTAGATGATATTACTTTTGGATCCACTAACGAGCAAATGGTAAAGGAGTTTATCACTCGAATGTACGACATATTTGAGATGAGCATGGAAGGTAATCTCTCGTACTTTCTTGGTTTGACAGCAAGTAGGCCTGATATTATGTACAATGTCTGTCTGGGTGCTAGATATCAATCTAATCCAAAAGAGTCACACTTAAAAGCCGTTAAAAGAATCATAAGGTACATTGCAGTTACAACTGAATTAGGTGTGTGGTATACTAAAGACACTGGTACTGAACTTGTTGGTTATACTGATTCGGACTGGGCTAGGGATGTAGTTTGTTAGGAAGAGTACTACAGGGGGCTATTTTTTCTTGGGTAATAATCTAATATCTTGGTATAGCAAAAAACAGAATTATATTCCTCTTTCTACAGCTGAAGCCGAGCATATTGCAGCTGGAAGTGGGTGTACACAATTGTTATGGATGAACTAAATGATAGAAGACTATGGTCTGCAGAGTAGTATTTTGACCGTGCTCTGTGACAATTCCAGCGCCATTGATATCTTGAAAAATCCAGTCCAGCATTCTCGAATCAAACACATTGACATAAGGTACCACTTTATTCGAGACTTGGTTGAGAGGAAGATAGTTAGCCTTGAGAATATAGGGACAGACAATCAGCTTGCTGACATCTTCACAAAGGCATTAGATTTAGAGACCTTCTCTCATTTGAGAAGAGATCTCGGTATGTGCATTGTCTAAACCAATGTTGGTTTGTGATGTTGTGACACACCATTTCAACATCAGTCACAACATCTGTATAAGTTTGCATGCATTTTTATTTTTCTTTTCATACATAATCCAAATACATTGAGTTTGGTTGAAAGTGCGATAAGGTCTTGTGTTACAATAATAGTGATGACAAAAAGACTAACCTCTTCAATTAGGTGATTGTGGAGCTTGCCCGCAGAAACTGGTTTTCTCCCAAGTCCAAAAACAAGAAGTGTTAACAGCAATTGCTAAAGATAAGCTATTTCTCTTCAAACCTTTAAAAAGATGAAGAAAATCTGGATACAAATTGATCCAATCTTTAAATTCCACCTTCTTGAGCGATTTTGACGTAGTCATTAACTTGGGTTAAGGGGTAAGTTTCCATTGACTTCGCCTAAGGTAATGTTGGTTATAATGTTGTCAGTAATAAAAAGCAACACTGATCGAGTCACTAAAGCCGTAATGTGAATTATTTTAACCTTTTTAGATCATGAATTTTAGGCATACAATAGGACATTCATACTTTGGGAAGATGCCGTCTTGCTGTGCGTACTGTTGCTTGTGTTTTTGTCTATATTGAATTCTCTTAATTGCATTTTGAATCTAGCAAACTAAGTGTTTCAGTGGAGTTGTACTCGGACGGCTGGATAGGTAATAACAAGCTTAATCTGGAGAGTGATAATCCATATTGCACAAGATTATTTCTACTGTGCTGATGGTTCAATTAATCCAGCTCTCTACTTTGGTTGATATTGTAGTAGAGTCATGCAATTTTATGTTTTTGAATTAATAGGATAATGGTATAAGTGGTTAGGGTCACGTATCCTACATTAAGGGGGAGTGGTGTTGTTTTAGAAAGGGAAGAAAATTCATTTTGGCCTCAAATCCGCTGAAAGGTAAAATTAGGGTTATTTTCTTTTCTTTTATTTTTTTTCTCTCTCCTTGGCAACGATCACTTTTTTGAAATCATAAATATATGGTTTTTTTTACCGTTTGCCTACTTCCCCATTAACCCTCTGCAATTGAACTCTCAAGCTCTCTCACACCTCTTCAACTATTTTGATTTTTTTGCTCCTTTTGTGTTTTTGTGAAATTCGCAGGATGTCGAACCCGTCCTCATCTTCATCTATTCCTGAGTTATCGGCCGGCTTCTGTCGCTCCGGCGAACAGGTTCCTGTAGCTTATGTGAAAATTGGTGGCCTGGACATTCGCGCCGAAGTCGGTGGTGGTTCTTTTTCTATCCCAACATCACCGCTTCACTCGCCGCCGTGCAAATCACAAGTTGTCATGATGGCTCCTACACCGCTTGACGCTGCCCCTGAAGCACAGGTATTTCCAGGGTAGCCCGACAACGAGATCGATGTTGATAATCCTCCGAATTTGTCATTTTTTGCTGAGACTTTTGGACCGATTGGGAACCCTACCCTGAAGAGGTCCCGGAGGTTGCGAAATACCCTCCCGGTGTAGTGTCGCCTGCAGTACCGAAGAGCCAATAAGGGTCGCACCGCAATGTGCCAATTGAGCACATGAATCTTACGGAGGATGTCACAGTTTTGACGGATCCTGCTGCTGATGATGATTATGTTCTTGCCGCTCCGGTTGAGGGGTCCGTGCCGCCCTATGCTTTAGCTCCGAGTCTGACGAAGAAGAAGATGCCTCGCCGAAAGCAAACTGTGAAGTTGACTGAGAAGAAAATTACACCGGCGTCCATCAAGGTTTCCCCAGGTTCTACTGCAACTGAATAATCGTCCCCCCCCCTTATACTATTTTAGATTTTTTCTCCGGTGAAGTGACAAGTTCATCCAGACCGGTTGTTGAAGATCCCCCTCCGTCTCCTATCCGTGAGACTCCGACCAATTTTGATCCTGATCTATTTGAGTATTCTCCCGATTCCTCATTTGATGAGCCTCTTCGTGATTTCCTTTCTTCTTACAAGAAAGACAAGAAGAAAAACAAGGCAGCAAAGAAGGACGATGTTGGTCCTCATGTTGGTTCCCCCATACCTACATCGCATCATTCCCCATCTGTTTCATCCTCCAGATCTGCCTCTGACGATGCTTCTCATGCTTCCACGCCGACTCCATCTGACACCTCTATTCACTCAGGCTCCTTCGGTGGCTCTCCTTCTCGAGCCATTGAGCTTGAAGACATGGTGCCGTATTCTGATAGGTTCCTGACTGCTGAGGCCGAGGAGTTGTTTTCCGAGTACCAAACCCGACATATGATTACTGAGCGCCGAGTCCCGGTTGAGTTGTTTGAGAAGCAAAACTTGATTGCCTATTTTCAGCATAAAGGTATGTATTCCAATGTCTCCACTGCCATGCCTTTTGTCCGTGATGTAGCCGTGGAGTTTTATGCCAATTTGTTGCCCTCTATTGTTGATTTAAATTTTATGAATTATGGCAAAGTATTTGTGCGTGACAAGGTGTTTAGTTTTACCCCTGATTTGATTGATGAGTTGTTTGGGACTGAACCGTATCGGGGTGATTCTATTGTGGATGATATGAATGAGGTTATCTCATTCTTGTCTGGGGGTATGGTGCATGCGTGGTTTGAACAGTTACCGAGCACCCGAATTTCTTCTCTCTATTCTGTTTTGCACAAGGTAGCCATTTGTAACTGGGTTCCCTCCAAGAACACTACCTGTGTTACGCAGCCTCAGGCCTGTTTTCTATACAAGATTGGGAGAGGAATCAAGTTCAGTTTTGGGCAGCATGTGTTCGACATTATCATTAAGTTCGCCACCACCAAGTCCGCGGCCTCGTTGTGCTTTCCCTCGTTGATCTTTAGGTTGCTTGGGAATCAGGGTTTGACGCTTCATCCTGATGACGTGCTTACTGGTGAGGCTGACTGGTTTGATATGAGGGGCCAACATATTTCTGGTGCACGGGTTACTGATCTCCCTTGGCAGGCGCCTTTTCGGGCCAATGTTGCTAGAGATTTTGGGTCCGGCATTCCCAACATTGGTCCCAAAATGGTCCACATTTCTACTCAGGTTCTTCGTGCCCATGTTGCTTGGATTGATGCAAAGATGACCCAGCTGCAGGCGCTTCATGGTTCTATCATGGAGGCCCTTTTGCCTTCAGGCCAAAAAGGGGGAGAGACTGGCGATGCTAATAAGGATGAGGCTGAAGATGCTGCTGCTGCTGCCGAGGCTTTGGCGAGCCTTGCTCGTGAGAAAAGGAGGAAGAAGATCCGTTCTCGAAACAAGGCATGGAAGAAAATGAAGAAGCTGTTGAAGAAGAGAAAAGATCGGGGTGAAGGAACTTCGACATCCCCTCGTCGTTCGAAGAGGGTGCGGAGTCAATAAGTTCCTTGTGTTTTGTTTTGATAAATGAACAATGTTGGTTTCTATTGTTGGTTTGATGTTTTGATAACATTGGTTGTTTTATTTAAGGGGAGTTTTCCATCTTAGGGGGAGTTAGTATTACGTCGTAGTATTTTGTCCATAAAGGCAAAAGGGGAAAATTGCTGGGAATTTATTATTGGAAATAATTCCTATTTTAGTTGTTTGGCTCTCTTGGGCACAAAATAAATTAGGAACTCTAGATTATGTTTCCTAGTTTATGTATAGAACTTTATTTAGTTTCCTAGATTGTGTTTAGGATTTGTTTCACTTGTTTACCAAGTTTAGGATTCTAGGATTATCTATTTAAGACAAGAGAATACTAAAGCTTGGACACAATCTTTATGCACGGAATTAAGAGACGCACAAAGTTTCTGAAGACGTACGCAGACGACGCACAAGCAAGGAAAGAACACCAGCGACTACTTGGAGCCACTATCCGACATCAAGAAGTTCTTCGAAGTTGCGTAACCAACGGAGAAGATCTTTTCATCAAGGCGACAAGTATTTAGTATCATGTTTCTTGATACTTTAGTTTTCATATATTACTTCATATTTTTGTATTGACCGTGAAAAAGAAAGTAATATAGTTTTCGGGTTTGTACACCCAAATTCACAAGTACTTTTACTTGTGAACTGGATTTAATTTGCAGTGTTCTTAAGTTTTATTTTCGCTGCATAACTTTAGTTTAACTCTGATTGATGTTGGTTTCAGTATTGGTTAACAATGAAAGCAACATCACAAACTGATACTTATTTTCAAAACCATAGACCTTCAAATTTTACAGTATTAATTAGATTAGCACTAATAGTAATCTTATAAGATTATGATTACTGTTACTGTATAGTATTATTTATGTTTGATTTGTTAAATTAAATGAAATATATTATTGTTTTGTGTTTGATTGGTTTGGATTACTTTATGAAGTCAATTGAACCATGAACAATATATTATTTTGTTTACGTATTTGTGTTGATCTCTAGTGAAATACTATTTTTCAGCAACTTTTTTTTTTTATCATTGTGAATATAATCATTTAGTTGATAATTCCGTTCCTATTTTTTGTAATTTGATATGTGATTATTTTAATATATTTTATACCGTAATAAGATTAATGGTTATAATAATATAACTACTACCACTGGTAATATCACATCTTTTTTTGTCATTCCTCCACATTCACATACGATAATATTAGTATTATTGGTTGTGATAATTTTTTCATTGGTTGCGATAAACTTACCCCTACCGATAATAAAGTTAGCACAACCAGTAATACTCCATTTATTACCGAACCAGTAATACAGAATTATCGCGGGAAGTACCTTACGTACCTAGCCAATCCATAAAATTACTATAACCAGTTATAAGATTAACACAATCGATTATTTGAAACTACCAAAACTAGTAATTAGAGTGCACAATCTACTTCAAATCTTAAAAGGGTATTTTAGAGTATATCTAAAATAGATTATATCTAAACAATTCCACTGAACTAGAATCAATAGCAATCTGCCACAACTAGTTGAAATCAGGTAAAAATTATCTCAGTGTGATCATAATAACATTCACTCCAAGTTGAAATAATTATACCGCGCAACACAACAATATAACTATATCCCTCATATTTTGAGTTAATAAATTTCGACCACCAACTTGTCTTCGGGACGTGCACGTGTTGATGCTGAAACCCGTCACCACCTCACTTGTCCAACACAACCATGTTCATCATCTTATATATATTTCTTTCAAGATGTGCTAGACTCTGGGGCTGCAACAAGAATTCATAATAAATCATTATAGTTAAAAAATCGTCATCATGTTAATAATTTGAAATGTGCATATTGTATTGCCAAAAAGGTAACACTGTACATGATGTGACCAAAAAGATTGGTTCACCCAAAAAAGAGAGTACTGACCTAAAACTCGTGCTTGCCAACCTGGGAGATCTCTAGAATACTTTTGGCGACCTGATTCAACCTACAAAATAAAACCCAAGCCGGACAGCCCCGACGTAGGCCCTGCGATACTTAAGTCAGTCTCTTTTTACTAATGATATATGAGAGCTCAAAGTAGGATAAAACCAACTTACCAAAAAAATCTGAGATCTGCGTCCTATTTACATAAATAAGAGTCGTGTTACCAATCTAAGGCTCCCGTCTCCTATTCAAATCATACTACCATAAATAACCACCGACTTAGAATTAGAGTTTGTCCTATATATGCTAAGTTACCATTGATATAAGAACTCTCGTTAAATAACCATAATAACCATGGGACAATAACCATATCCATGCCTTTAGTCTACCGACACCCCATACCATAGTCCATATCAGCCCACCAGGGCCCAAGATCCTGCAAACCATAAAGCCCAGCTCTAAGTACCGAACTGTTATAATACCATTTACCTCATAAGAACTCGCCACTCCCATATAAGAGCTCGCCACTCCCCTATAAGATCTCGTCACTCCCATACAAGAGCTCGCTACTCTCATAGAAGATCTCACCACTCCTACGTACAGCTCGCGCTCCTATAGAAGAGATCGCCCCTTCTAAAGGTGAGGTCGCCTTACAAGTTCTTACAAACCTACATGCATACCTACCCAAATATTTGATGTCGTATCAGCTAGTCCCTCATATTCTACTAGACTGAGGTAGGAAATCAAGTGGAATGTAATCATAAGTATCCCCAAAAGTCAATCCCACGCGCATCTTGGTAAAAGCACAAAACCCATCAGAAATTACCTCAGTCTTCAGAGCATTAAATGAATACTGCCATTGTGTCGGACACGTGTTGCAATCTTATTGCCTGTAAGAGTGGTATTAGTGGTGACGAATATATCAAGGGGTTCATGGCTTGGTATTATCGGAATTTGATTGCTATGTAAGAATCAATGGGTTTTTAGCTTGAAACATAAATGAAAACGAAAAACTATGGAAACTATGAAAATAAACTAACTAGGAAATGTAAAATGCAAGTTGGTCGGATGCCTCGAGCGTGAGCCAAAATTGAAAGTGCAAAGAAATAATGAGAACAAGCAAGTACAAGAAAAGTTTCACCAAGTACAACTAAAGCAACCTAAGGTACAACTATGCTTGCATGAACATAAAAACTCAAAAAATGCAAATTAACAAAAATTGAAAACACCAATAGAAAGAGCAATAAAATTTGACGCGAAAGTTTAAATCTTTTTGAAAAATAACAAGAAATGAAGAGTAGATCTAGGGTTTAACATAAAATAATGCATGAAAATAAAAACCAAAATAAAGCATATGAAATACTTAAAATAAAAACGATCAAGGACTTGGTCTACGATCTTGGTGTGTCACTCGCCTAGATTCCGTGGACGATTCACAAGACCTAAGAAGATTTCTATGAGATAAGGCAAAAAGCATAAATTGAAGAATAAGCATGAAAATTAAAGAAAACTTACTTGAATTAAAAAGAGAATCCAAAAGCTTGAATGAAATTACAAATCAAAATAAAATCCAAGGGAGTACTTGAATTCTTCTTGAGCTTACAAACCCAAGGAAATGCTTGAAATTAAATCTAGAGAGAAATTAAGTCCTAAACCCAAGCATGGGTTGGGAGGAGGTGTTTTACAAAAATGAGAGTTGGGTTCTATTTATACTAGGTTAAGTCAGGGGTAAATGGGTTAAATAAGCCTTATAAGCTTGGATTACCCATGTTTGACGAAATTTTACCCAAAATGGTCAAAGTAGACCATTTGGGTTGTTATGGCTCGATACGGCTCGGTATGGCTCGGCACTAGGCGGGGTGGCTCGGCGTTGTTGGGGCGCGGTCGGTAAGCCTAGGCGAGGGTGTGCGGCACGGTTCGACAGGACTTGGCAGGAGTGTGTGGCACAGCTCGACAGGAGTGTGCGGGCGTGGCCGGGCGAGCTCGGGCAGCTTTCTGCAGGCCACAGCGTCGACGTGGCATCGATCGACATTGTCCGGATCGACGCAAACTCTCGATCTACGTGGCGGCACACTGGGCTTTGGCGCAGGCGCTCGGCAGCACGCGGGCAGGCGCGTGCACTTGCGCGCGGGATTCGGCGGGAGTGGTCGGCAGCGCTCGGTCGCTGTTTTGCATGTAATTGTGGTGTTTTTCTCGTGTTTTTAATTAGGATTTTATATTTCTTTTATTAGTTTTTGAGTCTATTAGTTAGTTTTGTAGGTTGTTTTTCTTGTTTTATTATTTTTTGTGTTTCATTTTGATTTTATACTTAATATGTTTAAATGGGTTCAA
>BMAC01000086.1:1511288-1524268 GCA_014905375.1 Phtheirospermum japonicum | reverse complement strand
ATCAACCATCCAAAGTCCGATTTTCCAGAAATCTTTTGTGACGAGCTAGCAGCCTAGGATAACAAACAGGACCGAGCCAACTGTTCTTGACCCAAGGGGAATTGGATGAAACTCATCTTCAGATAGCGGCCCAAGGAGAAGAGCTATATATCTTAAGGTGCCATCTAGAAGCAACCAAGTCTAAAATTGCCAAGCTCACAAAACGTCAAGACGAGTTGGAAGGCCTTTTGCAGGAGAAAGATAATGAAAAGGAAAAAGAGGTGTAGGAAGCACGGAATCAGGGGATTAATGAAGGTCATCGCACATCTCTGAGTAGCGAGGTTGATCAGCGATCCAGCGCAGCGTATAGGACAAGCCTAATTGTGAGCTACCGCCACACGATGACCTTTTTGCAGAAGGTGGGAAAAGGGGTCGAAATTATACTTTGTTTTGCCCAAGAAATATGGACCGTGAGGTTTCCTAACTTTGCCTTTCTACTGGTCTGACCTGCCCACACAACAAGTTATAAAGGACCACAGGGGGAATTCCGGTGGAACCCTCTCCGGTGCTTAAGTCAGTAAGCGTTTTAGGTATTGGAGCGAAAATGTGAGTATTCAGAATAGCATGACTTTGTTACTCTTGGTTGGGATATTTATACCCTTAATTAGTTGGGAGACTTTCCGAGATCCCGGAAATAGGCCCGCGAATCCCGGACCGTTACTTTAGATGACTCGACCAGATTATCCTTTTTGGATGACCTAAGCCCCTCGAGTTCAGTCTAAAGCTTTCGTACGTTCCTGACCTGACCACGATAAGATCTTATCTATGAGTTAAGATCAGTTCAAGAAGAAACCTATTAGGCTATTCACACGAACTCAGCTCAGACTATCTCTTTCCTGATCATTTCTTCTTCCTGATGTAGAACCCGGATTTTGCGCACCCCAACTTGCCTTAACTGAGATACCTTGAGGCTTGCAATCACTTCAGGTTAGGATCAGATCGGTTCGTACCAATCAGTCCCCCCCCCCCCCCCCCCTCTGAATGGTTGGGGTAAGCTGTGATGCCTCAGTTTCCCCCAATTGGTTAACGTTCCCAACACGTCTCTTCATGTACTGTTCCGTGACACTCATTAAATGCACATATCCCGCCAAATCCTATTTTTTCCTAAAAATCCTTTTCAAGACATATCGCTCTCCATATTTCACGGTTCATTTTCTCACTCTCACTGCCTCACCTTTCTTCCTCACCAAGATCTCTCTTTGTTTTCTTCTTCGATCAGAGCTTTTCTCTCACCTCGAACTAGGAATCTTATCTCTCCTTGCAAACTTTTAGTTATGTCTTCTTCTTCCCCCTCTCTCCACCTATCCACATCTTCTTTGGAAACGTTATAATTAACCTCTTCCGATGGGCGGAATTCTCCTATTCAGGGTGACAACCTAGACAATATTATTTCCACTATTAGTAATCGAACTCTGGAAGGGCTGAGGGCCAAATTCCAGATTTACAGCGAGTTTTCCCTTGTCAATCCCGATGCCGTCAAAAGAGCATCTCAGCCTCCATCCAATCATTTAACAATTCTCGCCGACCAATTCTAGGTCGGGTTGAGTCTTCATATTCACCCCTTTGTACTAGAGGTGTCCCAGATGTACCAGATTCCGATACATAAATTTGTACCTAACTCCTTTACGATAATCGTAGGGTTTCATCTAGCGGCGCGATTTTCTGGGCTTATCCCCATGGCCCAGCTATTTTATTCCCTATTCCAGGCCAAAAGCTCATCTTATGTCTTCTTCCACCTATCGGCCCGAGCCGATGTTCAATTTCTAATCGGTAACCCTTCCTCGAACAAGGCGTGGCGAAAAAAAATCTTCTCTGTTCATTGCTCGAGCGACTGGGGATTTTCCTTGGTATCCATTAACACCCTTCCTGCTTAGACTCATCTGGCCCAAGGAGAACGACCTTCTACTCTTAAAAAGATCATTTTAACCTTAAACAAAACCTCTTCCATCTATCTAAGCTCCTCACTACCCCTGTCCTGATCTTCTTCAATTATAGAGAGCAAACTGTCCTCCCTCTGTCTCATGAGATCGGTATACTGAATGACCTATCCATTTCTGTTATTTTCACTTCTGTCTTTCTTGTCTATCGAGAGTTTAGTATTACTTGCATATTTCCATTATTAAACCTTTTTTGTAAATTCTTGCAGTCACCATGATGAAAAATAGGATGGCCGCGCGTCAACAAAAGTTTGTGCCACATACAGAAAAAAGTCCTCTCAAAGAGTCGACCAGACCTGGAGGATCGACCAGGCTAGAGGAAATAGCCAGACCAGAAGGGCCAGCCAGGCCTAATGTCGATCTAACAAATCGCTCTGACTTTGGGGACGAGTAGGCGCTTGCTACATATAAGCGCGCCCGAACTGGAAAAGGGGTCGCGCCCTCGGGGCCCAAGGTGGCCAACCTTAATTTAAACTTGTTCAATAGCCCGTCCATTTTGGACTGCCCTGGGGAGGTGGCAGTCCAATCCATCGTGTCCTGGAGAAGTGGTCAGACCATGAGTTGGTCGAGTCCTTTTGCCAGGATAAAGCGAAGGTAACCATCTTATTCCTTTGTTCGCCCTCCTTTTTCATTTTTTACTAATTATCTCATTGACTTCCTCTCTCTCCCCTTTATTTTTATGGTCGTACCAGGCTGTTGTCAAAAGGTCCATCCTGGTGTCCCGGGCTCGGGGTTCTCTGATGAACACTGACCTGTCCAAAGAACATGTGGCCCTCAAGGGGAGAGAGAAAAGGATGGTGAGCCTTATCAAAGAAAAGGAGGCTGAGATAAAAGAATTCAAGGCCCAGACAAAGGAAGAGCTGAAGAACGCTCAAGAGGGAGAAGGGAGGGCACGAGCTGAAGCCCTCCTTCAAGAAGAAGAGGCGAAGAGGCGGATTGACGAGGCCTGAACTGAGGGCATATCCGAAGGTCGGGCGGAGGGGAAAAGAGTTCATCAACTCAAAAGAGGTATTGAGGCTTATTCAAACAACCCGGGAGGTAACTAAGCGGGCCTTCTTGCATCCTACAGAGCTGTAGGTTCTTCTTGTCCCTAAGGCCAAGATTTTCTATCATTTTGGGCTGGACGCCCATGAGAAATGGTCCAAAGAGGAACCTTCTGCCCCATTCGACCGCACCATCCCCTTAAAGGATCCCCCTGAGCCCACATGCCTCACCTATGTCGAGGAAGATGACCAGCTTCACTAGCTCGGGGGCCCCGAGTGTGTAGATCATGTTCTTCAAGCCTTCCGTGCTTCTATCCCGAACTCTTCTCCCCTACCCAAAAATTCCCTGACCCTTGCTTTACCAGTGACAATTCCTTCCCCAACCTTCACTAATTTGGACGAGGAAAAATATTGTTCAGTACAGGCCAAATATAAAAGACAAATTGGATAAAGCAAAACAAAGCAGACGGCTAGCCTACACTCTATAGTCCTGAGTACTCAGTCAACCTCCTCCCTGCTCAGCCGCCTTGGAGATCTCCCTGAAAGTTAAATTCCCCGACCCTTGCTTTACCAGTGACAAATTTGTACTATGCGCTCCTTATATGAACATTTTTTCTCTGCTTTACCGATTTATCATTATGGCTTCCGAATCCTTGATAAAAGAAATAAATACTCTTAAGAAGAAAAACCTCTCGTTTTGTAATGAGGATTTTCTTCTTTCAGAAGAAAATGATAGCCTTCGTGAATAGTTTTCCCATTTACGCAAACCCTTGGAGAGAAAAAGGCAGAAGAAGTGCCATTTCAAGCGTGAGTGGCTCGAACTTCGGCAGTTGAATTGACAACTCTGCGAAGAGAGATATGACTTGCTTAGATCGGCACGGTGTTTATCCACCTCTGTACGAGAGACTCAATTGGAGGCAGAGCGTGCAGACAAATATCGCCTCCACCTTCACGAGACCGAACAGAAGTTATGGCGTATTCGCCAGATTTTAGCTACAGATAGGGTGGTCTCATCATCTCACCCTTGAACTCTGCTGCTTGAGCTTTATTCTATGATGTACCTGCATCTAGTAATTTTGCTCAGGACGAATGCCCGATTTTCCCTTGCTTTTGTGTTATGCCCACGGAGTTGTATTTCATCTTTTGAATCAATCAATGCTGGAGCTTTTTTTTTGCATAAATCTATTATTATTATTATTCTCACTTTACCCTGCAAGTTCTATTTTTGGTCAGCCCATGTTTGGGGCTTTTAACCCTCAACTGACCTGTCGGGTCAAGGGTTTGTCTGGTATATCTACTCCATGGTCAATCGGACCAAGGTGTGGGGCTTTCGCCCTTGACCAACCTGTTGGGTCGGGTAATTGGGGGTATCCACCCTTCGACCAATCAGGCCGATTATTGGGGCTCTCGCTCTGAACTGACCTATCGAGTAAGGTAATTGAGGGTATCCAACCTGTTTTGCATGTAATTGTTGTGTTTTTCTTTGTGTTTTTAGATAGATTTTTATATTGATTTTAGTGGTTTTGAGTCGCTTTTCGTTAGGTTTTTAGGTCATTTTTCTTGTTTTATTATTTTTCGTGATTCTTGCCAATTTTATATTTTAATGGGTTAATTGGTTCAATTACCTTGAGGTTTAGTGAAATTCTTGGGTTTTATGTTCAAAATTCTTATTTTATAGGCCAAGGCATTAAGGATCAAAATTCAAGTCAAAAGAGGCTCAAAAATGCCCAAACATTCTGGAATGGTGGTCGTGGCTCGCGGATGCTCGCCAAAACTCACGCCCGTACGTGCCAGCGCCCGCGCCTGCTCGCCAGCACTCGCCCAGCGTCAACATGCGGCGCCATCCCGCTCGCCACCTCTCGCCAGGGCACGCCAAACTGCACGCCAAGCAGCAACAGTGCAAGCCAAGGCTCGCCAGGGCACGCCAAACTTCACACCAGGCCACGCCCTCTCTCGCCAAATCCGGCACCAAGCGACGCCTGCCCTCGCCCAGATCAGCGCCATGCCTCGCCCATGCACGCCCAAGCCCCAGCCGACCAGCGCCCAGGCCTGCCGACCACCAGCACCCATGCGCGCCTAGGCTCGACAATTACCGAGCCATCTTGAGCCAAATCGAGCCATCTCGAGCCAAAATGTGCCAAAAATCTAGCCAAGGAACTAGGAAGGTGCCTCCGGGTCAAACTTGGTCAAACACGGGAATTTTAAGCCTCTAAACCTATTTTGGCCAATTTAAACCCAATTAAATGTAATATAAATAGGATACTTCTTTCATTTTGAAACACACCTCCTCCCAACGCAAGCTTGGGTTTGGGATAATTTCCTCTCTCTAGATTTAGTTTTGAAGCTTTGCCTTGGGTTTGTAAGCTCAAGATGAATCCAAATACTCCTTTGGATTTTTACTTTCATTGTAATTCAAGCTTTGGGATTCTCCATTTAATTTTAGTAAGCTTTCCTTTTAATTTCAAGCTTTGTTCTTCGTTTTCATGCTTGTTATTCAATTATACTTTTTGTCTTAGCTACTTGATTTCATGTTAGATCTTAAGATTTGGCTATGGAATTTAGATGAGTGACACATCTAGATTGTATATCGGGTCTTGGATCATCCTACCAATATGCACTTTCAATTCCTAGTGTAGTTTAGTTAGTTTAATTGCTTTATTTTCACTTTTCTTTTACTTTTCAAAGCTTGAATTACATTGAATCTTTCAATCGAATCGATTTCCTCCTTGTGCGGGACCTGATTGTCCTACTCCACTGCCGCCTTACGATCCTCTTGTTACTTATCTCATCGACCCCCTACCTTCGCGTGCTTTTCTGGTCCCGTTCCTTGAAAAGTGTGGGGTGGTTGATTCGGTTATATCACCGACGGAGGAGGTCGTGGTTTCGGTTCCGAGTGTTTTTACCCCTCTTCACCCCTTACCTTTCACTTCGACACAATCTTGCGAAGAGTGAGTGTATATGGACTTCATCAAGGCCACGGTCGAACGAGTTTGTTTGGAAGAGAGGAGCAATGAGGAGGGGGTTGGCCCGGATGCGAGGTTGTTGAGCCCCTTGTTCTACATGATAAGTCCGTTGTGCCTCTATGTGACCCCGATTTATGTGTAGATGATTCTCGGTGTGTCGTTGAGGGCAACGGCGACTCTTTAGAGGGGGAGGTGGGGGTTATGGATGATAAGTGTGGAGAATTTGAAGATTCGCTTGGGGTGGAGATTGTTGATGATGGGATTGAAAAACTTGATGATTATCTTGAGGAGGAAGAGGTGAGCAAGCCAATTATCATGTTTGAAAATTCGGATCGAGAGGAGGAAGAGAGGTCGGTTGACGTGCTTAAAATTCTTAAGGGGGATATTGGTTGGAGACCAGGAGTTAGCGCTTTGAATTTGAGTCTTGGAGATATGGTGAGAGCCGGGATGAGGAGGTTGCTATTGGAGGGTTTGATGTTCGTAATGTCCAAAAGCGAGTGGGTAAAACCCATTGACTTGTTGCCCAAGACGAGCGGCTTGTTAGCTCTTAAGGATAAAGAAGGAGGGTTGTTGGCCACAAGGGCTACAATGGGTTGGAGGACGTTGATCGATTTTAAGAAGTTGAAAGCGGATACAAAGAGAGATTATTTCCCTCCCCCATTTGTCGATCAAAGGATGAACAAGCTAGCCGGCCATTATTCCTATCGTTTCTTGGACGAGTCATCGGGTCACTTTAAAGTCACCATTCCACCCGAGGACCTAGCCGAGAAGAGCTTCAATTGCCTATTTGGAACGTTTGCTTTTTGGCGGATCTTATATGTGCTATGCAATGCGCCAAAGACGTTCCAAAGAGTGGATCCTCCTGACAAGGAGGAGATCGTTTTGATGGACCCTCTCATTATCTTCCCACCTTGATCGAAAAGGGAGTACATCGAGTTAATGACGTAAAACAAGCGCTTCTTGGGAGGCAACCCAAGTTCTTTCCATTTCTTTCTTTCTTTCTTTCTTTCTTTCTTTCTTTCTTTCTTTCTTTCTTTTATTGAAAAATCCAAAAACATTCAAAAATTCAAAAATCCAAAAACATTTGAAAATTTGAAAAACAAAAAAAATAATTTGTTTTGAGTTCATGTACATATTTCCTTGTGTTTTTAATTTCGTGTGATTCTCTTTTCTAGGTTTTGTTTTCCGACTCCAACCATTGGGCTATTTGATAAGATTGATAGCGTTCGTGGAACCGGGAGAAGCTAGCAATGCTCATTTTTGATTGGATTGCTTAGATGCCTAGGTGGACCCCACCGAGCTCGACCTAAACTCGCTCGGTTGAGGAAGTTTCTATTCACCCTCCTTTTACTTGGTTTTCATTAAAATGCAGGTAATGCATGGTTTAAGTATGGGGTGGGTAGGTGGTTAGGGTCCGGGTGTCGAAAAGCATATTTTTGTGTTCTTAACTCGAGCCTTGGCGAACTGACGCATTCTTGGTGAAGTGACGTTTACTATTTGCGCATTTATATGGTTGAGTCGATTTTTGTGTCTTTTGAGTCGTTATTACATTGTTGAACAACTCCACATGCTTGGAAGTTTGAATAGTTTACTTGTCGGGTTTTTGCATGTTTATGGCCTCTTGTGTGAGGGGTTGGATTTTTGTGCCTCGTCCAAAAACTGCCTATATATATATAATCAACATTTTCTCGTGAAAAGATTGCAACGCTCTAAAAGCTCTATTGATTTTACTCCCAAATTTGGTGCAAACTAGTGAGTAGCCTTGTGTGATTTATCGGCTTGCTTGCATTTTTATAGAAATTGCATTGAGGAGGTTTGACTTGCTCGTACATGATTGAATTCGAAAATGACCTAGAGACATATATATCACCCTTGTTCCGGCCATATCCATATATTTAAGCTACTTTAAATGAGCCCCCTTGAGCCTTTATCCCGCTTCTTGTTAGACGAGCTCGATTTTAGCTCTTATATCTCCATAAATTGTGAGGTGAGAGGGTATGTCGTTAGTTGACTCGGAATGTGTGGGAAATCAATTGTGGGTTTCGGGTTTTGAGTTGGCTTATACAAAAAAAAAAATAAAAAAAAAAGAATAATACTCCAACACAAATCACGAAAAGTGATAAAGCGTGTGTTCAAGTGAAAGCCTAATTCAAAAAGGGCTAATTTTAGCAAAAAGAAGCAAATTCATAAAGCTTCTAAGTGTTGTGAAATAAAAGTCGGAAAGAGTGTGTAAGAAAAAAGGGTTTCGAATGAGAATTTGGTGAATTGGGAAAGGTTAAGATATCATAAGCTTCGGGTTTTAGAAGATAGGATTTTTGTGTGTTATTGATCATGTTTGATCGTGTGTTAGCCACTTTATCAAAATATCTCATACCTTACCAAAGAGCCAACATTACAACCCATAATAAAAACCTCTTTCGATTCGTATTTGGTCATGTACTAAGAGCAATTTCGAGCGTCCGATTTGTGAAATCCTGACGAGTGCATGCATTGTCCGATTTGAGCGTATACACGTCCTATCTACTAAACACTTGAGCGAATTGAGCGAATACCCTCAAATTTCCATTTGTGAGAAAGTCATCGATTTAGCTTGCATTTGAGAAAGAGTAATACGCGCAATGCTTGACACTAGCGAGCTTATGTTGATAATCCCATCATATGAATACGGATAAGCACAAGGATTTTTCTTTTTATACTATGTTCATTGCGTGTACACTCTCGATTCTTTTCGTTGTTCGAGGACGAACAAACCGATAAGTGTGYGGTAGTTGTTTTGCATGTAATTGTTGTGTTTTTTTTGTGTTTTTAGATAGATTATTATATTGATTTTAGAGGTTTTGAGTCGCTTTTCGTTAGGTTTTTAGGTCGTTTTTCTTGTTTTATTGTTTTTCGTGATTCTTGCCAATTTTATATTTTAATGGGTTAATTGGTTCAATTACCTTGAGGTTTGGTGAAATTCTTGGATTTTTATGTTCAAAATTCCTATTTTATAGGCCAAGGCATTAAGGATCAAAATTCAAGCCAAAAGAGGCTCAAAAATGCCCAAACATTCTGGAATGGTGGCCGTGGCTCGCCGATGCTCGCCAAAACTCGTGCCCGCGCGCGCCAGTGCCTACGCCTGCTCGCTAGCACTCGCCCAGAGTCGACATGCGGCGCCATCCCGCTCGTCACCTCTCGCCAGGGCACGCCAAACTGCACGCCAAGCAGCACCAGCGCAAGCCAAGGCTCTCCAGGGCACGCCAAACTTCACGCCAGGCCACGCCCTCTCTCGCCAAATCTGGCACCAAGCGACGCCTGCCCTCGCCCAGATCAGCGCCATGCCTCGCCCATGCATGCCCAAGCCCCAGCCAACCAGCGCCCATGCGTGCCTAGGCTCGGCAATTACCGAGCCACCTTGAGCCAAATCGAGCCATCTCGAGCCAAAATGTGCTAAAAAGCTATCCAAGGGTCTAGGAAGGTGCCTCCGGGTCAAACTTGGTCAAACCCGGTTAAGCCTCTAAGGCTATTTTGGCCCATTTAAACCCAACTAAATGTAATATAAATAGGATACTTCTTTCATTTTGAAACACACCTCCTCCCAATCCAAGATTGGGTTTGGGATAATTTTCTCTCTCTAGATATAGTTTTGAAGCTTTGCCTTGGGTTTGTAAGCTCAAGATGAATCCAAATACTCCTTTGGATTTTTACTTTCATTTTAATTCAAGCTTTGGGATTCTCCATTTAATTTTAGTAAGCTTTCCTTTTAATTTCAAGCTTTGTTCTTCATTTTCATGCTTGTTCTTCAATTATGCCTTTTATCTTAGCTATTTGATTTCATGTTAGATTTTAAGATTTGGCTATGGAATTTAGATGAGTGACACATCTAGATTGTATATCGGGTCTTGGATCATCATGGCTTTGAGTTTTTCACATGCTTTATTTTAGTTTTAATTTTCATGCTTTGTTTCATGCTTAAATCCTAGATCTACTCTTTATTGCTTGTTATTTTCCTTAAAGTTTTAAACTTTCATGTCAACTTTTATTGCTCTTTACATTCATGCCTTCAATTTTCGTCAATTTGCATTATTTAGGATTTTATACATAGTTGTACCTTGTGCATGCATGCTTGTACTTGGTGAAACAATGCTTGTTTTTACTTGTTTTCATTAATTGGTTGCATTTTATATTTGAGGCATACGACGAGGCATCCTACCAATATGCACTTTCAATTCCTGGTGTAGTTTAGTTAGTTTAATTGCTTTATTTTCACTTTTCTTTTACTTTTCAAAGCTTGAAACACATTGAATCTCTCAATCGAATCGATTTCTGATAATACCAATCCATGAACCCGTTGATTCATTTCAACACCACGAAAACTATACAAACACACCCTTTGGCCAATCAGGTAGATTTTTGGGGCTCTCGCGCTGGACTGACCTATCGGGTCAGGTAATGAGGGTATCCACCCGTTGGCTAATCGTGCCAATTTTTAGGGCTCTCGCCCTGGACTGACCTGTCGGGTTAGGTAATTGAGGGTATCCACCCTTTGGCCAATCGGGCTAATTATTGGGGCTCTCGCCCTGGATTGACCTATCGGGTCAAGTTATTGTACAATCACAAATTAAGTTAATCACAATATATTAGCTTTAGACATAATACATTTGCAGGTTCGTTATATTCCACGCTCATGGTAATTTAACTCCATCCATCTGTTCGAGTTCATAAGCTCCTCCGGCTAAAATCCTGGCGACCTTATACTGTCCCTGCCATGTAGCATCTAACTTTCCTCGGGTCTTCCCCATATCAGCTCTGCGGAGTACCAGGTCTCCCACTTAGAATTGCCTCTTGAGCAGTGACTTGTTGTAGGTTTCTCTAATTCGCCCCCTCATATGATCCATATTTATGGAATCTCGCTCTCTCTTCTCCTCTATTAAATCCAACATGTCTTGTCATAGCATCTCATTTTATCTTTCGTCAAAGTTTTTTATTCTATGGGTTTCCACTCCGATCTCTGCCGGAATCACAGCGTCCATGCCGTATACCAGACTGAATGACACTTCTCCTGTGCTCTCTTTGGGGTTAGTTCAATATGCCCATAGGATCGAGCTGAGATCTTCCACCCATTTATCTCATGACTTCTCCAAGTGCACTTTGATCCCTTGTACCAAGTGCGATCAGTCACCTCGACTTGGCCATTCTCCTGGGGGTGGTATACAGACGTGAAGTGTTGTGCTATTTTCATCTTTGTACACAAAGCTTTTATTCGAGCTCCCATGAATTGTGCCCATTGTCTGACATGAGTATTCTTGGGATACCAAATCGGCACACAATATTCTTCCAAATAAATCGCATAACCACCTCCTCCGTGATCTTAGCTATTGCCTCGGCCTCTACCCACTTGCTAAGATAATCTATAGCTATGATCAGGGATTTCATTTGGCTTGGGGCCATAGGAAAAGGTCCGACCATATCTATTCCCCATTTCACAAAGGTCAAGGAAAGCTCATTATCACGAGCTCTTCTATCGGTCGATGTATAAGGAAGGAGTGTCTCTAGCACCGATCACATTTTTTCACAAAAATTCTTGTATCCTGCCGTAGTTGTGGCCAGAATTATCCTGCTCTCATCACTTTACTCGACAACGCCTTGGTGCCTATGTGATTACCACAACATCCTTTGTGGATTTATTTTAAGACATGGGCACCCTCCTTTGAGCTCAGGCATTGTTTTACATGTAATTGTTGTGTTTTTCCTAGTATTTTTAGTTAGAGTTTTATGTTGATTTTAGTATTTTTTTAATAGTATTTTATTAAGTTTTTATGTGGTTTTTCTAGCTTTGTTGTTTTTCTTATTTCTTGTTGATTTTATGTTTAATTGGGTTAAATGGTTTCAATTAATTGGAGGTTTGGTGTAATTTTAGGTTTTTATGTTTAAAATTCCTATTTTTATAGGTAAAGGCATTGAAGGCCAAAAATACTAGCCAAGGCAAAGCCAAACTTGAAGCCAAGAGAGGCTCAAAAATGCCCAAACTTTCTGGAATACTTGCCACAGCACTAGCCAAGCCTCTCCCCCAGGCGCTTGCCAGGACGCTTGCCACAGCACTAGCGTTTTATGCTTTAATTCCATGCTTGTTCTTCATTTCCATGCTTTGTTCTTCATTTTATGTTTTTTGTCTTAGCACCTTGAATTCATGATGAAACTTATGAATTGGCTATGGAATCTAGATGAGTGACACATTTAGATCATAGATCGGCTCTTGGATCTTGATTTTGAGATTTTTGCTATGCTTTATTTGCAATTTTATTTTTATGCTTTGTTTCATGCTTAAATCCTAGATCTAGGCTTTGTTTCTTGTTATTTTTCTTAAAGTTTCAAACTTTCTTGTTAATTTTCAATGCTCTTTACATCCATGCTTTCAATTTTTGCTTAATTTGCATTATTTAGGATTTTAAGCATAGTTGTACCTTGTGCTTGCATGCTTGTACTTGGTGAAACAATGCATTTTCTTGCTTATTTTCATTATTTCTTTGCATTTAAATTTGGGCATACGACCGAGGCATCCGACCAACTTGTCAATTTCAATTTCTAGGATAGTTTAGTTATTTTAATTGCTTTATTTTCATTTTTCCTTTATCTTTCAAAGCTTGAAACACATTGAATACTCTCAATCGAATCGAATTCCGATAATACCGAGCCATGAACCCGTTGATTCATTTCAACACCACGAAAACTATGAAAACAAAATGGCGCCGTTGCGACTCGGCTTGGTTAAGGCTTTCGATTTAATTGTTGTTTCATTGTGTTTTTAGCTTTCTTTGGTATTTGACGCTTTTTCTTTGAGTGTATGCAAGGTGCTTATAACTATGGTGGATACATTCCCAACATGGGAGGGCATGGTGCAAACCATGTTGTGAATGAGATGTTGTATAATGGGTATGGCAACGTGGGAGGGCATGGTGCAAACCACGTTGCCAATGGTGGTTATGGTTATGGGCAACCCAACATGGGAGGGCATGGTGCAAACCATGTTGGGTTTGGTAGCGTCGTGGGTATGAATGGTTCTCCCGGAGGGTATGGTG
>BMAC01000086.1:1465227-1500682 GCA_014905375.1 Phtheirospermum japonicum | reverse complement strand
CAAGCCTCTCCCCCAGGCGCTGGCCAGGACGCTTGCCACAGCACTAGCCAAGCCTCTCCCCCAGGCACTTGCCAGGACGCTTGCCACAGCACTAGCCAAGCCTCTCCCCCAGGCGCTTCAAATCCTTATCCGAATATGCAAACTCCGTTTCCCTTCTCATTTGGTGTTCCCCAAATTCCCCCTTTAACCGCTCAAGATCTCGAAGAGTATGAGTTGTTTGGTGGTCCGGGCTCCAACTTCACATGTGCCCCCCCATCCGTACTAAGAGAGATGTTAGCAGACCTTTTTTGGGATGTGGATGGTGTAGAACGAGTGATCATCTTCCTGAGAGGATGTCCAAAACCCCTCCTGAATAATTCTCCTTTGATTAGGTTGAATCGGGACGACCTGACCTGTATTCTTGTCGCCTCCCTTTTTTCATTAGGTAGTTCTCCCTTTTCCAAATATACTTTGATAGATGTTCGCTAATCTTCCTCCTCCTCTAATTCATTTACCTCATCCTCCCCGAACTCGCGGTTTGCCATTAGCAAAGTGATCACCCTTTCCTGGCAGTCTGTTGCTGAACTGGCCACCTTAGCCAGATAGTCTGCTCGACTATTTTCCTCTCTAGGGATTTGGAGTACATTTAAGGAGCCAATAGCTTTAGCTATCTCATGGAACTAAGCTATGTATTTCCTCATACTGTCCTCTTATATGTCAAACTCCCCCTTTATTTGATTGCACACCAGTTGGGAGTCCACTCGTGCGCTTATTCGCTCCGCCCCGAGCTCTCTTGCCACTCTCCTCTTAACAAGGCCTCATATTCCGCTGCATTGTTAGATAGTCGATAGTTCATTCGCACCGCATACTCCGTAGCATCCCCCTCTTGATCTATCAAACTATACCTGCCCCACATCCTAAACTTCCAATTGAACCATCTGTGTATATAGTCCACTCCCCTTTTTCCTCAGGAGAGATGATCTTTTCTTGCTTGAAATTTGCCAGTGCCTAGACCTTTATCGCCGTTCGTCCCTCAAAATGTACAACAAACTCGTTGAGCTCAATTATCCATTTTACTAAGCGTCTCAAGACCTCAGGCTTGCTCACGATCGTCTTCAAGGACAGATTAGTTCGGACTATTATTTCGTGCAAAAGGAAATAGGGTCAGAGCTTGCGAGCTGTACGATCAGGCCCAACATAGCTCGACCTCCACATATCGGAGCTCGGCGCCATGCAACACCTTGCTCTAATAATACACTGGCTTCTGAACTCTGCCCTCTTCTCTGAGCAGAACTGTGGTCACTGCATGTTTCCTCACAGACATATATAGGATCAAGGGCTCGCGCGCCACCGGCTTAGTGAGCAGTGACATACCTACTAAATGTTCCTTCAATTTCCAAAATGCAACTTGACATTCCGCATCCCACTAGAATCGAGCCTTTTTCCAGAGAGCTTGGAAAAATGGGAGGCTCCTCTCTACCGAGAGGGAGACAAACCTGCTCAGATCTTTTATCCCACCTGCCAGGGACTGCATCTCTTTAACATTTTGTGGTGGTTGCATATCCATAATAGCTTTGACTTTTTCCGGGTTAGCCTCTATCCCCTTTTCAGTGACCATGTTTCCCAGGATTTTTCCGGCTCGTACAATGCATATTTCTTAGGGTTGAGCTTCATCCGATATTTTCTCAGCGTGTTAAAAGTCTCTCTTAGGTAGCCCACATGCGAGGTTGCCTTATCACTTTTGACCAGCATGTCGTCTACATACACCTCCATGTTTTTCCCGAGCTGAGCATTAAACATCTTATCCACTAATTGTTGATATGTAGCTCCCGTGTTTTTCAGCCCAAAGGGCATAACCACATAACAATAGATTCCTTTCGGGGTTATGAAACTACTCCGCTTCCAATCTTCTTTGGCCAATCAGATCTGATGGTATCCTTGTGAAGCGTCCATCATGCTAAGAAATTCACATCCTGAGGTGGAGTCCACGAGCTAGTTTATCCTTGGTAGTGGATAGTGGTCTTTGGGTCAAGCACAATTGAGATCTCGAAAGTCAATACACATTCACCAGTCCTCCTTAGTTTTTGGTACCAACACAACATTGGAGAGAAATTCTGGAAACTGTATCTCCTTGATATGCTTAGCTCGTAATAGCTTTTCCACTTCAGCCTGGATAATGGCCTCCTTTTACAGACCAAAATTTCATTTCCTTTATTTTATCGGGTTTTTTGTGGGGCTGATATTAAGGTGATGTTCAATGCCCACCAGATCTTGGGGAGACCAGGCGAAGACTTCGGCATTGTCCCTCAAAAAAGCCACCAATTCGACCAGAATCTTTGGGCTTAGTATTGTCTCTACTCGCAGAACTCGGCTGTCATCCCTCGGGATTATTTCTATCGTCATTAAATTCTCCTCATGTCAAGTCAACTCTGGCGTTACCGTCTCTATCCTGGGATTCTTAGGCCTCCTCTCTTCTTTGTCCCTCCTAACGTTCTCCACGTACAACCGACGCGATGTATATTTATCACCTCTAACCTCTCCCACTCCTTCCTGGGCAGGGAATTTCATTTTCATGTGATAAATAGAGACTACTTCTTGCAATTGACTTAGGGATGGTCTTCTAAGCATGGAATTGTATGAGGATGGCGCATCTACCACCAAGAAATGTATTGACTTGGTTTTCTTGAAAAGGTCTTCTCCTAGGGAAACTAGGAGGTTTACCGCACCTAGCAGTCGCAGAGCTCCCCCGGCAAGTCCTACAAACAAGGTCGTGACCTCCTCAAGCTCTAAATCCAGGTTCAACTTTCTAAAACAGTCATAAAATAGAATGTCCGCAGAGCTGCCTGTATCGACAAAGATTCGTCGCACATTGTAATTAGCAATGGTACAGGTTATTACCCGTGCGTCTATATGAGGCGCCAGGATGCCATCCTCGTCCTCCGATCCAAAGAAGATGTTCGGGCTTGGGGCTAGCTGCCCTACCTCATGTGCTTTCCTCGAGAGATCTTTCGCAGCCCGCACATAACTATTCTGGGCACGTCACCAGTGGTCGTCCCAAGCACCTCCCGTGATCATTTGGATTTCTTCCCGTATCTCCTGGGACTGGTTCTCCCTTTTTTTATCAGTTGTTTTGCATGTAATTGTTGTGTTTTTCCTTGTGTTTTTAGTTAGAGCTTAGCGTCGTTCAGTAGTATCGAGTCATTTTTCATTAGATTTTAAGACTTTTTCTCGTTGATTTTCTTTTTGGCTTTAAGAGTACGATATGTGATTGTGCTATTTTTGGGTTTTTGAGTTTGAATTCTTGTTTTATAGGTGGCTAAAAGGGTTATATTCACTCGGCGGACGTTTTGGACCGGAAAGAAATTCGAGCCGAAAGCATCCAGGATCGACTACCAGATTGACTAATGGTCGATCGACTGATCACGGATTGACTGAAAGAGATCCAAATCGACTTCCGGACAGTAGCCACCCTCCTTGAAGCAGAGCAGTCGATCGAATGCCCTGCCAGTCGATCGACTGGCAATCGATCGACACCTCTGCAGTCGATCGAATGCAATGCTGAGGGTTGCGG
This sequence comes from Phtheirospermum japonicum, assembly GCA_014905375.1. Lineage (NCBI taxonomy): Eukaryota > Viridiplantae > Streptophyta > Magnoliopsida > Lamiales > Orobanchaceae > Phtheirospermum > Phtheirospermum japonicum. The sequence goes on along the minus strand of BMAC01000086.1, from coordinate 1,497,132 downwards.
GAGTTTTGGTGTTTTTGACGGTTTTGCACCTACAAACACCTATATAAAGCCTAAATCTTGCACCTATGAACAGCAGAACTCCCTCCCCAACCCTAACTTGGGTTTGGGGTCAAAATTACTCTCAAGCTCTTGGATAATTTTCTCTCTTAGGTTTTAGATTGGATTTCAAGCTTTGATGTAATTTCTTTTCCTAGATTAGATTTAATTTCAAGCACCTCCTTGGGTTTGTAATTCTAAGAAGAATCCAAGTACTCCCTTTGGATTGTTTACTTTGATGCAATTTACATTCAAGCTTGTTTCATTTCTAAATTCAAGTAAGTTTCCTTTCAATTGAATGTTTTATGCTTTGTTTCCATGCTTTGTTATTCATTTCCATGATTGTTCTTCATGTTATGCTTTTTGCCTTAGCACCTTGATTTCTTGTTAGATATTAAGAATTGGATATGGAATCTAGATGAGTGACACATTTAGATCATAGATCGAGTCTTAGATCATCTAGATTTTGAGTTGTTCTTGTTCTTTATTTGCAATTTAATTTTCATGCATATTTTTAGGTTAAATCTTAGATCTACTCTTTATTGCTTGTTATTTTCCTTAAAGTTTTAAACTTTCATGTCAACTTTTCTTGCTCTTTATATCCATGCTTTTAATTTTTGCTTATTTACATTATTTAGGATTTTATGCATAGTTGTACCTTGTGCATGCATGCTTGTACTTGGTGAAACAATGCTTTTTCTTGCTTATTTCCTTTACTTGCATGCATTTTCGTTGATGGCATACGACCGAGGCATCCTACCTACTTGTTATTTCAATTCCTAGCTTAGTTTAGATAGGTTAATTGTTTATTTTCATTTTTCTTTTATTTTCAAAGCTTGAAACACATTGAATCTCGCAATCGAATCGAACTCCGATAATACCAATCCGTGAACCCGTTTATACTTTCAACACCAAGAAAAATATGAAAACAAAATGGCGCCATTGCGACTGGGCTTGGTTAAGGCTTTCGATTTGCTTGTAGTTTCATTGTGTTTCTAGATTGCTTTGTTGTTTGACTTTTTTTTTGCTTTGTTAAGTTTGTTAGGTAATTGTAGCTATGGTGGATACATTCCAAACATGGGAGGGCATGGTGCAAATCATGTTGGGAATGAGATGTTGTATAATGGGTATGGCAACGTGGGAGGGCATGGTGCAAACCACGTTGCCAATGGTGGATATGGATATGGGCAACCCGGCATGGGAGGGCATGGTGCAAACCATGTCGGGTTTAATAGTTTCTCGGGCATGAATGGTTCCTTGGGTGGTTAAGGAGCTCCAAATTCCTATCCGAACGTGCAAGCCCCGATTTCCGATCCGTATGGCTATGGTGCTCCTCAACATTTTCCTAATATGCCGAGCCCAAATCTCGGCCCGTATGGAGTCCCCCCCATTTATAATGTCAATCCTATGCCGAATATATATTCGAGTGGAATGTGGGTGGTGGAAATCCGAATCCCGGCCCGTATGGCGATTCTCGTACTTCCAATTTCAATCATGCCCCAATTGGTGCCACCAATAGTGTCCCTAAGCACGATCCATATTGGATGTTTGGCTCCAATATCGCAAGTGGCCCCCCCATCCGCACTATGGGGGATATTAACAAACCTTGTTTGGGATGTTCATGGTGTGGACCGTGTGGTCATGATACCAAGTCTTGCCCTTCATTCTCCTCGTTCAATATGCTGATGCCTCTTTCGGAGGACGTGTATGGGGGTCATGGACATCATGTGGAACCCAATTATGCTATGACATCTTTTGCTCCACCACCGACTCATAATCCAGTTGTTACTCCTCATGTGGGCCCTTGTCATTGACTATCCCGGTGATTGCTCCTACCCTACCTCCCGAGCCAAAGACTTCTCAAGCAATGTACTCTTGTGCTAATGACGTGAACATGGCTTCATCCTCTAAGGAGCTTGAGTTGATAAAGAAGATAGCGGATATGAAGGCTCGACTTGCTACGTTATCTAGCCCGAGCCCACCACTGCCTTATAACTCTCTGGTTAGTCCTCACGTGGGCCCACTTGTCTCAGTGAATGATCCTACCCCACCCTCCAATCCGAACCTCATGCAATCTTTCCCCATAGTGTCGGACTTGCCCGATACTATCCTCGATAAGTGTGGGGTGGTTGCTAATACGGTTGTCTCGCCGTCGGAAGAGGACGTGGGTTCATTTTCGTATGTTTTTACCTCTCTTGACCCTTTACCTTTTACTTCAAAAGAGCCTTGCGAAGAATGGGTATATATTGACTTCATCAAGGCCACGATCGAACGAGTTTATATGGAGGAAAGGAGCCTTGAGGAGGAGGTTGGCCCGGATGTCGATATTGAGGGATGTTGTGAGGATGAGCCCCTTGTTCTTAATGATGAGTCCGTTGTGCCTCTTTGTGCCCCATGTTTGTGGGAAGATGATTCTCAATGTGTCGTTGAGGGCAACGACGACTTTTTAGAGGGGGAGGTGGAAGTTAGTGATGCAAAGAATTGAAAATTTGAAGATTTTATTGGGGTGGAGATTATTGATGATGGGTTGGGAGTCGATTCCATCGTGGAGTTTGAAGATTTTCTTGGGGTGGATATTTTTGATGATAAGATGGGAAAACTTGATGATTATCTTGAGGAGGAAGAGGAGAGCAAGTTGATTACCATCTTGGAAAACTCGAATCGAAGTGAAGAGGAGTGGTCGGTTGAAGTGCTTAAAGTTCTTAAGAGTGCGATTGGGTGGAAACCCGAAATGGTTGAGAGAGTTAGCCCTTTAAATTTGATTCTTGATGAAATGGTGAGAGCCGGGAATTGGAGGTTGTTATTAGAGGGCTTGATGTTTGTGATTTCTAAGAGCGAGTGGGTGAAGCCCATTGACTTGGTGCCCAAGACGAGCGGATTGCTCGTTCTTGAGGATTAAAAAGGAGGGTTGTTGGCCACGAGGGCTTCAACGGATTGGAGGACGTTGATCGATTGTAAGAAGTTAAATGTGTTTACCAAGAGAGATCATTTCCCTCCCCCATTTTTCGATAAAAGAACAACCTAGCCGGCCAATATTCCTTTTGCTTTCTAGATGAGTTTTCGGGGCACTTCAAAACCACCATTCCACCCGAAAACCTAGCCGAGACGAGTTTCATTTGCCCACTTGGAACATTTTCTTTTTGGCGGATCCTATTTGAGTTATGCAATGCGCCAAGAACGTTCCAAAGAGTGGATCCTCCCGACAAGGAGGAAATTATTTTGGTGGACCCTCCCGTTATCTTTCCACCTTGACCAAAAGGGATTACGTCGAGCTAATGACGTAAAACAAGCGCTTCTTGGGAGGCAACCCAAGTTCTTCTCATTTATTTCTTTCTTACTTTCTTTCTTCTTAAAATAAAAATCCAAAAACATTTGAAAATTTGAAAAACAAAAAAAAGTATTTTGTTGAGATTCTTGTACATATTTCCTTAAGTTTTTAATTTCGTGTGACTTTCTTGTATAGTGTGTTGTTTTCCGACTTCAACCTTGGGCGATTGGATAAGTGAGTAGCGTTCATGAAGCCGGAAGATACTAGTCATGCTCGATTTTTGCTTGGATTGCTTAGATGCCTAAGTGGACCCCACCGAGCTCGACCAAAACTCGCTCGGTTAAGTAAGTTTCTATTCCCCCTCCTTTTACTTAGTTTTCATTAAAATGCGGGTAATGCATGGTTTAAGTGTGGGGTGGGTAGGTGGTTAGAGTCCGGGTATCACAAAGCATGTTTTGTTGTTCTTAACTCGAGCCTTGGCAAAGTGAAGCATTCTTGGCTAAGTGACGCTTACTATTTGCGCATTTATATGGTTGGGTCGATTTTTGTGTCATTTGTGTCTTTATTACATTGTTGAACAACTCCACATACTTAAAGGTTTGAATAGTTTAATTGTCGAGTTTTTGCATGTTTTTGGCCTCTTGTGTGAGGAGTTGACTTTTTGTGCTTCGTCAAAACCCGCTTATATATATATATATATATAATCAACATTTAATCGTTAAAAGATTTCAAAGCTCTAAAAACTCTTTTGAATTTGCTCCCAAATTCGGTGAAAACTAGTGAGTAGCCTTGTGTGATTTATCGGCTTGCTTGCATTTTAATGGAAATTGCATTGAGGAGGTTCGACTTTGCTCGTACATGATTGAATTTGAAAATGACCTCAAAGCATATATATCACCTTTGTTCCAGCCATATTCATATATGTAAGCTCCTTAAAAATCCCAAATGAGCCCCCTTGAGCCTTTATCCCGTTTCTTGTTAGCCGAGCTCGATTTTAGCTCTTGTATCTTCATAATTGTGACGTGATTAGTTAACGAGAAATGTGAGGGAAACCAATTGTGGGTTTCGGGTTTTGAGTTGCTTATACAAAAAAAAATAAAAAAATAAAAAAAGAGAATAATACTCCAACACAAATAACGAAAAGTGATAAAGCGTGCGTTCAAGCGAAAAGCCTAATTCAAAAAGGCTAAGTTTAGTGGAAAGAATCAAATTCAAAAAGCTTCTAAGTGTTGTGAAATAAAAGTCGGGAAAGAGTGTGTAAGAAGAAAGGGTTTCGATTGAGAGTTTGGTGATTTGGGAAGGGTGAAGCGATCATAAGCTTCGGGTTCTAGAAGTTAGGGTTTTGTGTGTTATTGATCACGTTTGATCATGTGTTAGCCACTATATCTAAATATTCCATACCTTACCAAAGAGCCAACATTACAACCCATAATAAAGACCTCTTTCGATTCTTATTTGGTCATGTACTGTGAGCAATTTTTAGTGTCCGATTTGTGAAATCTTGACAAGGTGCATGTATTGACCGACTTGAGAGTAAACACGTCCTATATACTAAACACTTGAGCGGATTAAGCGAACAACCTAAAAATTCTATTTGTGAGGAAGTCATCGATTTGGCTTGCATTTGAGAAAGAGTAATACGAGCAATGCTTGACGATAGCGAGTTTATGTTGATACTTCCATCATATCAATAAGGATAAGCACAAGGGTTCCTCTTCTTACATAAGGTTCATTGCATGTATACTCTTGATTCTTTTCGTTGTTCGAGGATGAACAAACCGATAAGTGTGGGGTAGTTGTTTTGCATGTAATTTTTGTGTTTTTCCTTGTGTTTTTAGTTAGAGTTTAGCGTCGTTTCTTGTAGTATCGAGTCGTTTTTCATTAGGTTTTAAGACTTTTTCTCGTTGATTTTCTTTTTGGCTTTAAGAGTACGATATGTGAGATGTTTGTGCTATTTTTGGATTTTTAAGTTTGAATTCTTATTTTGTAGGTGGTGAAAGGGTTATATTCACTCGGTGGACGTTTTGGACCGAAAAATGAGAAATTTGAACCGAAAGCATCAAGGTTCGACTGAAAAGCTCAAAATCGACTGCCGGATCGAATGGTGGTCGATCGACTGATCAAGGATCGACTGAAAGATCTTTAAATCGACTGCCGAACAGTAGCCACCCTCCTTGAAGCAGAGTAGTCGATCGATTGCCCTGCCATTCGATCAACTGTAATGCTGAGGGTTGCGGGAGTTTTGGTATTTTTGATATTTTTGCCCCTACAAACAACTATATAAAGCATACATCTTGCACCTATGAACAACAGAACTTCCTTCCCAACCCTAACTTGGGTTTGGGATCAAACTTACTCTCAAGCTCTAGGATAACTTTCTCTCTTAGGTTTTAGATTAGATTTCAAGATTTGATGTAATTTCTTTTCCTAGATTAGATTTAATTTCAAGCACCTTCTTGGGTTTGTAATTCTAAGAAGAATCCAAGTACTCCCTTGGATTGTTTACTTTGATGCAAATTACATTCAAGCTTGTTTCATTTCTTAATTCAAGTAAGTTTCCTTTCAATTTAATGTTTTATGCTTTATTTCCATGCTTTGTTATTCATTTCCATGCTTGTTCTTCATGTTATGCTTTTTGCCTTAGCACCTTGATTTCTTGTTAGATCTTAAGAATTGGATATGGAATCTAGATGAGTGACACATCTAGATCATAGATCGAGTCTTGGATCATCTAGATTTTGAGTTGTTCTTGTGCTTTATTTGCAATTTAATTTTTATGCACAATTTTAGGTTAAATCTTAGATCTACTCTTTATTGCTTGTTATTTTCCTTAAAGTTTTAAACTTTCACGCCAAATTTTCTTGCTCTTTATATCCATGCTTTAAATTTTTACTTATTTGCATTATTTAGGATTTTATGCATAGTTTTATCTTGTGCATGCAAGCTTGTACTTGGTGAAACTATGATTTTTCTTGCTTATTTCCTTTACCTGCATGCACTTCCGTTGATGGCATACGACCGAGGCATCCTACCCACGGCTGTTGTCTCGCTCATGTTTGGTCGTCTGATATCGGTCCCTTCTATAGGGTCAGACTTGAATTCCTCCCTCTTTTTGCGCACAAATTCCTTAAGGTGCCATGTGTGCACCATCCGCTCTATTTCATCCCTCAGATGCGTGCATTGATCTGTGTCATGACCATACTCCTTATGGTACCTACAAAATCGATCAAATTTATCCTTTTTCGGCTTCTGGGCATATGTCCTCAGCCATTTGAGGTCAGGATGTCGCTCAATGGCCTGAAGTAACTCCACCTGTGGTGAAGCCAAGTTTGTATACCGATCAAATCTGGGGCGTCCCCCTCCCAGGTCAGTTCTGGGCTTCTTCACTTGTGTTTTTTCGTCTTTATCAAATTGCTCTCTCCGTTTGTCTCCATCATCTTTCAGTCTCAAATCTTCCTCCAAATGGATGTATTTTTCAACTCGTGCTAGAAGCTTGCCAAACGTCTGCGCTGGTTTTTCCACCAACGACCGGAAGAATTCTCCCCTCCTCAACCCTCGAGCTAGGGCGTTAATCAAGAGCTCCTCAGATGCAGATGTTACTTCCAGCTTAGCATCCGTAGAATGCTTGATATACCCTCGTAGACCCTCTGCTTCCTTTTGCTTCAGGCTAAACAACTCCAATGATATTTCTTGTACTTCCCGCAGCCAGTGAACTGGTATAGGAATACCGAGCTGAGTTCATCGAAGTTGCTTATAGATCGGGGTGGCAACTGGAAAAAATAGAGCTGAGCTTATTTAGTGAAGGTCATACGGAAGACTCGTCACATCACGGCATCAGAGAATTTGTGCAAGGTAGCTTCATTCTCAAATCGGCATAGGTGGTCCCAAGGATCTGTCGTTCCGTTATACTCAAAACCTAATGATCGATAAGAAGCCGGAGATCATCCATCATGACGTTCTCCATAAACGGGGTGGTTCTCTGCGCTTTTCCTACAACATTGCCCACCATATTTTGTTTGAATTCCCTAACCTCCGTCTGCAAGTTATACATTTGTTCGGTGAGATCCGGATTACTTCTACCCGAGGTATCACTGTCCGAGCCAAAAGAGTTCTCCTCTTCCTCCCGGATGGGGGTCCTGGCCGTGCGTTGAGGGGTTACTTGGATGGCTCTGTTCGTGGTGATTGAGCTACCTTAAGAGGGGGTGGAGAGAGCTCTACAAATTTTTTCTCCACGGCGTCCTCCACTGCTTTACCGATGAGCTCAGAAATCTGCCTCAAAAAGGAATCATTCACGAATTCGCCGCCTTTGTGCGAGGGAATTCCTTGAGTCTGCATTGTGTCTTTCCTGCTTATCACTGGTGGTTCTTCCCCTTCTGTAGCTCCCATTGGTGTGGCAGAACCAGGCGTGCCGTCCAATTTCGCCTGAGTCCGTCCGTTTCCGTGGAATTTTTTTTCTCATGTCTTAGCTTAGTCACGCTATTACCACATAAGGCGCCAATTATTTCGCCCAAGAAATATGGACCTTGAGGTTACCCAACTCCGCTTTGCTACTGGTCTGACCTGCCCACACAACAAGTTAGAAACGACCACCAGTGGAACCCTCTCCAATGCTTAAGTCAGTAAGAGTTTTAGGTATTGTAGCGAAAATGTGAGTATTCAGAATAACATACCTTCATTACTCTTGGCTAGTATATTTATACCCTCAATTAGTTGGGGGCCTTTCCAAGATCCCAGAAATAGGCCGGCGAATCCTGGACCGTTACTTCAGACGAGATTACCAGGTTATCATATTTTGATGACCTCAGCCCCTTGAGTTAAGTCTAAAAATTCCGTGAGTTCCTGACCTGACCATGATAAAACCTTATCTAGGAGTTAAGATCAGGTCAAGACGAACCCTCTTGGGCTATTCACACGAACTCAGCTCAGGCTATCTCTTTCCTGATTATTTCTTCTTCCTGGCGTAGAACCTGGATCTGGCTCACCCCGAATTGCCTTACCTGAGCTATCTTGAGTCTTGGAATCACTTCAGGTCAGGATCAGATTTGGTCATACCATACTTAAGGACTACCAATGAGCGAGCTAAGAACAGATTTAAGCACCAGGGCTTAACTTTCAACTTGTTGAGAAAAAGTTGGAGTCAGAGCTACGTCTATTCAGCTTCTGGAACGACGATGTCAATAAAGATTAAAGTCTGTTTGGTGGACCCAATGCACGGCTTAAGAAGTGGTGAAAGTCGGGCTCAGCGCCGAGCTCGAAGTTCCCCTGGATGAATTTGTCCCCCCTTCTGCCCCTTAATGTAATTTGCACCTTATATATTGTGTAATTTGACTTCTCCAATTCAATGAAACTTTATTTCCCCGCATCAAATAACTTTATTTCGCCATGAATGAATCGCACTTTATACAAATTTACACCAATTTATCCTTTTAGCGCCAATACCCTCAAGCTAATCCATAAAACCTGCAATCCTTAAAGGTTGCACCCATATGAACCATAAAATAAATATCTTAATCATAAAAACATCGACTTAAGCATTGCCTTATAACCATAAAACCTGTTAACCATGAACTTTCTCACAAGATGAAAATCTAGACTTGAAGCATAAAGTTTCTCAAAATGCCCTGGAACTGACTATGGGCATATGTACTATCCCATAATAGATGTTATAATTCCAAAGAATTGAGAATGCATCTTATACCTGTGGTTACATCATATCTCTATGGAGATCATGATTTAGATATATATACGAAAGTGCTTGCTGGCCTTTCATTGCAAAGGCAATTGACTCTAAGCCACGGAGTGCATTTGCAATTAAATTGAAACGCTCACTTTATGGATTGAAACAATCTAGACGGATGTGGTATAACCATCTAAGTGACTACTTGATTAGGAAAAGATAATCTATGCCCTTGCGTATAAAGAAAATAAGTTTCAAATTTATGATTGTAGTTGTATATGTTGATGATATGAACGTAATATCCACTCTTAATGAAATAAGAGATATCGCTAGCTATTTTAAATTCTTAATTTGAGATAATGAACCATGGGAAAACTCGGTCATGTTAAGGCTTTAAAATAAAACCGAGTTTGTAGAATACTAAGTTCTACAGTTTGCATATATCCAAAAGATGATCTGGTGATTAATTATGGATAAGTGCAATATGTTAGCACTCCTATGATTGGTCAAAGTGAAGATATAAGGAAAGATCAATTTCATCAGCGGAATGACGAAGAACTGGTGGGAGCTGAAATTCCTTCCTATGTACAATATGCGCATTATTGTACCATTACAATTACACTTGACCAAATATTACTTTCTCAAAATTGTTATCTTAATTTAACTCAACAAAGCACAATGTCACTTCAATGGAATCAAAATGTATCTTGATACCTAAAAGAAACCATTGATGCGAGTTGATTTTTCCCATTCATAAATATAATTGGTACTAGAGATGGTCTTCTAACCCCTTAAGAAAATATTGAGTTTGGTGATGTTGGTTGCCCATTTGATTCATGCAAAGAGATCATTATCATACATGTAGTAGTTCGTGAGTATTTAATAATCATAAGTATCTATGAGAATAGTGGCGTGAATACTACCACTGAAGAATTCAATTGTTGATATGAACATATGCAAGTTGTAATGAACAAATGAAAGTAGGCTACATGAAAGGTGATAATATGAACCATATCACCACAACTCTTCTATATCCAACAATTATGCACTTTCTCAAGAGTCAAGTAAATTGAGGAATTAGAAACTTTTAAAGTTCTCTTGATAGATGTACAAAGAGAAGTGTTGACTTTAGAGGGGTGTCTCAACATAGGTGTATTGTACTCTTTTTCCTTAGACCAAGTTTTATTTTCCCCATTGGGTTTTGATACTTGTCAAGGTTTTAACAAGGCAACAATGAAACACCATTTCACCCTTTGACTTGGCACAAGGAAAGGTGCTGAAGGAAAAACACAATTAGCGTGCCTTCGTCAACAAGTATTTGATGAGGGACAATTTATGTATTTCTTATCTTTATGTATTAGGGAAATATGTATTTGATATCCGATATAAAGGGAGTCTTTGATAAATAAGAGAACCCTAATTCTACTGCTCTCATTTGTGTCTTCTTCTCTTCTACTTTTCTTTTTACAATATATATATATATATATATATATATATATATATATATATATATATATATATATTGTGTGTGTGTATTTATATTTATATATTCCCATTTTTTGTTTGTAGATTTCAAGCCTCTAATCATGATCGTTTGTAGAATAGATTTTCCTTTCCGTGTTTTGCTCTTAAATCGCAACGTATAATCTTCATTCGAGAATCGATACGAGTCATCTGAGAACACTATATTCCATTGCGTCCTCTTGCCTGTGAATCTCTAATGTTTCAAAATTAGTGTGCATTGAGATTGAATCAGAGTTTTGGCGATGTTGCAGGTAAAAGCTATAGGATTTGTGATTTTTTGTGTTCGTTTTACGTGTTTCTAGATTAAGATTTTGTCTTTTCTTATTTTCACAATGTGTTTGTCTTTTATGCTTTGTTTTTCTTATATTCGGCTGGTGTGTTTACTTTATTTATTTACCCTTGTGGGAGGAATAAGTCATTAGATATTCTCCATGGATGTGCTCAAACTGATCTAATTATTGTACAAATTCGGAATTTGATCGAGGCGGTTACGCTACTAAATCAATCTTATGCTTTACCGCCTCAATCTTATAGTAGCTACTCCACTCCTTGGGATTATAGTACGAACAATCATCACTGCCTTATAATTATCATGATTAATTCGAGGTATAATTTTTCATATGCTTTACTTGTCCCTAATTTCTATCATGAGTTATGATTGTTATGCCTCTCCTCTTTCATATGACGTTCATCCGAATGGTCCCTAATTTATTTTGGTTTGTTTCACAAAAATTATATGAATCATTTTAATAAATAATTTCGAAGCTAAGAGATAATTTATTATATAAACTATTTAAATACACGTGTAAGTACTTTAGAACAAAATTGTTCTGTGTTTATTATATGCACATAAATATTTCTATCATACTTCAATATTTTATTATTAATAATATGGGGCAATTGCCAAATACTACATAGGAAAAAATATTTTTCTCAAATATTTTAACCAATTATACAAAATATCAAATAGTTCAACCATAAATATACAATTGTTATCCCTATTAAAAATAATATAATAATAATATCAATAAATAATACACCACCACCACTACTCCATTACACCTCCCTCCGGCCACCGCCCACCGGAGATTTTTCCTGCGAGTTTTTTTTTCCAATTTTTTTTTTTTTTTTGCCCAGCAAACATAAAGTAAGAGATTTTCTTACTTTTCCATATATAAAGTATGAAATTTTCACTATAAAGTAGGATATTTTTCTTTTTTCTTTTTTTTTTAACATAAATTAAGAATGACTTTATTTTAAGAAATAAAGTAAGAAATTTCACTATAAAATAAGGATTTTTCTTACTTTTTTGAACATAAAATAACAAACTTTCTTACTTTATAGGATATACAGTAAGAAATTTTATTATCGTTTCGAACATAAAATTTGAAATTTCACTATAAAATAATCTATAAATGTATTAAATAAGAATTACATAATAATAATTTGCTATTAAGCAAGATTTTTTTTCTTCTTTTTTTTTTTGGCAAAAATAAAAGTGTGTAATAAGTTAGAAATCTATAACAACATTTGCACATCAAAGCAAGAAACTTTTGCAATCAAATAAAATACTTTTTGTCATCAAGTATGAATTTTTGGACATTAAATAAAAAATTTGTTACATATAGAAGAAATTCGGACATATAGTAAGAAGTATTTCCGGTGACCTAAATTTTTTTTGGATACTAAGTAAGAAATTCAGACATATAGTAAGTAATGTTTCCGGTGTTCGAAAATATTTTTGGACATTAAGTAAGAGATATTTGGACATATATTAAGAAATTCAAACATATAGTAAGAAATCCAGACATATAGTACGAAGTTGTGTGGGTTGAAAAAAGAAACTATGTCGAGGGGTTTGTGATTTTGAAGGATAATTGTACTTTTTTTAAATAAAATAAAATAAATAATAAAGCTAAAATCAAAGGTAGAATTAATAACTATCCCAAACATAAATTTAAATACATCAACCCAACAAGTATAGCAATAAAATGAATCCAGAAAAGGCCCTTTTATAAATATTTTTTTTTTGTTTGGTATGTCCGGTAAGCATCATCAAAAGATAACCACATACTCATCATATTCTCAAACACCACCTATTCATTACCAAATGGGCAAAAAGAAAATGAAATTTCCATTTCTATTCAAATCCTCAAATACCACCGCCGCCACCTCAGCATGGCCAACCTGCGTCAACAGCCCCAAAACACTCTCCTTCCAAGCAAACCCCACCGCCACCAACATTTACAAAACCTTGAACTCAGCTTTTCTCGACGACGACGAAAACACCACCAAAATATCCTTAGAGATCCCCGATTTGTTTTTCAGCATCCGCCGCGAAGAAAGCTTCTCCTCCGCGTCGGAGATGCCGAACGCCGCTTTTCCTCGGCCTGAGATCTAACAAGCTGTTCTTTGAGCCCGGAGAGACGAATTTCATCCTGGAAGAAGCAAAATCATACGGCGATTTTCCGTACAAACAGAGCGCGGTGCTAATGGCAATGGATTCTAAGGATCCTTTTAGGGTTTTGATGGAGGAGATGGTGGAGGCCCACGGATTGAAGGACTAGGGTTGTTTGGAGGAGCTTTTGACGTGTTATCTTAGAGTGAATCAGAAAAGCAACCATGGATCTTCAAGTTCCGCCATTGATGAGCAGTGTTCATCTTCTTCGACTGCGACTCAGTTATCTTTCACCTCACCGCTCTCGTTTTCTTCTTCGACTTATTAATCAATATCAAAGCCCTTTCCTTAATTAAATATAGTAAGAAATTCAGATATATAGTAAGAAATATAGTAAAAATTTCAGACATGCAATAAGAAATTTTTTGGGCGAAAAAAAAAACACCGAAAATAAATTATGGCAGCCGTAAAATTTTCCGGTGGCTGGAGAATATTTTCAAATGATTGGAAAAAAAATCGGTGACCGAAAAAAAAATCCAGTAGCCGAAAAAATTTTCGGCCAGCCGACGGCAGCAAGTGAGGCGGCAGCCACCTGCTGTCCCAATTAATTATTATTATTATTATTATTATTATTATTATTATTATTATTATTATTATTATTAATTATTATTATTATTGTTGTTGTTGTTGTTGTTGTTGTTGTTGTTGTTGTTAGTTTTTTTAATAGTAAGGGTATTGTGGTATATTCATATCACAATATTGGACTATTTGGCAAAAAGTAGGTTATTTGACTTAAGATTGAATGTAGAGTTAATTGGCAAATGGACATCCACTTGGAGGACTATTTGACAATTCCCTCTATACATTTCATAGAAATACTATATATTTTACTTATTAAACATATCGTTTTAATCAGCAGAGCAAAAAATACAAACTCAATACCTATATAATTGTATTAATATGTTCACAACTCCACAAGATTATTACTTATAAGCAGATATATTACGTAAATAAAATCAAAAAAGAAAGAATCAATACATTGTATATTGTTATCTATCAGAGTAAATTTGAGAATAAAATTAATATAAAATTCAACTTTTTAAAAAAATTGTGTTCTAAAAAGTTTGGGTTTAATTAAATAATTAATATATTTTTAATTACAAATTGAAAAAATAATATATATTGAAAAAAAAATTGATTTTCTGGGTCGGGACGCCACTCCCAGGCGCGTCCCGCCCATCGGGACGCCATTTCAAAGGGCGTCCTGGACCTAAAGTGACTACAAATAGTTTTTGGGGTTGAAATGAAAAACAAAAGAAAAACTGGGGGCGAGACGCCACTGGGAAGGGCGTCTCGGGGGTTTTGTGCAAAAAAAAAAATCGGCCCTAAGCAAACCCTACCCAACCCTAACACACATATTATTTATTTTCTAAGCTTTTTATTTTTATAATTTATTTAAAAATTTTATTAGGTAAAATAAATAAACATATCATAATAATGTCTTAAAATTACAAGAAATTTTATTTGAAAATAAAAAATACAATAAAATAATATAAATAAATAAATGACAAGAAGTTTTATTTCCAAATTAAAAATACAATAAAATTAAGATACAACAACAACGAAGATTAAAATAGCAATTATAGTAATTTGATATTACACAGATGCGATCACATTCGTAATGGCGGATTTCCAATGAGATTGTGGTATTGACAAATGCAATTTAAATATCTTTTATTGAATACCAAATCCATCAAACCGAATAAAGGTTCTCCATGCTTTAGATATGCAGCAGTAAACTCAGCATCGCCTGCTACGTCGTTCCAAAACCGTACTAGCCAATCTGGCATTAGCACTTTGTTGATCTCATGATCCCAAGTGCAATGTTCGTTTCCCAACATCATATGAAAAAGCCTGTATCATTTTTCAAGAAGTTGAACTCGAGAGGTTATGTCGTCCATTGTGAAGTCTTTCCCGAATGCAACATTAATTTTGTCTAACAAGATTCACGTGATATTGTTGTGTAATCCTCTTCTGGGATCGTAGACACCATTGAGCTTACTCTCACAGAGGTCGTCAACAAGCTTACTATCCATATGGATGCTCCACTCGGTTAAATTCATAGAAAAATAAATCTACTTCGAAATCAAAATATGGTACACTGCTAGGCTGATTTGAACACATTTTTTATTTTTGTTATGAGAATACTTAGATGATGGAGAAAACCAAAGGTGTGAGTGAGTAAATTGATTTTAAAAAACTTAGTCCAATATTCCAAATTTATGGATGAGTTACAATTTCACAAGACAGTTGTATTGAATGTGTAGTCATTGTCACAGCTAAAGATGAAAACATAATGCTTATGGTGTAGTCTTGTCACAAAGAAAGTTGAAAAACGTGTGGAATAATGTCAGGTATTGTCACAGGAAAAGTTGAAAAAACTATTGATACATGTGTAGTATTGTCACCAGCAATGTTGGATAAACATTAAATAAATAATTTTATTGAATAAGAAAAAACAAAAGATTAGACATTTGATTAAATAAAAAACTAGAGGACGTGACAAATTCAAACATTACAAATTAAACATAGTACATAGTTGCACACTCAAACTAAGGTCATTTCCGATCCCATTTTATTACACATTTGAGTCCTAATACATTGAGAATGCATCAATTGAAAGATGCTTCCATCTTCTTCCATAATGGTGGCACGTCATACAAATAATATCTCCATGATGCATCATCACCGTATTCCTTTATTAACATAAAAAAAGTTAGTAACAACACAAACCACATAATTAGTTGTTGACAGATGTGTGGACTTTACATAGGCTGGAGAGACATTATTATTTATAGTGGTATATATACAGATCAATCCACGTTCTTCATCTAGAAAAACACCATTCTAAGAAAGTATTTCCTTCCACCAACTGTACCTCATCTCCATTTTTTCGATCCTGTCGTAAATTTCTGGAATAGTAGGTGAAATCATGAAACGATTCTGGAGTAGACTTTTTACCTGCGGGACGCTCAAGGTAACATACGGTTTTTTTACACCTCTTTCAACACTTTCATTCTGAGCGCTGAAAAGTTCCAAAATGACTTGTTCCATCTCCATGGTCCATGGGGTGAGCGCAGGATCGTAGTAATTATTGTTTATTTTTAGAACATCTGGATGGTTTTTGTCAAAATTAGTCATTATTAGCTAGTATAGTTTATATTTCTTGATAAGTTTGTCCGTGTGTGCATATATATAGATGCATCTTTGCGAACTAAAATTGTTGTGCCATTGTGTTGTCTTGTCATCCGGTAAAATTATGTCACAGAATACAAATAAATTGCTGCCCACACACACATCAATGAGATGCAGATTTGCCAGCTACAATTGATGTGCCATTGTGTTGTCTTGTCATCCGGTACAATTATGTCACAGAACACAAATAAATTACTGCCCACACACACATCTATGAGATGCATCTTTGCCAGCTACAATTGTTGTGCCATTGTGTTGTCTTGTCATCAATTATGCCACAAAACACTCTCAAAATTACTTGAGTAATTGCTCTCCTGGCTATAAATCCGTTGGGGAACAAATAATGGATAATTCATCAGCAAATACATATCAATTACTTCATATCTTATTTGAAATAAAGCTAATGGCAGATCACTTCAACGACACAGATGGTATTCTTACACTTCGGGTCAGAACACTCAATTACGGGTGTGAATTCAACACTAAGTGGACACTTACCAGAGACGAACGTCTACTTGAATTCCTAATCCTCGAAAACAATATTCGAGGATGGAATCCAAATGACGGTCTGTTACTAGAAAACCGAGTGAAAGAAGCCAAGTGTTTACTTAACTACTGCTTCAAAAATCACCATGCCACTTTCGAAGATGACGTCATATCCAGGATTGTCCAACTTCAGAGATGATTCAGGTTCTTCAAAGAATTGGTTCGGACCCCTGGTACTGTTTAGAATGGGAATCTAAAAATGGTCTTAGGTGATCATAATGTACGAAAGAAATTTATGCCTGTAAGTTCTACACTCCCTTTTCAATCATTATTATTCTAACTTGTTGTGATGAATGCAGGATTGTCCAATCAAAACCTATTACAACGCTTTTGATGAGGAACCCTTGCTCACAGAAATACAAGTACTGTTTGGAGATGTGTATCCAACTAACCACAGTGGAAGCTCTACGAGTGGAAATACCGTTGACCATTGCACGTTGGTTTACCTACACTTCTCTACCGTTGTGGATTGCGTTTGTGTTTTCATTGTATAATATTTTTATGTTGTTGTACCGATAATGCTCTATTGCTTAAGGAATTCCGTTTATGTTTTCACTGTGTATTGCTTTAATGTTGTTGTACCGACAATGCTCTATTGCCGTGGATTGCGTTTGTGTTTTCATTCTGTAATATTTTTATGTAGTTGTACAAACAATGCTCTATTATTGTGGATTGCGTTTGTGTTTTCATTGTGTATTATTTTTTGATAACTACTGAGCGATAGAAAATAGAAAGTGAACCACATTTCTGCCTATAATTAAAATAATTTACACATCATGAAAAATAGTGTGATCCTGTGCCACATTTCTTTTTCTTATACTTTTTACGTAGATCGTGATCATGTTCTTGTGGGGGAGCTACTGGTTCCTGAATCGGTTCTTCCTCGTCACTTTCGTCACCACGCACATATATACCCCAACACTGATGTGCACGATCCGCAGTTTCAGTGGGAATCGACATCGGAATAGGTGTCTTCTGGAAGTCTGGTCGCAAAAAGCTCATGTCATGTGGAGCTGCGAAGTTGCGGTTAAAATGCATGGTTTCAGTATGTAGAAGATCGGTGAATGACTGTCCAACATATGTAAGAGTATAAAACTCGGATGTTCCAAATGTAGGAACATAATCTCCTCCCTCATTATACAATGATTGAACAACAGAATCTATATTCAACAAAGAGAAGAAATTATTATTTTAATATTAATTGTAAGAAAATGACATATAAATAGTTATTAACGAATCACACAATTACCATGATGGATGACTGGTGGTGGCCCGAGTGCGACAGCGGGTGCTCTTCTACAAGAGGATGTTGACTGACCAGAGATGCTCCTTCTTCCGCTGCTGGACACAGATGCCCTGCACTCATCTGGAGCATGAAGAGATACACTCCTCCTGGACGGGCCAGATATGCTCCGTCTTCCGCTGCCGGATGCATATGCCGTGCGCTCATCTAGCATACCTCATGTAACTCCTCACGAATACGAAGTCGTTGCGTCATCTCATCAGTGACCGAATCAACTACATCGTGCATACGATGATAAGAGTCAAAATCGTCGTCTCTAGCACGTGAAGAGACATGGCGGAGTCGCTGACTCCAAGTACCCTACAAAACATAGACGGTTGAACATCAAAACTAAGAAAATTAAATTCATTAAGTGGGAAAAGAGTGAATAAGATTTATTACAATGGACTCGTAAACGCCGACGTCTGATGGCTGATATCCTCCCTCTGCATTTCTCCCAGAGGAGTGATGAAACGCCGTGTATTCTGCTGATACCAACTCCGATATCCGCTCGCCGTACCCGCACCTCTCTGAACTGGAGTGCCTTCTATCCTCGTGGACCATCGTACCTCCCATGCCTGGATCCAGGCATGATGACGTACAGTTCACTGAACGTGATACTTCTGTGCCTGAGGGACACTGTGCAATGCCTCCACGTCAACATCTATATTCATTGGTGTACTCTGACGTATGCCAAATTATCGAGTCACCCAATTGGGAAAACGGTACTCGACAATCGACCAGCATATCAGTGGGCACTGGCTTAGCCAATTTTGAGTCAAACATCTTTCCCCCAGTACTTGTATCTCAGGTGCATCCAAATCGTAGGGTTCCCATGTCCACTGCACATTTGAATAATCATAATCAATTTGCACCATATTATCAATATAAGCAATATTTATTCAGTACTCTACCTCTAGCTCGTTTAACCGATCAAGTGACTCCCAAAATATTCATAGCGTATTCCTATAGCTCTGAGTATAACTATAGTCTGCAATCCACCTGCATAAACATTCAAGGAAAGTTATTAAAATGGAAATGATTACTAATAGATGTATAGCTAGTATTGCAGTTAAAAATTATACTTAGCTCCATACAGCGGTACGGGCAACGTGACGTCTTCAAATGCATTGTAAATGGTCCAATGAATATTGAGAGAACTGCCCGTGGATTGTGGTTTACCAGATGAAATTCGGGACAACTCCCAAATCTGCAACAAATCCATTGGACCATTGATTCTCTTCACGTCTTCTTCCGCAGCAATACACAACTCACGATATAAATGTGCAAGCACAATACTACCCCAGCTAATACCCGATGTTGTGTCATCATCCTCAAAATGACGTAGGTAGCTTACGGAAACATAATAGTTCGTTGTGCTGGGCAACAACAACGAACCTAGCAGTAAAAGTGCAATCCCACGAGCGTACTGCACGACCTCGTCCTGCGGCGTGTCATCATCTAGCCGTCGTCTACTGAGGTGCTCACTCAATGTCTTGAGTTTCAAATGACTCGCACCTTTCATCTTCACCTCATAATCCACCTGAAGGCCTATGTAGAACCTGACATACTCCGCCCATTCCTCCCTGCTCCACTCCTCGTCATCGTCGATCATCAGGGCACCTTCAGTCTAAAGACCCCAAATAACAGCCACATCCTTGAGAGTGATCACCGCCTCTCCTACAGGCAGATGAAATGTATGCATCTCTCGGCGCCATCTCTCAACTAGTGCGGTGATCAAATGGCAGTCCAGCTTCGTAATCGCCCCGCAACATGCAACCCCGTAAAACCCCCAGCGATGTAGCACCGACATAGCTCGAGGATTAGACTGTTACGCTCATCCCAGAAAATATAACCCGCTGCACACTTCACCCTTAGAACCTCATCCATATGACCACCTGCAACGCTGCTCGATCTATGTAAACCCTGCCGGCTCAAGAGCGGTGATGCCATCTGCAAGATAAATACATAGAAACGATCAAGAATGAAATATTAGACGAAAAGTTGCATGAATTAATAAATTCATACAAGAATGAAATATTACTTAAGGGATTCGTACAACACAAATTATTATTTCAGATATAAATGCGAATTACAACATCGAGTAGTGTCCAATGTCTGTCAACAGAACAATAAATCTTGCGAATTACAACATCCAGTAGTGCTAGCAAATTACAACATCGGGTTCATTGAAAGATCATCGCCGTATCTAACATCAGTGCCTGGAATCAGAACGTCCACCGCCTTGTGATGAGCTAGACACATCTTGCGCACGGTATTGTTGTCTTGCGCGTATTTAGGATTGGTCCATTTCGTTGGGAATCCTACTACCCCTGAGTCATCCAACGGTTCGCTGCCTGCTCATGTGTGGATCATGAACCAATTCAAAACTTGCCTCATTCCAGTCCTCCGCGTCGGGCAACGGTTCAAAAGCCCCAATAGAGTATGTGCGTAGGTACGCAATAGTGCTGTAGTAATCTAGGACGTAAACTCGAGGATCCATTCGGTACACACCTTTATTGCATGACATCATGGAATACCGCTGCTCACCCATCTACCACAAGAGTATTCTGCGCTCGACAAGGAAACTCGAAAGACTCGAGTACGAACTCCTCCGCTGACCCTCATAGAGACTTTGGCCGTTTGTGCCGCCTAATTAAATCCCGTAACGTGGTAAGATGACCCTAAATGCTGTCTTTATCTGAATAGGTTATATATCTTATCAGACCAAATTTTTTTCATGTTATGGACTCTTGTCGCATCTTTCAAGCGATCATAGAAAATTTGAACACTTCTAAGAAATGTGATTCGGATGATAGTAGTTATTGGAAGCCTTCTGGCACGCTTCATCACTCCATTGATGGACTCGAACATGTTGGTCGTCAGGATGCCACACCGTTTGCCGCCATCGTGGGACAGTGTCCACTTGCTCTTATCAATGCCATCCAAGTACGCAAATGTATCTGTATCAATGGCCTTAATCTGCTACATTATTCTATAGAAGACTGTAACCCTTGGTTCTGCTCCAACTTTGAAACACATATCCTTCAATTTCACAGACATGGAATGCGTATTGAAGTTAGAAGAGACATGTCGCAAACAAAAAATATTAGAAGCGAATGCCGAAACTTGTTCTAGTGCACTAAATAGTTCGGCATGTCGGTCAAACATAAAATAAACCCCTTCTATGTCGCGAACAATATATTTTGCAACCATGTGAAGGAACCAATGCCACGAGATGTAACTCTCTGAATCAACAACTGCGTAAGCTAGTGGCAAGACTTGTTGGTTGGCGTCAACTGCAACTGCCATCAACAACGTGTGCTTGTACTTTCCAACCAAAAAGGTTCCATCAACACTGATTACCTTGCGACAATGTCTAAAAGTCTCGATACATGGTCGAAATGTCCAAAATTCAAATCTTAACATATGCACACCGGGTATTCCAGAAGATTTATGGAGCCACTCGACCACTGTCCCTGGGTTGTACGTCTGCAAGACCTCCATATATTTTGGTAAATATTGGACCGACTGCTCCCACATCTCGTACACATTTTCACGAGCCCGCCGCAAACCTTGCCATGCCTTATGATATGACACTTCATAATCATATTCTTGTTTGACAACCTTCTGGACATGCAAAGCGCCATATAACGGATCCTTCTCGACGTGAGTGGTAATGATCATAGCAATCATAGTTTTGCACAAATTAGGGTAATTAGTACGTGTAAAAGATGCAAGACATCTGTGCTCAGAACCCAGTCTTGTGATTACACAAGCACCCTTCCGTTTACGAAAACTAGCGCGGAGCCACCATCCTCATTCGGGTGATTCGTTGATTACTGGATTCGGAATATCTACATGATTCTCCCTAAGTGAATTCGACAAGCAAACAAATTTTCAAACCGTTGGATTTCTCGGTACCACTCTATACGCACACTTGGCGACGCGCACAAAGTAATCTTTGACAGCCCACATCAAATGTCTTTTATCTATTAATATCATGCCTGTTCTCAACACTCCTTCGTCTTTATCGCAGTAATAGTCCGGTTGAGGGACACAATAGAATCAATAGGAACGTCTTCGTATACGTGATTAAGAAATGGTATGTTCTTGTATAGTGTCGATCCTCTATCCGCTTGTTTATGGGTTGTAGGGGCATGTTCATCCACGGTAGGTTCAAAAAGATCTTCATTTGGTATGCTACCCACCAACTGAAAGAATTCCTCGTCAGTTTCATGACTATCATCATCTAGTTCATCTAAACTATTTTCAGAATCGCTTCATTCATCTGGTCCGAAGCAATCGGCGGGGTAATACGGGATCGCCGGTGGGGGAGGGGGATGATGCTCGGTGGAATCTACATTTGCATATCCACCCTCATCTCGTAGAATTGATGCATACATGTCATATTCATTGCCAAAAGACATATTCGTCATATGTGCGCTTACTTCTAAAATCGAATAAACTTTATTAATTAATTAACTATTAAACAACAACCGAATAAATTCGAGTTTTCACATAATTAATAATTTCTTACATATTTAGATAATACCCAAAGATTCACGTAATTTAGAAATCTTTTCCAAAATAAATAGATTCAATAACAACTAAACACAAAAAGAATAAATTAACATTTTCACAAAATTTATAATTTTTTCATTAACAAATAAAACCATTTTTATTAAATAATTAACAACTAAACAAGAAATGAATAAATTTAAATTTTCACATAATTAAGAATTTTACACAAAATACACTAGTGGAAAAAACGCGATTGGTGGCGGTTCAAAACAGCCTTTAGAGGCGGTTATGAACTGCCCTAGTACTGGCGATGCTTAAAGTAAAACACCCGGGCGGCGGTTCTAAGAACCGCTGCCAATAGTATTTTTGGCATCGGTTGTTATGAAGAACCGCTGCCAAATATTGAAACCGGGCAGCGGTTATTATATAAAAAGCGCTGCCAAAAACAACCGATGCCAAATATTGAAACCGGGCAGCGCCTATTCGCGAATAGGCGCTGCTAATACTACTATTAGCAACGGTTATTATCAAAGAACCGATGCCAAAAAGCTATTAGCAGCGCTTGTTAACAAGAAGCGCTGCCAAAACCAACCGATGCCAAATACGGAACCCGGGCAGCGCTTCTTATCTAACAGGCGCTGCTAATACTTGCTTTTGGCATCGGTTTTTAGCTAACAACTGTTGCGAAAAAAGGTATTAGCAGCGCTTGTTAGATAAGAAGCGCTGCCAATAATAGTTTTGGCAGCGCTTCATAACGAACAGGCGCTGCCCGGAATATATTTTTAGCATCGGTTCTGAACTAACAACCGATGCCAATTTTGTTTTTTTTTTTTTTTTTTGCACCTGAATTTAAAAAAAAAAAAAAAAAAAAAATGCCCCAAAAATTCACAAAATAAGCTCCAAAAATTCACAAATTCTGAAAATCCCAAAATTTATTATAAATCATACAAACCAAAAATATTCATAACAAATACAAATTGTCCAAACAAACATCATTCATGTCATAAATAGCAAACAAGTGTTCAATCCTTAAATTCAACAAAAATGCTTATACAAATCTCGGGTCCTTTTGCAAAATCTTTTTGTTGTATTTGCTCGGGAGCTCATAAACGAACACTTTTAGCCTCCCTACAGGATCGTCTTCCAGGACATCACCAGCGCTACCTGAATTCGGTAGTGGAAATAATGATCGAGTAGGCATGAAAGTTTCATACAATTTTGTCAAAACAAGTGAAAAAAATAATCTAATGTAGTTTCCAGAATCTAAACCTAATGTATTATAACAATAGCAACAACTATGAAGAGACAACAAGAATCTCTACAGAATTGTTTTTATATTAATACATTTATATATATGTATATGTGTGTGTGTGTGTATGTGTGTGTAGTATTCAAAAAGTTATTAGTAAGATGTGAAAATTTAAGAGTAAGTGCACTTTCGTTTGCCGACAAAAAAAGAGATGAAAAACATTCCATACCCAGTATATATCATCTACACATAATCATTTTAATTTCTTTAATTCAGATCAAGAAGTTCTATTTGTAGAACAAACTAAGTTGAGTACAACAGACAGACTTAAACTTGATTAAGAGGATACCCCCATCCCCAAATAGATAAAGCAACACATATGACTTAAACTCGGAATCGTGAACTGGAGAATGTTCGAACGCCCAACATATCCAAAATTTGCAAACTGGATAATTCTCTTGAAAACACAAATCCAATGTCTCGAATATTTTAATTTTAAAACACTTAAACCAAAAATAAACATTATAAACCAAAATCTGATGAGTTGCATGTAATATTAAGGTGTACCTTTTTGACATCACACGTCCCATTTCTAGCCTTGTATGAATACTTCTTATCCGTTTTGATGTCGCTCCTTGTTATGAAGTCATATGCCGACAATATGGATCCTATCCTACAACCATGACTCCGGCTACCACATTCGATCAACTCTTGCACCGACAGCTAGAAAAGCTTCCTCATTCAGATGAAATTTACTTTCCTGCCCACCACCACTTCAAAAGGCCAGTAGCTACCTACAAAAATTATATATATTTGCTATAGTTAATTAATGATATACTCATTGAATAATAATCAGCATATGAGAATTAATCAAGGAAATAATTATCGTACTGCATTTGAATTGAGCCTTGACAGAGGTTACTGCACCTATCTCCGTCCAGTCGATCAAGGTAGGAACACTTTGGACATCCTCGTACATAAATGTCGTTCAATCTTCATCCTCGTCGTCTTCATCGATTGGACCTTTAAAAAAGAAAAAAAAATGTTAATGATTTTTGAAATTATGAATCTAGAATCATAAATGTAATTTAATTGATTTTTGAAATTTCTAAAATACAGTGGACGAATTGTTGGAAATAAAAAGGTTTTTGTTTTTGCTCATTATTTCCGAATCATGATTCAATTAATATGATTTTTTTTTAATTCAACAACTGAAAAAATGAATCTAGAATCAACGAATATGATTTAATTAATTTTCCTGTAAAATAAATAAACGATAAGAAGAGGGTTGAGGACAAATTACCTAATATCTAATTTATTACCTAGGAAATTCCTTATTTCCACCAATAAAAAAACAACCGCCCACCTAGGACTCAAACTTGAAACCTCAAATGTCATAATTACAACTCCCTAACATAGTTAATTGGCCCAATTAATAAGATGCGGAGAACCCCTTTTTTTCTTTAATCAATATCAAACACATGTCTCATATTGGGCTTACGCTAGTATACATGTGGATGGACTAAACATAAGAAGCAAATACCAAAATCAACAAAAAAAAAAAAAAAGAAAAGAAGCCATTATGAAGAGCCAAGAACCTCGTTCAACCTCTTCCTGCGCAGCCTGCAAGTTCTTGAAACGAAGATGCACCCCAAACTGCCTATTCGCACCTTATTTCCGGGGCGACGAGCCCAAGAAGTTCGCCAAAGTGCACAAGGTCTTTGGAGCCAGCAACGTCAGCAAGATCCTCAACGAGGTGGCCGAGGATCAGCGGGAGGACACGGTGAACTCGCTCGTCTACGAGGCCGAGGTGAGACTCCAGGACCCGGTCTACGGCTGCATCGGCGCTATAGCGTCACTGCAGCACAAGATGGTGGAGCTGCAGCACGACCTTATTCTCGCACGTGCGCGTCTCGCTAGCTTTATCGACCAACTGCCCGCTTCGTTCCTGGATGATCCTCTCAGTATGGCTCCTTTTGGGAACATCCAAGAGCCTAACGCTGGGTTGGTYGACAACTTTGGGCATAATTCCTGGCCGTTGGATCAGTTTGGTCCCTTATTCCACTTTCCATGATTATTTATATATATGGGACCTTCATCTCTGTGTTTGTGTGGGACTTGAAGTTATGCAATATATATTTGGTAATTAAGCTACATTTTTCGTAGAAATAATTGAGTTGTGAAAAACGATTGGTATTTCTTTTTTTCCCGCTAATAGTTATAAGCACCTTTTTGGATGTTAAAGATAGTTATTACCTAACGTTTTATTTTATTTTYTGCGTATAATATAAGYTTTGTGTGTTTCGCAGGATATATTCGACCTTTCAACTAACGCTTTAAGTAAGAATTTTGTTTATCTATGCTTGAAACATTGRTGCGCACATGATTTACATTTCTTATCTTCTTTCTTCTTCGTACATCACACCTATTTTAGAAATAAAGAAATTCCTCTCGAACCTGAATCAAGGTACTCCAACTCAAGAACTAAGTAATATACATAGTAAACCTTTCTTATCATCAAGTTTAAAGATTGAAAATAAGGTTGGTAAATAGCCTACAAATTAAACACACGCCAAAGAAAATTGATCCCCTACCTGATCATATATATAACATAATGTACCTATCACTTATGGTAAGAAAATTAGAGGTGTGTTAATTATTTCATTTATTAGTGTGGCGTGGACTTTGGCTAAGCTCAAGTGATTTTTGGAAATTCGAAATGAGACTAGGTTTTGGCTAATCTCAAGATATGGGCAAAAATGAACGAGACGCACTTAATTAATTTGCATTTACTCTCTTGGATTTTTGAATTTGTGAGGTTAGATTGAGCTGGCCAAGATATTAACAGTCCTGAAAATTAACCATTTTTTAATTTCACAGGTAAGACAAGTCTATAAAGGACATCTATAGTAAAAATAACATACCAGTCCTCGAGACAACAATGCAGATATTAAGAATAGCAATGCTCCCATGCGACTTCGGAAACGGGAAGCAAGTCTTCAAGCTTTTGAACAGAGCTCGATGGAGACGTGCATGTGTAGAATCTCAGAACCTTCTGCAAGTCGGACCCGGATTCAACAGAAATACCTTCAAGTACCTTTGCAATGACCAATGTGAGGAAAAAAACAAAATTTCTTTTAGTAAGTGGTGTTGGGTGAGAGATAAAAATATAGAGTCAAACCATTTTCAAACATAATATGTATAAAAAACCTGTACGACACAATAATTTAAATTACAATAATCACATTCTAATTACAAGCAACAACCAGTGTAAACAAAAATAATTAAAACTAAACAATAATCTGTCTCAGAGGCATACCATCAAACACATCACCTGCGTAAACAGAAACAATAATCTGAACTATCATAAGACTCCCACATATTACCATAGAACTTCAATGGCCTCCTCAGCACCTTCTTCCACTCGCCAACATCCGGCAACTCGACCATCATTGCAACCGAGCTATCATCCTTCCGATCATCAAGGCTCAGCACATTAAATTAAACTTATGTGCTGCTCAGTTAAATTCTATTTCATCTAGGCTTATGAATCAACCCAATCAAACACCAACATAACTTCTTAATGACAATTTTAATATGAACAAATATGCAATTCAAATATCAACTCAAGCGGAATTTGATCGATGACTTGAGGACAAAATACATCAACAATTTCAAAGTTAAACCCATCAAGTCATTCGATTATAATATTCTCGACCCTAAGGAAATTTAAATAACACACAAAAATAAAATCTCCGAGCAAGAATTTCAGAATATTAATTAAGGCAAAATTACAATTCTAAAAATTAAGCATCCGAGAGAAACTTAGAAAAAATTGGGGCAAATGATTGGAAGCTTACATTTTCAACGAAGAGGAGGTCGGAGTTGACGAAGGTGCCAATTATTCCAGCGATAATTGTGGTGGGTCCAGTGAGCAAGCACCATTTTCTGTATATCATTCTCTCGAGCAATTCTTCCTCTCTATTTCTCTATCTCTCTTCAGCTCCGGATCGAGCATCTCTTTATCGGGGCTCGCATGTTTTCCAGATAATTCCAAGTAAGGCTTGAGATTGATCACTGGAATCTGCTTAACTGGGTCTTAGAGATCGAAATATGCATGTCGGCGGTCGCCCTCACACTTTCGTGATTGGGAAATGGCTAGGTTTTAACTAATTCATGACTCTTTTTGGAATTCTCGAAGGAGGGCGAACCAACTTGAATCATGGTGGGGTTTTGGATTTGGAGAAGATTTTGAAGGTTGAATTTGGGGTAYATTATAAGCGACGGGCGTTTTGGKTAAAACCWACCTTGTTTTTATTGGCAGCGCTTCTGCAAATATGCGCTYCCRGATTTCACTTTTVGCAGCGGTTATATCATAGAACCGCCACCCGGTGTTTTTATTGGCAGCGCTTCTTCAAATAAGCGCTGCCCGATTTCATTATTGGTGGCGGTTATTTTATAAAACCACCACCCGGATGATTTTTTTATTATTATTATTTTCATAAGCAGCGGTTCTTTACTAATAAGCGCTGCCATTTCACTTTTTGCAGCGGTTTCGCTTTCAACCGCCACTTATGAAGCGCCACCAATCAACTTTTTTCCACTAGTGATAAATCAATTGACATATTAACAAATTTAATTATTCACATAATTAATAATTTCATCACAAATCAATAATTTAAATTTCACAAGCAATTAACAACTAAGATTAACAAAAACATATAAATTCACTAAAAAAAATTCACAAACATATAAATTCACCAAAAAAATTCACAAACATATTCTACAAATATTCACATTTAAATTCACAAACATATAAATTCACATTTAAATTCACTAAAAAGAAAGACACAAACATATCCTACAAATATTCATATTTAAATTCACGAAACATATAAATTTAAAAGATAAAAAATTAATAACTATCAATTTTATAACAAATGGGTAATTGATTCACCTAACAAATAATTACAATTGATTAAAATAACTACTTTCGTAAAAATAAATTAAAACTTATCTTGAATTGGGAAATGAATTGAGGATTGTCTTTCTGCTTGCTCCTTGCCCGCTGCTCTCTTGTTGCTGCTTGCTGATGAAATTGTGTGGTGTGTGGTGTGTGGCTGGTGTGAGTGAGTTTAATTATTAGAGCCGAATTGTTTTCTTTTTTGAAGACGCCACTTTGAAAAGCGTCCCGCCCCCAACATTCTTTTTTTCAGTTCCGCCCCCAAAAAATAATTATTTTGACTCTGAGGTTCGAGATGCCCTTGGGAATGGCGTTCCGATTTTTTTTCTAGAACAGTTTGTTTTTATACTTTCTAGAATGTGGGTGGGACGCCATTCCCAAGGGCGTTCCGACCCAAAAAAATCAATTTTTTTCAATATATATTATTTTTTCAATTTGGAATTAAAAGTTTATTAATTATTTAATTAAACCAAAAGTTTGTATTTGAAATGGCGTACGTGGGGCCTAAATGCAAGTGACCTTTTGCAGTTTGCTGTTTCAAATATGAAAAACAGGAAAATTAAAAAGAAAATGGAAAGGAATTTTCACTGGCATTCCAATCCCACCGACACTACAAACAAACAAATATTGCAAAGCGTCTGTCTGTCTTCAATGTTCAAACCCAAAACCCCATTCAAATAATAATATTAATATTATTTTGAAACTGAGAAATTTTGCAGAGATGGAGGATTTGAGATCCACATCACACAACAATAATGAAAAATCATCGATGGAAGTGGACAATACTTGCAACAATTATGCGGGGCTGCAAGATCTGAGGTGCTACAGCGCCTCGTATGCTTCTTCTGCTGCTGCTGCTGGGCGGATGGATATGGTGGTGGCGACGGCGGCCGAAGGCGGCGGAGAAGGGTGGAAGTTCAAGAAAGGGAAATCAACAAATGGGGTGGACTCGAAAAGCTGGAGCTTTAATGATCCAGAGCTGCTGAGGAAGAAGAGGCTTGCTAGCTACAAGGCTTACACTGTTGAGGGAAAAATGAAGGACTCAATCAAGAAAAGCTACAAGTGGCTCAGACAGAGGTATACTCTGTTGGTTTATGGCAATATGTGATGTGATTGGTTTCTTTTTATTTTATTTTATTTTTTTGTCTAATCAGAGTGAAATAACATAATCCTACTTTGGTTGTTCTTGATTCTTGGTTTTTGTTCTAGGAAAGCCTCCCTTCATGGGTGTGGTGTGGTGTGGTGTGGTGTAGATAATCTTGAGTATGATTGCAAGTGTGATAGTCGTTGAGACAATGTTGGTGATATATCTTTGAGTGAAAGAACGAGTAGCTGATACTTGCTAAGTTTGATCTACCTGGCCAATTAAAATAAGGTGGTTATTAGTGAACATATGGACTTGCACAAAAATAAATAAAATATTGGGCTGATTAAACTATCAAATCACATTTTCCAAGGGTTTGCCTTGCTTTAGTTAATGGTTTGCTACAAGAATTGAGGAATCGTCTAAGATCTATCCATGCCTCCGTGGAACTTTTAGTTTAGTAGCTAGGACGTGATTTGGTGTCATCTCCTCATGCTTTGATTAGCTTATATAATTTTTTGACAGCGAAAGAATATGCTGCCGATTCTTCTTCTTTTGCTTATATTATCTATCGGAAGATTATATAGTCTCTGAACTATATTATTTTTTATTTAACAGTATTTAATTGTAATTGCTAGATTATTTTAAGTGATAAGCAGCTCAATAGATTAATAGATGTAATGCATGTGAGTGGGGAATATGATGCATTCAGGATATCGTAGTCATTTCTTATATTATTATACTGGACTTTGTTTTTTTGTTTTTTTTTTTTGTCAAAAACTTCTTTTTCTTTTTTGCAAAAATGTCTAAATATAGTAATTTTCGAATCGAATTGTGAAAATATGTGGTGTTCCAAACAAATTATCATTTTAGGTGGAATCGCGGGAGGAATTTGCGATTCTATAATATGGAAGGAATCGCAAATTCAATCTCCAATTCTAAAAAATAGTTTTTGAAAAAAAGATAAAATCTGAACCACACACTCAAGATGTGATTTCATTATTTTTGTTTAGAATCGCATATTGTGTATGCGATTGCACAAATTAAAAAAATAAATAATAATAATAATAATAATAATAATAAAATAAGAATCACAAACTCAAGGTGAGACTCCATAATTTTTTTTATTTAAAATTGCATATTGTATAATAAAAATTTGGAATCGCATTTTTATATAAAAACAATAAAATTGTACCTTGAGTGTGCGATTCATATTTAATCTTTATTTAAGCATTTTTTGGAATCGCACACTGAATTTGCAATTTCATATAATAAAATATTTTGGAATAGCAGAACCAGCATGCGATTCCACCTAAAATGACAATTTGTTTTAAACACTGTACATTTTCACAACCTGATTTGAAAACGATATTTATGCATTTTGCCTCTCTTTTTTTTTTTAAATCATATTTTTGTGATATTATACCTAGACATGCTCATAAATTCGAAAAAATTGATTTAGCCGTCTGTTTGAACCTTTTCGGTCAACGGTTCAAATCATAATCATAATAGAAAATAAGGTGGTCTGATTCTGGTTTGAGCAAATTTCAGACCGTGAACCGGTGGTTTGAACCGCCAGTTTGGCAAATTAAAAAAAAAAAAAATTACCGTTGGTCGAACCAGCGGTTCGAACTGCAAGTTGAACTGTGGAAAAGTAATCGTTGGGCGGTCAAAAGTTTGTTTGAAATCAACTGTAAAGAACTGTTGCCTCAAATCGCCGAACGGGTCTGACCATTCTCTTGTAATACAATCGGTTTTTATTCGTAATAATATCTTTTTTTTTTACTTATTGGCATTCCATATCTTTTATCCCATGCTTGTAGCATAGGTATGGTCCTGATGAAGTTACTTTATTACGGTGGATTGGTCTAGCAGAACCGTGAGATAATCCAGCACGTAATGTAACTCGTCGAATTGTTCCTAGTCAAAGGGTTACGCCATAATGAGGATACAGGCCTTTCCCATTAAGACTAGTACTTAGTGTATGTGGACCGCATCTCATCGGTCACGGTGTGTGGACATCGACATACATAAGTAGGTGCTCATAAGATGAGTTCACTGAACTCCCTCACCTAGAAATCATCTACTCGATGAGTGGG
>BMAC01000086.1:1447810-1465202 GCA_014905375.1 Phtheirospermum japonicum | reverse complement strand
CTTGTATGGTCCAAAACAGGCGGTGTGGCTGCTATTTTTTTTTTTTTTCTGGCCCATAAATACCCATTTTCCCAACTCATTTCTCTCATACCAAACTCCCATCTCTTCTATAATCTCTAGTTTACATTACTCTTCTTGCAAATTTAGTGATTTACTAAACTTCAAGCCTTCATCAACTCCAACTTTTAAGTTTAGTGTTTTTAATTCTAAACATATTTCTTACTTTTAACCACTTAGAGATTTCTAGGTGAGGGAGTTCAGTGAACTCATCTTATGAGCACCTACTTATGTATGTCGATGTCCAGACACCGTGACCGATGAGATGCGGGTCCACATACACTAAGTACTAGTCCTTAATGGGAAAGGCCTGTATCCTCATTATGGCGTAACCCTTTGACTAGAACAAGACGAGTTACATTACGTGCTGGATTATCTCACGGTTCTGCTAGACCAATCCACCGTAATAAAGTAACTTCATCAGGACCATACCTATGCTACAAGCATGGGATAAAAGATATGGAATGCCAATAAGTAAAAAAAAAAAGATATTATTACGAATAAAAACCGATTGTATTACAAGAGAATGGTCAGACCACAACCACAAGTTGGCTTGTTGGTCACCTTATTCTAACAGGCCCGGCTCTCGTCCCCTGGAACCAGCTCTACCAACATCAATCCCTCCTCTCTCTGATTCGATACAGGCCTGTCTTCCATCCGGGCTCTCTTAGCCTGTCTTTCTTCTTCGTTTTGTCTGATGCTTTCTACATACATCTGCCTCGACGCATATTGATCTCCTTTTGCCTCGCCTACTCCATCCTGGGCAGGAAATTTCATTTTCATGTGGTAGATTGAGACTACTGCCTGAAATTTGCTTAGGGAAGGTCTTCCCAACATCACGTTATAGGAGGAGGTTGCGTCTACTACCAAGAACTTGACCGTATTTGTCTATCTAAATGGCTCTTCCCCTAACGTAACCAAATGGTTAACTGCTCCAAGGGGTTTCAACACACCCCCTGCAAATCCGACCAACAAGATTGTGACTTCTTCCAGCTCCACATCAAAGTCCATCTTCTTAAAGTAATCGTAGAACATGATATCTACTGAGCTTCCCGTGTCTACAAAAATGCATCGGACGTTGTAATTGGCTATGGTGGCCGTGATTACCAAGGCATCCATGTGGGGAGCCAAGATCCCGTCCTCATCTTCTGACCCAAAGCAAACATTTAGGTTCGGTGCTACTTGCCCAATTTCTCTTCCCTTCCTCACCAGGTCTCGTGCCGCATGAACATAGTTGTTTTGGATACGTCTGGAATGTTCATCCCATTCACCTCCAGTGATCATTTGAATTTCCACTTGGATGACCTGGGCTTGGTCATTCTGTCGCCTTCCACCTTGCCCACTATCCTGATCACGTTTATTCTGAAATCGATTATGGCTTCCCTGACCAGACCTAGTTTCTTCCCTTCTCATTCGAACATATTCTTTAAGGTGCCCTGCCTGCAACATCCTTTCCAGTTCATCTTTCAAGTGAGTGCACTGATCTGTGTCGTGCCCGTACTCATTGTGATATCTGC
Source organism: Phtheirospermum japonicum (assembly GCA_014905375.1). NCBI lineage: Eukaryota > Viridiplantae > Streptophyta > Magnoliopsida > Lamiales > Orobanchaceae > Phtheirospermum > Phtheirospermum japonicum. The sequence goes on along the minus strand of BMAC01000086.1, from coordinate 1,463,628 downwards.
AAAATCGGTTAGACCTTTCCTTTCTCGGCTTCTGGGAATAGGTTTTGGGCCATTTAAGATCTGTATGCCTCTCAATCGCTTGCAATATCTCCCCCTGAGGGGTCGCCAAGGGAGTATACTTATCAAAACGAGGTCGTCCGCCAACCAGGTCTGCCCTTAATCTCTTCAGCGGTGCTCTCTCTTCTCTTTCATATCTTTCCCTCTTCTTTTCTCCCTCATCTTTGATTTTCAGGGCTTCCTCCATATGGATGTATTTTTCAGCCCTTTCCAAAAGCTCTCCAAAATTCAGGGCTGGCTTCACAACAAGCGACTGAAAAAACTCCCCTCGTCTGAGGCCTTGTGCCAGTGCGTTCACAAGGAGCTCTTCCGATGCAGAAGGCACCTCCAGCTTTGCAGTAAACCTATTGACATAAGCACGCAAGCTATCGTTCTCTTTCTGTTTTAAGCTAAACAGCTCAAGTGGCATCTTCTGATACTTCCTGCAACTGGTAAACTGATGCAGGAAGGCCGAGCTGAACTCATCAAAGTTGCTAATAGAGCGCGGCGGCAGCTGGCTAAACCATAGTTGAGCCGATTTGGTGAAAGTCATCGGGAAGACCTGGCACATGACTGCGTCAGAGAACTTATGTACTGTTGCTGTGATTTCAAAACGGCTGAGGTGGTCCCACGGATCTTTGGTTCCACTATACTCAAAGACCAAAAACCTGTATGACGCTGTTACATCATCGTGCATGACCTCCTCGGTAAACGGCGTGCCTCTCCGTGTGGGCATCACGCTGGTGCTCGCCATCTTACTTTTGAACTCTCTCACCTCCTTTTGCAAGCTCTGCATCTGCTCAGCCAGACCTGGATTGGCCTGGCTTGATGTCTCGCTATCGGAAGTGGAGAAGTGCTCTTCCCTATCTTGAAGAGGAGTCCGATCGGCGCATTGACGGCACAATGGCTCCGTTTCCGCTAACGGGACCATCCGATCTGGCCGCGCACCAGACGGCGGTGTTGAAATCTCTGCGAATTTCTTCTCCACAGCCGCTTCCACAGATTTGCCAATCAGCTCAGACAGTTGTTTGAGAAGGATGTCATTTAACAACTCACCAGCAGCAGGCGTAGGTCAACCGGAAGAGGGCGGCACGGTGCCTGATCCAGTGGTCGCTGATGGTTCTGTCCCCTCAGGCCTTGCCATTGATGGTTCTGCCGACTGCATCATACCCCACGGCGCTGTGGAGCTAGGAGTTCCGCCGAGCTCTCCTACCGAATTCCGTCGTAAACCATCGAAAGCCATTGAAAAACCTCACGTCTTAGCCCAGATTTTCCCACAGACGGCGCCAATTGTTTCACCCAAAAATATGATACTGCTTGAAAACTGATGTGCCTTCCCGACCTGCACACAAACACATGTTAGAAAGGACCACCGGTGGTTTTCCAGGGGAAACCTCTCCGATGCTTAAGTCAGAAAGCGTATGAGATATTTTCCAGGAAACAAGGAATGCACAAAAGAATGACATACCTTTCTCAGCCTTGGGGCTGAGATATTTATAGTTTTGCCAGTGGGGACCCCAGCCGGGATCTCAGGAACACAGGCCGCGAATCAGGGGCCATTTGTGTAATCAATTCCGACAAGTGGGCCCACTTGTCTCCTCCCAGGTGTTTAAGGAATCAGGTCTTCCTTAGTCCTGCTTTTCCCTTACATTTATCTCCTAGTTCAGGAAGTCTGCCCTGGTTTAGCCCTGTTCTCTGAGGGTATCCCATTTGTCCTTTCGGGAGAGGTCTGTAGACCAGCCCTGTCTTAGACTGGTCTTCTGGCGATTGTTCCATAAGGGACTCAGCTCGAATCAAGCTTATCCTGACCTCTTCAAGAAGTAAATTTCAGACCTTTCTCCAGGAGTGAACTAGCTAGAAAGCTACCAATTACCACAATCCAGCTCTGGCTATGCTCCCCAGTTTTTCTCTCGGTAACGCTGAATCAGGTCTACCCCAATCCAGGTCTGACTAATTATGCCACATCAACTACATAATTATCATAATAAAATTTAGTATGAAGAGCCTTAGCAAAAAAATGTTTAGCAAGGCTTTTAGAACTTAACATAACTCTTGCAAATTCTGGAATAGTTCTATTATTTCTTTCAACAATCCCATTTTGTTGATTGGTTTGGGGTGCTAAAAATTCATTTGAAATACCTTTTCCATCACAAAAAGAAATAAAAGAAATGTTATCAATTTCTCTACCATGATCAAAATGAATCCTAACAACTCTCAAGTTGTACAAATTGAATATCTTTTTGTACCACGTTCTAAATGACTCAAAAGTGTCTGATATTTATTGTAAAAAGAAAATCCAAGTAAAACATGAGTAATCATCCACAAGAACAAAAGTGTATTTACTGCCACCAATAATCTCAACACTTAATGGTCTCATAAGATCCATATCAACAAGTTCAAAATAACGAGTTGTAGTGGTATTAGTTTTCTTAGGATGAAAAAACACTAGTTTGTTTGCCTTTTTGACACTTAATACTTACACTATTAATTCTAGTGCTCAATTTTAGTAAAGCATGAACAACATCAAACTTTACTAAATTGTGCATCATTTTAAAATTGACATGACCAAGTTTTTGATTCCACAAATCAAGTTCATCGATACTAACATTATGACACACTTGATTTTTACTAAATTGGTAACAGTTATCAGGCGATCTCATCCCTACAAGAACACAACCATTAGAACCATAAAAAACTTCACAAGTACGTTTATACCTAACAAGTAGACCATTTTCAAAATGTTTACTTATACTTATAAGGTTTTCCATATGTCCATCAACTAGTAGAACATTCTTGAGTTCAGGCAACCCGTCAGTGTTTAGGGTGCCTTTACCAACATTTTTACCATGTGCCTCACCCCCAATAGAAACTTTTCCTCTGTTGAAGGACCTAAGACCCTTCACATTGTTCTTATCGCCAGTCATATGTTCTGAGCAACCACTATCAAAGTACCAAGACCCTAGAATGTTAGATATAAGGAGGTACAAACCACGTTACATCTAATGTCAGACACTGGAAAATCTTATAGGGTAAGAGTCACAATATTTGAAGGACCAGACATGGCTGCACTTATAGATGTGAGTGGAAATATAGTGACATTCCCAATCGCATCTTGACCAGCATTCGTGTTAGCATTTCCTAGTTCAACAAGAGGTCAATGTTCCTCTATAAAACTCAATAACATTGACTAGATAATAAGGAAAGTATTTTGAAGAATGATACTTGTTAACACAAAAGCCAATCCCATAGCTCACAATATTTCTCAAGTAATCAATGGTTTTATAATTTAGAAATTTTAGCAGGGAGTTCAGAATTCCTTGAGTTTTTAAAGTTTCGGAGTTATGAGGGATAACATCCTTTAGAAATTAGTTTTGACAATTAGACCCTCGCAATGGAGTTGAAGCGCATCCCAAACATCTTTTGCAGACTCGAGTTTTGACACAATTCGAAACATGTTTGAGTTTAAAGAGCAAGAAATATTATGGAGGGCCTTCGAGTTCCGATTATTACCAAGACAATCATTTGCATCCCAAAGCATCTTATCTAGTACACTAAGATTACCATCCAAATCAATGATTTGTGGAGATATCCCATTTTTAAGGACCATAGAGAATGCCCGTTCATCAATTGATTTGATGTAGACACGAATCTTGACTTTCCATGTTCCATAGTTAGATCCATCTACCATACCCACCTGACATTGAATCCATAAGTTTGAAATAGAGGATTGACACTTAGTGAAGTCAAGTGCCAGCTTTGATGCCACTTGAAAGAAGTAAAGACCTCGATTCACAAATTTAGTTCAAATAAAACATGTGCTATAAAGAGTATAAAACCTACAAAATAAGTAGGCACACCTTGTGAATCATTTGTGAGCAATCCCTCAACTTTATATGGTCACAACTTGCTTGTATAAGACCTAAAAGTTAAGGAAAAATATATATACAAAATAAAGCAAGTAAATATCATTAGTTAAAAAATAAGATCAAATCTCTAGAGTCCTAATAATATTTACCGGCCATAAAGACAAAATCTCAGGAAAGAAGTATATATAATACATTTTAGATATATATAATGTAAAGGTGACAAGATAAAATATTAGACTCCTAAATAATATATACAACAAATAAAAACTAAATAGAAGAAATATTACAACCTAATCTAAGACTAAATAATATACATGATAATTATTACCATGATAAATATCAAATTATTCCTAAAAAATTAAACTTTGTCAAGAAATTCAAAATATTAAATAAGACAAATAAATCATTTAATTATTAAACCACTTACTTGAAACATACGTGACTCAACAATCTCTCCATTTTTGATTTCTTGTCTAAATCATATATGATAAAAAAATACCAAGTATGTAACTTGTATAATCACCAAAAAGTACTTCCCTAAATTGATGCAATTAAACATGAGACTGGCATCCGAGAAAATATTTGCTAAAGCAAATGAAAACAAGTCTTGATAAATTAGGGCAAAAGGCCATAATTATTCATAGCAAAATAGATAACATGATAAACAAAAAAACAAACATAAAACATAGTTTATCAAAAGAAGCATAAAACATCTCTTATGAGTGGGATCGCTTCATTTTAAAGTCGAACTCCATTCTTTCATCATCTTTATGAAAGCCAGTAGGCAATGTAAAGTCAGAAGATAGACTAGCTCCCCCTAAATGCGATTCAAGATTTGTAGTGGCATCTGTAATGACATCGGAAGCATCATTCGCAAATCGATTACCTTGAATCCAAAACTCCCACTGAACAAGGCACATTCTTCTGATTTGAAGAATCCAAACAAGAATCTTGAGCACTAGAATCTTTACCTACATCTCCTCCTTTCTGTACAGAAAGAACATCATCGGAAAGTAGTCTGAGATGTTAGGAACAAAGAGTAGTAAAATAAGCAACAACCTTAGTAGCGTACTGTAATTTACTTAGTAAAATCAAATGAGGCACTCAGAATCAACAAACTCTAGGCAGACTCCGAAGGTTCACGAATGCTATCAAAGATGTGGTCGGTATATTTGATAGCATTTGGGATGCCAGCAAAGGCGGCAACAGGAATATGAGCAGAATCAGGAGCAGGGTGAGCATGAGCAGAAGAAGCTGGATCATCGTTATCAGAAGATCTATCCTCATCATTGGAGTAGACCACCGGAATATCAATCAACCAATTTTTAGCATTGAGGATCAGCGGGGCAACAGAAAACATGTCCAGAAGTCCGAGTAGAGGAACTCGGGGAACCAGACCCTGAGACACGAGCACTCTGAAGATCAAATTGGGAAACAAAAATTACCACTTTCTCGAAGAGGATGTGGTGAAGAATGTGATGACATTGAAGGCATGAGCATCAAAGCTGAATAGAATCTGTGTTCCCAATTAGTAGAGGATACGGGCATGAAGCTCGGTGACTTGGGGGTTATTATTTGTAGAAGCCCAGTTGCTGCAGCATACCATACATAATAACCCATATAACGATAATAACTGAGAGGGAGGGAATTGAGTCGACCACTTAGCAGTAAGATCACTTGTCAAAAACTTGATCATCCGAGTGAAATCAACTTCTTTAGGGTCTTCATAAAACTCCGGAGCCTCAAACAAGGCATTGATCATGGCTGGAGTGAAATTGAAGATTCCACCCCCCACCCTCACATGGCCATATCTTGGGGAGGTAAGATCACACACATTCAAACTGAGATTTGAGTAAAACTCATAAATCAAGGCTCGCTCGAATGGTGCTATGTCTTTAACGATGTGCATGAGCTGCCTGATCTCAAAAAACTTATCAAAGTTGTAGGTTCAAAATGTCGGCAAGTGACGATGTTTCTCCTTGATCAGAAATCGGCTAGCAAACATCTTATACCTGTCACGTGAAGCTGCAATATAGAAAGTGTTAGAAAAAGCACTACCCAAATCATAGTTTACACCAGATGCAGGTGTAGATATGATTGCATCCCCAACAGCATAAGGGACCGCATTCATGGCAACATCCTAGAACGCATCCCCAAAAATAGGGTTAACTAGATCTGCATTCCCGACGTACTTGTCGATGAATTCATCTGTAAGTGTGTGTGAGCTCGAATTACCCCATGTTGAGAGGTACTCATAACTTGAGATCTCAGGCATCGCCTTAGACGGAGGACGCAAAGGGCTAACGACAATGCATTTCCCCTTTCGGAGATGTAAAAGAGCACAATCGGCTGGTTCAAAGTCATCGTCAAGAGAATTAGACACCGGAGCATAGAGGAACGAGCACGCCTGGCCACGAGAAATCGTAAGGCCTCCAAATCAAAATTGAAGCTCTCCAATTGCACAGGGGACTCATGCCCACCAACTATAGTTGAGGAGTCAGTGTTGGCATGGATGCCAACAACATCGGCAATAACATCCGCAATCACATTTTTGACTACATCTCCCCCTTTCTTCAAATCCTTGGTCGATTTCTTTGTACTTTTTCTTTTGCTTCTTAATAGGTCTTCTTCTTCTTGGATATAAATCCTCTTTCTTGGATATGTCAAAAATAGAGTCGGGAGACTTGAAAACTTAAAGACCATAACCACAAAGGTGTTTTGACTTGCATGATGACAGCGTGTTGTCTGGCTTGAGCAAATCATGGATGAGATTGAAGTTTGGCGGGTTCTCGACGTTGATTTCATTCATTAAATCTCTTAGAAATAAAGCAGCATGTGGTCCACTTGACTCAGCGACCCAAACCATGGTAGTGGTCGGGTCAAGCGATAGAGGGTTGATTAGAGCAGGACGCGACATTGAGGAGGCCGGAGACTCAAATTGTGTGGTGAACTTATCTTCAGTGGAGGGATCAGGAGTTGGAGTCAGTAGAGATGAAGTGGCTAGAACAATAGGGGATGGAGACCTGGGTCCAAATGCAGTCCCATATGCCATCACATCAGTTGGTGCATCAGGGATAGAACCGATGCCAACATTAACCACGGGAGTTGACTGAGGTTGCTGAGAGCTATTAGTCATGGCGGAGATTCCAAGAGTGGAGGCATTGCATTGAGTAGAGTCGTCTGATGAGGTTGAGGAAAATTAGTGGGTGCTTGGACTAGCAAAAAGTGACTTGACACTTGAAAAGACCTTCTACATGCTTCCAAGTAGCCATCAACTCAAGGATCACTCTCAGGCAAAAAGTAAGAGAGAGAAGAGAGCTCAATCAATGTAAGGATATTCAAAAAGGAATGTGTGTGTGTGATGCATAGTGACCCCATATATATATATATATATATATATATATATATATATATATATATATATATATATACACACACTATGAATTCCAAGAGTCTAAAAGGTTAGCCCTAGATGATTTTAAAAGGAAAACTCAAAATAAGAAACAATATCTAGGTTCAAAATCCCTCAAGTAATTAAATCCTAAATTAATTAAGGAAAAATAGCATTAAATCCACATTACCATAGATTATGAAAGTCCTAGATCCTGATAAGATCTCATCTTCCAAATTATCCCACTTGTGTATAACACCACAAGAAAATCCAACATCACCATATCTTACAAAAGATGGAGAAATTCATATCTTCATCTTGTGTGTACGAACAAAATACCAACAAGAACCAACTCATACCAAGTGATGCATGTCCAAGGAGTTTTATGACTAAAATATGTAAAAGAAGAATTCACACAAAAATAAATGAAAATAGATAAATCAGTTATTCGAGATGCAGTCCCAAATGCGAAAGGCATCGGACTTGCATCCGTCTGCAAGGTCAATGGATTGTAAATTCTTAACCCAAAAAATGAATTAATATTCTAAGTTGCTAAGCGGATTTAGTATATTGTATCTGAGTGTAGATAGTACTTCCTCTTTATCGAACAATATTTCATTTGATCGCATTGATCATATATTTGTATGCGTGAGCTTGTTTATTAGATCCTTTTGATCATTAAATTAGCACAAAATTTCTCCCCTTTTTAGGATGGCTCAAGACTTCCTGCGTTAGACAAGAGATCGGTTTTGTGCTTATGGGAGAAATGACATTTCTGCAATAAACAACCCATGTCTCAATTTTTGAAAGATCTGTTTAAAACACATTGTAGAACAGTAACTACAACAACTGAGACGCTATGCAAGGTATGTCCACCAACATAAAAAGAGAAAAGAGATAAAGAATAAATACCGTAATGTACAATGTCACGCATATGTGAGGGCAAATGTCGCGACATGTAGTCTTATTCAAATAGATCACATATTGAGAGATCTTCTCATTGAGGAATATCTCTTATAATCTAATGCTTTGGTAAAAATGTCTGCAAGCTAATATTCAGTGTGGACATACTCCTTGCGAATAGTGCCTTTCTCAACCAAATCTCACATAAAGTGATGTCGAATATCGATGTGTTTTGAACATGAATGCTGGACTGGATTCCTAAAATGTCAATAGCAGTAGAGTTATCACAAAAAATAGTAAGAGTGTCACTGTATAAACTATAGTCCTCAATCATCTTATTCATCCATAATAATTGGGAACAACAACTTTCTATAGACACATACTCAGACTCAATCGTAGATAGAGAGACAGAGTTTTGTTTTGGACTATAACAAGATACCAAATTATTTCCAAGTTAATAACAAGCACTAGTTTTGCTTTTCCTTTTAGTAACATCACTTGCCTAGTCAGAGTTACTAAAACCAACAAGAACCGCATTAGTGTCTTTTGTATACCAAATCCCTAACTCAATTGTACACCTATGTACCAAATGATACGTTTAACAACTTTCAAATGAGTTATTTTAGGATTAGCTTGGTAACAAGCACAAATACACAATATCTGGATGATTAGCAGTTAAATAAAATAAACTTTCTATCATGCTTCTATACAAGGTAAGATCTACTCCTTCAGCCTCATTATCCTTAGAAAACTTTGAATCTATAAGAGTTTTAAAGTGAGAAGACTTTTCTAGATTAATATGCTTTAGCAAGTTACGATCATACTTGCTTTGAGAAATAAAGATGTCATGCAACTGTTTGATTTCTAAACCCAGAAAACAGCTTAACTCACCAACCATGCTTAATTCGATTATGGAGGACAAAGAGTCTACATAGAATTTAGTTAAAGTATCAGATATGGATCCAAAAAACATATCATCCACATATACTTGTGCAGAAAGAATGTCATTACAAAACTTTTGGGAAAACATATTTTACCGACCGCACCTCTTTTAAAACAAAATTCAAGGAGCAAATTAGTGAGCTTGTCAAAACACGCATAAGAAGCATGTTTGTAATAATAGAGAGCCTTATTAAGTTTAAACACATGATCAGGCTTATAGAGATCCTCAAAACTATGAGCTTGTTGCATCCTCACTAAGATTACCATTCAAAGAAAAGTTCTTAACATCGACGCTGGTGAAGTTTAAGCTCAAGATGACAAGCTATAGCTAGCCTAAAATGAACATTATCCATTCTAGCTATAAGTGAGAAATGATCATCACAAAAAGATTCATTTTCTTGAAAACCATTTTGAATAACAAAATGAGCCTTGTTTTGTATAATATTTCCATGCTCATCAAATTTATTTTCGAAAAACCATGTTGTTTTCATCACATTTCTAATAGTGGGATGAGTAACAAGGTCCCGACTATCATTATTAGTGAATTTATCAAGCTCACTTTGCATAGCTAAACACCAAAATTCATATTTTAGAGCTTCACAAAACTTTCTAGGTTCAATAGAGGATACATATTAATTGGATCTTACAATAAAACACTGTTTACCAACACAGTTAAACCTCACCATTTCAAATTTTGTATCTCTGGATGCGGTCACAAATGCCACCTCAAATGTTGCCACATCTGAAATCGCATTTGTAGACATTAGAAGGAAAATAACAGTTTTCTTGTCTACCAATAACTTGGCAACAATTATCACTAGATCTCATTCCTTCAAGAACACACACATTAGATGCATCAGCCACATCATAAGAGTTTTTATTAAACTGCAAAGTTAAGCCATTATCACACAATTGACTAATACTTAAGAGACTCACCTTAATATTATCAATGAAAAGAACATCCTTAATTCAGGCAATCTACAAAGTTTTAGATTACCACTACCAACATCTTACCATGAGACCCATCACCGAATGAAACCATACCTCCATCAAAGGATTTTAAACCCTGCAAATTACATATTTATCTAGTCATGTGACAAGAGCACCCACTTTCAAGGTACCAAGAGTCTTGAGGTTTTGGTTTCACCACTGAGGGAGAAACATTACAATTGATATCCATTTTTTTTCCCAAATAGACTGCATGTGGCCGGAGATGCGAGGAGATGCTGGTGGCATCATCAATGACATCTCTGGTGGCATCTACTTTTCAGAGATGTTTTTTAACACGATTAGATTTCCGCTTACGACAATAGGGCCTAATATGTCCTTAAGTCTTACAATAATGACAAATAAATTGATGTCTCCTTGTTGTTGGTTTTCATTTAAAAGAATTTTTTTGCATTAAGTGGGATTTGAGAATCAACATCCTTTTTGAAATTTTGCTTTTCAAAACCAAGGCCAATTTTGTCAAGTTTGACTCCTATTGAAAAAACCTCATCAAGCTTTGCTCTTCCCTTGTTCAGTCGATTTAGGGTATCGAGCGATATATCACGTTCAATTTTAACCCTCTCATACTCAATCTCGATTTTGGTAAGGGTAGCTTCTAAACGAGAAATACTAGTTTTTTGTTCAAGATTTCCAGAAGTAAAATATTTATGAAAACATCAATCTTTTTATTTTGATCTTGCCATTCGTTTAAAAGCTCCTCGTAGGCATCATCTAACTCGATATCAACAAATTTACCACTGCTATTCTGTGAGACCGAGACAAACTTCTCAGTGACATTTAGACACATATACAATTACCTAAAACCAAATACGTTTACGGATGTGATGGGCAATATAATGACATCCTCGATTGCATCTTGACCTACATCGACAAAATCTTCCTTCAGAACAGCAAGGAAGGAATGATCTTCAACTTTGAGTTCAGATTTGTCCTTAGACTCATTATCACTTAAGGGAGCATTGAAACTATTACCAGCTAATGTATTAGCACATTTGTTAGCAAAGTGATCAAATGCATAGAAAGCACGACACATAATAGACTCAAGGGTTTTGATATCAATTTTTTTTTTTACAAAAAAACAGGACTCTCCTGATTTTTCAATGGTGCAATTTTTTGAGGAAATATTGAAGTTTTTTTTTTTTTGATTTAGTTTTGATGACGAGATTCAAGGAATTTCTCAAGACATTCTAAAATAAGAGCATTTATCTTCATCACCAAGGTTAGATTTGTCAAGTTTCGCTGAAATCTCAATCATCTCATTGTGCATAACTTGGTTAGAAGAGGAAGGATTTAGTTGATATGTGATGTTCCTCCTTGACCGACTAAAAAAATTTAACTCAAAGAATCGGAGAATTCCAATGAGTTCATCAAGGCCAAGTGTTGATTAATCACGTGCTTCCTCAATAGAAGAGACTTTGATGTCAAAACAAATTGGGAGAGAGCGTAACATCTTACTAACAAATCTAGCATTTGAGATTAGTTCTCGGAGGTATTGTAAATCATTAGCGATCTCACTTAATCTTACACTATATGATAAATATTTTCATCCTCTTCAATACGTAGATTCTAAAATCTAGTTATGATTACACAAATCCTAGTAGTCTAACGCTTGCGATCCCCACAATGGAGTTGTAGGGCATCCCATGCTTCTTTGCCAGTGGAAAAGTTCAAGACAACACGAAACATGTTCGAATCTATTGCACAAAAGATTGCAGAAAGACCTTTTGAATTCATAATAAGATATAAGAATCCCATTGTTAATATAAATATTCTATTAGTAAATTAAGATTAATTAATAACCAAAAAGTATGGGGTTACTAGAATTCCTATAGTTTTAATAGGTATAAGGGTTTAAGATAATAAGATTTCGGTCTCTTAAAATTTGTGGGATTCAGACACTAAGACTTTGAATTCATATATATATTTCTATGAATTATTAATATAAATATTTTGTTCGTATATTAGAAATAAGTAGAAACCAAAAAAATATGTCATATCATTAGAATTTAATAGACTCGTATAATTAGAATTTTTATATTTAGTAAGTCTTCAAACCTTCAAAACTCACCAAGTAAATATAAGCCTCTGAACCACTAAGAGATTACACGTCAGCACGAAACTTTCTACGCAAGAATATATGATATGATTATTTTCATTTAGTATATAGCAGGGATATATATATATATATATATATAATATATATATATAATATATATATATATATATATATATATATATTATGGGTATGTTTTATTTTAGGTTTTAATTGATATTCTAAATTAATAAGATTTGTTGGGGAAATAACATTCAAGTTGTAATTCGAATGCGAATATTCGAATATTACTTTATTAGAATTGATTTTAAATCAATATCCAGATTCGTATTAAACGAATATGAATATTTGTCGAATCTATCAAACACAAGTTTAATACACTAATATTTGATTCAGTGGAAGCAATGGGTGATTCCCAAGTATTTTGTCTCCTTAGGTTAAATCATTGACTCGAGATGATGACTATTACTATTTTTCTGTTTGGTTGCTATAAATTATTATTATTATTATTATTATTATTATTATTATTATTATTATTATTATTATTATTATTATTATTATTATTATTATTATTATATTTGTATTTCATAAATATCAAAATATATTGATGGCCTAAAAATTATTATCTTATGAAAATAATAGTAATATAATAATTCTAATTAACTAACATTGGTCTGATTACTAGTTCAATTTTTCAAAATTTGGAGAAAGTATTGATAAAATATGATGCTTTCATGAAAATAAATGTAGTGACACCAAATGTCATCACCAATTATTATCACTTTGTTATTGAAAAAGTCTCATCCTAAATCTTGGTTTGAATGAAAAGTTCATATTTGCCGTCACTAAATTACACTTTGGTATCAAAATAATGTTGTCACTATTTCTCTTGGAATAGTAAAATAATATGGTGTTGTCACAAATAGAAACTTGTTATAACACTATTTCTTACTAGTTTGCCACTGAAAGGTTTCTCTCCTACCCATTTTTTTGGTCATTTCATTATCGTGATAAATTTAATTTAATCGACATGAAATATGGGAATTAGTGATGATAAACTAGATCGATGATGACAAAAGTAAGTATTATCATCAAAATATATTTTACAGTGGCAAATATAAAATTCGTTACTATTAATTAAAATATTATGACAAAATTTTATGCGTGGAAAAAAAATCATCATTAAACATGTAATTTCTTGTAATGTAAGTTTGAACTTCATTGGGGTATTTTTTTGAACACTTGAAATGCATACTTAGTTTTTGATTGACTATACATTTTTGTAATGATTGAAGAATGCTATGATGATTTTTGAATCTTAAGAATGTTAATTCCTTTTTATTGTAGCCTTGAGATTGAATAATTGGATGTTTGGGGAGAAAATTCATCAGTTTAGGGGGATAATTGGTGAAACAATGATCAATTGGAATTGAATTTTTGAAGTTTAATTGAAACTATGCATGTTTATCATGAGTGAGTAAGTATTTGAGTTTACTGAGTCCATTGTGAGTTTATTTGATGAATGATGTTTGGTTTTAGTTTTTCAATTGGATAAACTGAATAATTGTTTGTATATTTGGAGTCAAGTTTAATTGAAGCATGATTTTAGGAAATGATTTCACAATGCAGCCACAATTGACGAGGAGGCAATCCCTCCTGAGCACTCTAAGTATGGGAACCAACCCCGTCATTACCTCATTTCTCATCCGAGGAAGAAGAGGAGTTCATTCTGAATCTGGCTACTGATCTGGTGTTGGGAATCGAGGGTACCGTCGCGCAGCGGAAAATAAAAATTTTTAAAATTAAATAAAATTGAATCGAATTCAATTGACGACGGTCCAATTTTATAATCAATTAATTCAAACAATATTTTAATTGCTTTTAATAAAAGAAGCAATTCGATTTTCGTAAAATCGAACGAGCATGATAATTTCTATTAAACATATATATATATAACAATTATATATATATATTAATATATTAACATTATGTATAACAATTATATATATATTAATATATTAATCATATATTTAATTATATATTATATATAAACATATCAAACATACATATATATATATATATATAATATATAAACTCACGGCAACACAAACACACACAAAACAATATGCATGCTTTTAATAGATTATATATATAATTATGAACTCTGATTGCATGCATACATTAACTATTCAGCATGCACATATAACATTTATTATATATATATATATATATATATACTTAGCATAATGTTAACCCACAAACATACGTCATACAACAGCACACACTATTATATATATATATATATATATATATATATATATATCAAACGGCTCACATATGTTTCATAAACATACTGCATATCACATATGCATAACAGCACAAATATATATATATATATACAATTTTCACAGCACGCATATAGTACATATATAACAGCATATATATATATATATATCATATATATATATATATATTAACCATGATCAAACAAGTACCTCACTACGGGGAACGATCGGAACGGCGCAAAGGCAGGCCACGGAGGCTACGCCACAGCCGAGGCACAACACGGCGGAGGAGCAGCACGTCCATGCGGCGACTCTGTTCACACCCCTAGGACTCCGGCTTGTGGCAGGCCGTTCCTATCACGCAATGGCGATAGCCCGGCGGCGATGGTTGCAGCGACCAGGCTCGCTTACGTCGGCACGGCGGCAGGCTGCAGACGGCTTCACGGAGACGACGGGACAGCGGAGAAAAACTCCGGGGACGACACAGCCGCGGCAGGCGAGGGGCTGAAAAATCCGGCGATCTCCACGTCTTGGCAACAGCGACGGTGAAGCGTGATGACGGCAGCGGTGCTGGCGCGAACAGGCAGCGAGGCGGCAATACGTCTCCGGTGAATCGGTGTCACACACCGTATTACCCGACGTCCTTACGACGGAGCACTAGATCCGTCGAAGGATTGAAAACGACGGAGAAACGAGAACGAGGTCCGAACGATTCGGTCCGACGGCGGCCGACGGCAAGCGGGGCGACCGGAAAGGTGGACGGCTGGGAGGTTTTTGTCGGCTAGGGTTTTTCACTTTCCGAAAACTGTTTTCGTTTTTGTTGTTGGTTCTGTATTTAAAACCCGTCATTCCTCTTCTTTTTATTTCATTCTTTTTTTTTTTTATTAAAACAAGCCCATACCATTTGGGCTCAAAGTGGAAGCCCAATTTTAAAATTAAAAACAAACCTTAATGGGCTTCAAAAAAAAAAAATAAAACAAAAGCCAAGCCTTATGGGCTAAATTAAAAGAAATAAAAAAAACAAGCTTTATGATTTAAATAAAACAAACCGGCCCAATTAAATTTAAAAGGCTTATTGGGTCGATCCACTTTTAAATTAAAAACCCCATTGGATCATTTTCTCACAAATGATAATTTCGAAAAATATAACAATTATATTTTCGCGTCCAGAATAATTTTCTCGTATTTTTCTCAATTCATAATCATAATTATGAACCTTAGATTCAATCATATTGACATCTAACTATGCTAAAATTAACAATTAATTTCTAGCTGTCATTTTCAATAATCAGGAAACACGTGGTGTGGACCCTCAATGGTTCAGGTGTAAAGCT
>BMAC01000086.1:1430804-1447577 GCA_014905375.1 Phtheirospermum japonicum | reverse complement strand
TTTTTCTTATAATACAATCGTTTTTATTCGTAATAATATCTTTCATACTTATTGGCATTCCATATCTTTTATCCCTACGAGTTACATTACGTGCTGGATTATCTCACGGTTCTGCTAGACCAATCTACCGTAATAGAGTAACTTCATCAGGACCATACCTATGCAACTAGCAAGGGATAAAAGATATGGAATGCCAATAAGTATGAAAGATATTATTACGAATAAAAACGATTGTATTATAAGAAAAAAGGTCAGACCACAGCCACAAGTTGGCTTGTTGGTCACCCTATTCTAACATCTGGAAGATTACAAAGTGCGACTACCTTCACTAAAGAGTTGAATAATTGAGATCATTTTATCATTTTGGGAATCCGAGCGACTAAGTATGCAAACTTTGAATACATGCAAGTACTCAGGATTGAAGATGATGTGAACCGACTCTTTGATTGGATTAGGTGGAACAACGAGCTTATGAATAGAAGATGGCTAATATATCACCGGATTACGTTGGAGTTTTTAGCACTTGAGGTCAGGAGGGTGAGGACAATGAGAGATCTGGAGGCAGTCTCTTTCCGATTAAACAACATCGACCACCACGTCACTTTGGCCTAAATCAAAAAATTCTCTAATCTTCCCGATGGAGGTTTTTGCGCTTATTTACTGGCGAATTATAACCGAGGAGAGTGGGGCTAATACTAAAAATAGAGAGGAGGAACAAAGCCAAATATATCATATTCAAAAGTCTAAAGCCTCAAAGATTCAGAACCTGATGTTCTGATACATTCAAAGTGTGATATCATCAATGATACTTGCTCGTTACAAAAACGGAGGCATGCAAAAGCAAGAAATGTTGGAATTATGGTGTATGCTAATCGGAATGATGTTTAACTTCACGTGGTCCCTTTTTCAACAATTTATTTTACAATTGAACAACAAGAATGGTCCATTTGCATTGGTAGGCTTAGCACACCCATTGGCGAAATGCTAGGATTCTGTTATAGCCATTTGAGAGTCGCCACAACAGGGTAAAAACCGACCAATTGAGTATTGAAAAAATGAACATCCTTCATGGTGATCATTATAAGTTCCAACAACGAGCAAATGATGACTTTCCGCTTCCTAATTCGGTGCTTACCTCACCCAAAAATCTCCGAGAAAGGACTAATTGGACCCTCAATTTGCAAGAGCATCGAGAAGTCATATGAGTTTTGGAGGCTCATGTCCCAATGAGGATGAGGCAGGACCCTCACAATGCCGATCGAGAAAGGCGCATGATTCCAACTGGATCGATAGAATAGAAGAATGCGTGGAAAAGATTCACAAGATTCAAGTCAAGATGCGGCAAAGCATGCAATTAATAATGAGGATGATAAGGCAAATGAACAACTTCTACATCGCCTGGAATGACTATACCACCGAGCCTGACTCGTCTTGAATTTTGTGAGTCTCGGATAAAGTAAACCACTCTCTCACTTTCAAACTTATTACTACTTAGTAGCAAATAAGTTTGGCGGGGATGCAGTACGACTTATTTATGTTTCTTATTTATGCATTTTCATATAGGATTGTGTTAGTTTCTTTCAATTTATTTTCATTTTTTTTGCATGCTTAATTGATTTTTAGAGTTAGAAATAAAAGTGTGGATGATTGGGTCTGTAATATTAATATTTATCTTACTTTTATGAAATTGCATTTGTATGAATTCTTTTGTGATTATATTGATGATGTGCTAAGAGTGAGTTGATTTTCAAAAATTATCTATATATATAAAACACATGCTTGAACAAGGTTGTTATACCCTAAATGAGAAATTTTTATCTTCTTATTTTTCAGAAAAGATGATATTCTTGTGAGATTCGGACATTTTGACTGATCAATCATAAAAACAGTCATTTTATTTCTTGTGTGAATTGTCGGTTGTGTGTGTATCTCTATGAACTTTCCTTGGCTTTGTCTTGAGATCACAAATGTATTAATTTAATTGAAAATGATTTAAGTAATATTTTGAAAACCCAATTCCGACCATATAGATATATAAACTACTACAGATAAAATAATTTATAGTTAGTCCCATATGAGCTTTTATATTCCCATTCCTTGATAGACATGAGCGTATTATATGCTCTTGAGAAGACTTTTAGAATTTTAACATTTTTGTGAGGAATTTGAGAGTTTCATATTTGTGGTTAATTTGAGTTGAATAATATTGGATGTAGGAATTAAAAAAGAAAGCATGTGCTAAAGGCTACTTTTGTTTACTATTCTAAAAATCGCTAGGTGGCTGCTAGGCGTCAGGCCAGCGCCTAGCGCCTAGGACGCCTAGGCGGGGCCTAGATTTGAGAATAAATACCCTGATTTACAACTTTACATCCAACCATTTAATAGTTCAACATACTACCTGCTACACAATAAAGTCTATAACAATTCAAAACTAAAAGTAATAATCACAAGTTACAATTCACAAGTTTAAAGCTATTATTCGATTCAAAGTTCAAAACAACATAGATCCATAAGTTCATTAGTTAAATAAAAATACCATAACATATATTACAAAATCAAAATAGTCAAAAAATAGGCCAAAAAATGACGTCGTTTCAGGACATAAATTTAAAAAAAAAAAAAAACTAGCCTGGCGCCTAGGCAGCGCCTGGGGCGCCCGACGATTTCTTTGACCGACTTTTGAAAATATTAGGCGGATTGGTGGGGCCTAGCGCCTAGACGCCGCCTAGGCCGATTTTTAGAACATAGCTTTTGAGTTAGGAAATAAAGAATCAAATTCAAAAGGTTCAAATAAATACAATAAGTTAGTAGTTTTTGTTGGGTTTGGTTGAGATCCTAGTTCATAAAGGTTATGTTCTTTTAACTTCTAAAGTTCTTGGGTTAAAGTGAAGCATAAAAAGCTTAAAAAGTCTAATTGAGGGTAGTTGTGGTATTCATGTCCGTCACTTTTATCCAAATAATCCCTACTTATGGAAAGAGCTTGCATTAGGGAAAATTGCCCTTTTAGTCCATTATATTGTTCATTCTCCAAGAATGTGTCATGATATTTTCCAGTATCAAAACACCTACACTAAGTTGGTAAAATTATCAAAAAATGTACAAAATTATCCTGATTGTGTTTTTTTTGCTAACATGGCGTGATTCAATACTTTCTTATCATTTTATTTTAGTTTTAAACATTAAATTGAATAAAATAAACATGTGAAAGAAATTTTTGATTCATAATAAAATGGTCACATTTCGAAAAAGGTATGTGACATTGACCATCGTCGAACCACATCTACTAAGTTGGCCAATTGATCAAAAAATATCCAAAAAAAGTTTGGTCGAAGTTTTCACTGACATGGCATGATACTATATTTTCTTATCAATTTTCTGTAATTATAAACATTACAAAATTATTTTGCCCTCCCTTTTCTTTTCCCTTTTCTCTTTTATTTTTCCTTTAATATAATTAATAAAACTCGTATCAATAATAAAATTATTAAAATACAAAACCAATATAAAACATAAAATAAATATCAAAAATTATAAAATAAATATAGATATTTATATTAAAAAAATTGATTATTAATAAAAATAATTTAACTAATACAATTAGAGATAAATATTTATTTATAAAATAAATATAAATTGTTTATGAAAATAATCATATTTCTCATATAAATATTTATATTATTTATAATTCTTTAAAAATAAATTTATACTTTTATATTTGATTTGGATATTATCAAATTTTATTAATTAAAATCTTATTAATACTAAAAAAAATCATATAACCTTTTTATAATTCTTTTATAATTTTTTAAGATCTATTTTATATTTTATATTTATCACTATTTTTTAATGTTTTATTAATAAAAATTTATTAATGTGATTCAAGAAAAAAGAATGACGAGTAAAATGATTTTTGTCTTCAATTTAATGTTTAAAATTAAAGAAATAATAAGAAAATATCGAATAACGCCACATCAGAAAAATGCCCCAATCAAGCTTTTTTAGATCTTGTTTTTTGATGAATTTGCCAACTTAGCAGATGTGTTTTGACGATGATCAATGTTACGTATATTTTCTGGAATGTGGGCAATATATAATGGACCAAAATGAATTTCTTCCTAGGTTCTTTTCTTTAATTTAATATTGAAAATTAAAAAAAAAATGATAAGAAATATTGAATCATGCCACGTCAGCGAAAAATCCCGATCGGGATAATTTTATACCTTTTGATAATTTTACCAACTTAATGTAGGTATTTTGATAATGGACAATATTATGGTCCTTTTTTGGAAAGTGGACAATATAATAGACTAAAAAGGCAGTTTTCCTGCCTACATTACAACCTTAATAAAAGTTATATTTAATTCTTGTCATTTCGTACACACCAAGCAATAAAGAGATAAGAAACTTTGCAAGCTTATGTTAGAGTGCATGTATTGACTTAATATCGAGAGTATACACGACCTAATCGAACACTTATGTGAAGAAAGAAACTCTTACTTTGTAAGAATAATTGATTTTTGAAAACAAGAGTTAAAGGTATAAAAGGTGTTTTGATCAAGTTCTTGATGTTGTGTTTATATTTTGAAAATGATACTTTTCAAGCAAAATACATCATCACCATTTTTTTTCATGTCCATACTTGTGTTTATTTATATATTTTTCTTTATTTCGTTTATTCGAGGAAGAATAAACCCTTAAGTTTGGGGGAGTTGATAAATACAATTTTAAGTACAATTTGGAATCTATTTTGTTAGGTTTTAAAACTGATTGTGCTTTGATAACATGTTTTAGCTTCATTTATATTACTTGGACGTTATTTTATGTTTGGTATGTTTTTGTTTGAACTTGGAGCTTATTTATGCTTAATGATAACAATAAAGATTGTCTAGAACTAAGGAAGAAAAGAGATCATTGGACCAAGTCTGAAGCAAGCCCACGCAGCCTTCAACCCCATTTGCGGTCGATAATGGGACTGCTAATATAGCATGATTTCATGATGATTATTATCGACCTCTTTAGCGGTCGATAGCCAGACTGCTACTATATCTTGTTTCCATGGCAACCGTTAGCGACCTGGCTAGCGGTCGCTAACGGGTCAAAACTATTACAAAATTTCTCCAAGACAAAGTTGATGATTGAGATTCATTTTGACCTATAATCAAAGCTCAAAACCTGCCCAGAGACATCAAGATTTTATCAATATTCATCACATAGTATCATCTACTATATTTAGTATAGAATCTTAAATAATCATAATTAGATTAACATGATATATATATATATATATAGAGAGAGAGAGAGAGAGAGAGAGTAGTTGTAGAAAGCACTACTCCTATTCTGAGTTTGAGTGCTTGGAAAGGAGAAATAATTTGAATCAAAGATCAACACCAACTATACGATTATCTCTATCTTTGTTTGTTTCATTATGAATGTTAGATGTTTGATGAATTTTCTGTATGAGTTTATGAACATGTCTGGCTAATTTTCCTTTATTCTTGGGTTTGGTATGAATAATGATAAAATAATATTTTGATAATTCTACCGATTCAAGTATGATCTATTTGCTTATTTTCGTGTTTTGATATTATTGGTTCATAAGTGATTAAAAACCATTTGTGTTTCTAAAAGTTGTGGTTGCTTGAAAAACTCTCAAAACTAATAATTTGATAAATCATAATTCAAGAGAATAGGTTCATCATTAGACTTTTGAACAAAAAACACTCTAATCAACAAGATCAAGAGGTTTGAGATTAGTACTGTAGTCGTAAAGATCTTTAAAATCTTTTGAAGTTCTAATTATGATTTCAAACGGACACGTTGTTTCATACTTAGAACCAACGGTTTAATCACTTCGAGAGAATAATTAAACTACAATTATGACTGGCTTATAAGTAAATTGAATTACAATATACTTGATAGATTGGAAAAGATAAACATTAGAAAATCATCAAAGATTGTGCTTTGCTTTTGGGTAATCTCTTGTTGATAATTTTTTAGTTTATGTTCGTCATTTGTAACGACACAACCCATAATATTTCTTTTCGTTTAGATAAAATTACATTATCTGTATTATATTACATTTGAATATTGAACTGTTATATAGTCCTTGTAGATTCGACCTTGCTCCTTTCGTACTACATCTACATCATTTACTTGCGGTTAGATTAAGTATATATACGAATAAGTTTTTATAACTCAAACCAATCCCTAGTAAATTAGGGAGCGGCCAAAGGCACAAGTTTAAATCCACTTGGTTGTGTATGAACACAATTTTTTATCTAGAATTATTGAGAAATTTATATATCTCATTATAAGTTCCTCAAATATGCGATAAATTAAAACTATTTCCGTTAGAGGGAGCCCATTTTTTTTCTAATTTTTTAATTTTTTGACATTTCTATCAATTTATTGTTTATTGTGTTTCTTTTTAACTATCTCTGGGTTTTTTTCCATTATTTAGGTTTTTATTTTTATTTTATTTTTAGGATTTTCACTATTTTTCTCTTTAACTTTTAAGGTATTATTGAGTTGAGTCTTTCTACGAACAAATTGCATTTATACCTACTTAATGGCAGATAAAGCCATGTTATCTATAGGTAGTCTGCTTGAGCTATCAATTAAAAAAAATTAGTAGAAAGCTGAATTTGACCAACACAAGTCACGGGTCGGTCAGAAGTCAGGTCCACTTAAGGCCGGCCAAAAACTTATATGATTGAAGTTGTCTCACCTTAAATGATGAAGAAACAATCTGAATCTCCAAGGTTGTGTTTGGATTGAGTGATTTGATATCCAAAGGATTTCTAGATCCATGGATTCAAAATCTATTCATTTGAAATCACTTATTTGGGTTGTACTGTGGATATTTCAAGATTACATACTCATTACGAATTTTAGAATTTTCACAATTGTTAGTTAATATATAATAGAAAGATATATAATTATATTCACACATTCTGCACACGTAATACACAAAACACACACTACATATAATTTACACAAAAAGTACACACTCCACACAAGCTACACACATTTCACACATGACACACATTTCACACAGATTATACACGCCACGTATTTTACACACAGTGCATTTCACACATAAAACACACATTACAAACACGCTACACACATTTTACACACAAAGATGCTCTTCACACATAAAACACACATATTACACAATACACACACTATACACATATTTTACACAAAATACACTACACACATAGAATGGATTTTCGATCGACAAATCCATCAAAAAATATTTATCGTGTGAAATGTGTGTAGTGTGTGTATTATGTGTGAAATGTGTGATATGTGTAAAACATGTGTTAAATGTGTGTTTTTGTGTGTGTTTTATGTGTAAGATGTGTATAGTGTGCGCTTTTATGTAAAATGTGTGTTTTGTGTGTGAGATATGTGTAGTGTATATTTTGTGTGTTAAGTGTATGTGTGTGTGTGTGTGTGCATGTTGTGTCTGAGAGAGAGACGATAGATTTCAAATGACCAGGTTTTAGGGAGAATCTCCAATCCACCAAAAACGAACTAAAATTTGAGAATGGATTTGGAAGGATTTAGAATACAATAATTTGATTTATAGCCAAACATGTGAGTGGATTTTATGATGACTTTTAACTCCGCTCCCCCCTCTCCCCTCATCCACCCCCCCCCCCCCCCCCCCCCCCCCCAAAAAAAAAGAAACTCTCCATCTAAACGCACCCTAAAGTTAATACACCACCGACTCGGAGCAGGGTTGACACCGTAACTCCATGTGCATTAGGCAAAATATCACATGGCACGACCTAAACAAGTGGGTTCTAACAAGTCGTCATGAAGACTTTATTGAAGTATAAGTTATTCGTACATGGTAACTATAATATAAATGTTCTCCATATTGATTTCTAAAGTTTTGGAAGTCTTTGGGCCAACCTTAGAGCTTGGTCACCCAACAATCAGAGGCACATGACATTTGACAACTTTGCAATGGGCATGTAATCAGAGAAGGACATGTGTCCTCCTACTCAATAAGAAAACTCATATATTAATCCTACCTACCATCATGGTTTTCTACCTACCACCGCTCCTCCCAAGTGGCAGCTAACAACTACACATTTGATGAGCAATCATAAGAGGGCATGTGTACTTATGTGTCCACAATTATTGGACACCTCAAGAATCATATCGAGTGGCACCCAACCTCTTTTGATGGTTGTAGAACATTGTCGGATCTCTGGTGTAACTTGGCTTATGATAGACCGACCTAAAAAATAAGGCACAAGAGCAGTCCTAATGTAGATACTCCGATGCTCAAGTAAGAAGGCAAATATCAGCCAATATACTTTAAAGAGATTTTAGTGTAGAATAAGGGCCTGAGTCCTTATTTATAAGATGTAAAAGACTTGTGATCCAAGCAAGGATCCATATTCAATAAGGTAGTCTCCTCATACTAAAAGGAGATATCTTTCCTTCAAGACTCTATTCCGAGTTCACATCATGAACATTAGAATTTTTGGGAATTAAAATCTCATTTCATACACCGGGACGGGTGTTCACCAATCCGAGCTTACCCACTCTTCAGGCATATATGTTATCAATCAGTTCTATCCTTCAGCTGACTTCGGGATGCAGATTATAGCCAATCAGTTTATCTTCTAAAATACTTAGGAATAAAGCACACTAACCAATTAGGTTGACCCGCAGGACACTCCAGGCTGGAGAGTGTTAGCTCGATAAGGCATTTATCTGGCTTAGGCAGGTCCAACCGAGCTAACATTATTAGCCACATCAGGAGTCCCTCTTACTCTGCTTGTTCAAAGGATGAGATCAAGTAAAGTAGACTAAAAGAAGTGAAACATAATCCATTCTAGTTTTCGTCCTCTCGCAATACGCAGCTTTATAAAAATGAAACCTAATTCATAAGTGAGAATATCTCATCTTATCAAATTAATCATAAATGACCGCAACTCACCTTATCGAAAAAAGTCTATATAAGTGAGTGTAACTTACCTACAAAATTTGTGCTACTCTTCATCCTCTCGCAAAACTCAACTTTATCAAAATGAAACATAATTGGACATAACTTACCTTATCGAGTCGACCATGAGTGAGATCATCTCCCCTTATTAAAACAACCCATAAGTGAGCATAGTTCATCTTATCAAACCAAGTCAATCACAAGTGAGCATGACTTACTTTATCAAAATAAATCAATCATAAGTGAGCTCATCTCACGTTATCAAAACAAGTCAATCATAAGTGAGTGTGGCTTACCTTATCAAACTGAATCAATCATAAGTGAGCATAGATCACCTTATCAAATTAATCATAAGTGAGAAGAACTCACCTTATCAATATAAACCAATCATATCAAACACAACAAAGGTGCACTCAGATCACCTGTCATAATCATAGGTTTTGCAAGATAGGTAAATATGACTAACTCACTAGGAAACTCATTCCTAGGAATTGAAGAGTAGGCTTTTAGTGGTGATGAAAATATAAGGGGTTCATGACTTGGTATTATCGGAATTCGATTGATTATAGAGATCAATGTGTTTTTAGCTTTTTAGAATTGAAGAAAAATGAAAATAAATGGAAACTAGATGAAACTACGACTAACTATGAAAGTGTAAATGCAAATATTTTGTATGCCTCGTTCGTATGCCTAATGGAAATAGCAAGTAAGAATAAAAATAAGCAATAAAAAGCAAAGTTTCACTAAGTATAAGCATGAAAACCTAAGGTACAACTATGCTGCATGATCATGAAAATCTAAATAATGCAAAATAACAAAAACTGAAAGCACCAATGGAAAGAGCAATAAAAGTTGATGTGAAAATTAAAAACTTTACGAGAAATAACTATAAACGAAGAGTAGATCTAGGATTCAACAAAAAAATATGCATGAAAATAAAAACCAAAATAAAGCATATGAAATACTCAAAATAAAAATGATCAAGGACTCGATCTATGATCTAGATGTGTCACTCACCTAGATTCCATAGCCAAATCACAAAATCTAACAATAAATCTAAGAGATAAGGTAAAATGCATAAGTTGAAGAACAAGCTTGAAATTAAAAGGCAAGAGGAAATTAAGCAAGAACTTACTTGAATTCAGGAAAGGAATAACAAATTTTAATGAAATTTCAATCCGAAATAAAATACAAGTCATGGCTTGAATTCTTCTTGAGCTTACAAACTCAAGGAAAAGCTTGAAATTAAATCTAAGAACTAGAGAGAGAAATTAATTCCAAACTCATGCAAGAGTTGGGAGAATGAGTGATCCTTTATAAAATGAGAGTTGTGTTCTGTTTATACTAGGTTTAATTGGGGTCAAATGGGTCAAATTAGCCTTTAAAGGCTTGATTTTCTGGGTTTGACCCTAATTTTCACCCTGACGTGAGATTTGGCGTTGCTTGGCTTGGGTTGGCATTGCTGTTGGCGCAGCTTTTGGTTTGGGTTGTGGCAATGTGCGGGTGATAAGGCATGTCCTGGGGAGTGCGATTTGGCAAGGGGTGGCACCGGGGCTGGCGTAGGGATGGGCGAGCACTGGCGTGAAGGATGGCGGGCGGTGGCATGAAGGATGGCGCGAGATGTGGTGTGCGGGCGCAGCACTTGGTGCACGGAGTATCGGGCACCAGCGTGCTCCATGTATTGTGCCATGCTTTGGTGCGAGTTTTGGCTTGCCTAGGCAAGGCTTGGCTAGCATTCCAGAATGTTTGGCCATTTAGGAGCTTGCTCTTGGCACCGATTTTGGCACGGCTTGACTTGAATTTTGGTCCTCTATGCCTTTACCAATGAAAATATGAATTTTGATTATAAAAACTCAAGAATTACACCAAACCTCAAATTAATTGAACTCATTTAACTAAATAAGCATAAATTCAAAAAGAAGCAACAAAAACAACAAAATGAGAAAACAACCAAATAACCTAACAAAACTTGACTCAAAACTACTAAAAACAACATAAAACCCTTATTAGAAACACGATTTAAACACCACAATTACATGCAAAATAGGAATCAACATTAAACTACATCAAGACTGGCGATCTAATCGCAAGAATTCATTTAATAAAGCTAAATGGGTTCCACCTGGCCCAGTCATAATTTCTGTAACCTAGAGATCAAGTTTGATTTGTAATTATCATCAAACCAAAAAGAGATTGATAAAAGGGGAGCACATCCAGCCTAGTTATAAGTTGCACAAGCTGGAGCCCCTTATCCGGCTCATAACTATCATAGCACCAGAAGGAGATCTGTAACAAGGGGTGCAAATCCATCCAAGTCAAAAGTCATGTAATACGGAGCCCTTACGTAATAAGAAAAACATAAGTCAATCGATCAATGACCCACAACACATGTATACACAACTCATTTTGCCCGAGCTTGGCTTATATCAACTGATGTTAGATCATCAATGTTATCAATAATTAAGAAAGAAAAAAGCTTGACCCTCGCTATATAGCAGAACAAACTATAATTTATCTTTAACATGTATTTGTAAATTCATATTATAAATATAATTACAACGAGAAATCATACCTAATCTATTGTGGGAGAGATGCTCCGCCTCGAGAAATTTGTACCATCAACGCAGAATCAAACTATGAATCAGTCATACAGTAAATCTCATCCTAATCAGCTACACGGGAAAGCATATCAGCTCTAAATGTGGCAATGAAGAGGACCCCTCTTGGCCATGTTCACCAAATTAGCTCGGTAACAAGGGGAGAACATCTATCCTATTTTGCTATTCTACAATATCATTGAATTGGAAAGAGTAGGGAAACACACATCCACCCTAGTTGTATGATGCACAAGTCGGAGCCCCTTGCTTGGTCTATAATTATCATCAGATCGAAAGAGCTCGGAAATAAGAGAAGCACATCCAGCCAAGTCGTAAGCTACGTAAGCTGGAGCCCCTTGCCTAACTTGCAATTATCATCAAACTACTAAGAGTTCAAATACAAGGGACGTACATCCAGCACAGTCATAAGCTACACAAGTTGGAGCTTCTTTTCTAGACCGCAATTATCATTAGACCAAGAATTGATGGGTAAAAATAGGAGCACATCCAGCCCAGTTAGAAGTTGTGCAAGCAGGAGCCCCTTGCCTGATTTTTAATTAACTTCGAACTAGGAATGTTAGCTCTGCAAGGACTTCGTTCATATAGGATAGTTTAACTAAGCCAATATTGTACCAAGAATTAGTGATTCAATTGTATACAACCATTCAAAGGCATAAAGAGAGAGTTCGTCCAACCCAGTCATAAGTTGAATGCATAGTGCGTAAGACAATGGTCCTGCCTAGTCTTGTATTCAACACCAAGCTAGTTGAGAACAAGGAGAAAACATCCATCTAGTCATAAGATGCTCAAGCTAAAGCCCCTTACCCACCCTGCAATTATCATCGGACAGAAAAGAGTTCAGCAACAAGGGGAGCATATCCATCTTAGCCATAATCTATGTAAGATGGAGCCCCTTGTCCAACACGCAATTATCATCATACCAAAAAAGACTCAACGAATCATTTGTCGAGGCCATGCATTAATGAGTAAAAGATCATCTTAGAACCCTTTCAAATGAATGACTTCAAGAGAATTCACTCCCTTGAAAATGAGACCATTCCATAGTCTGAAAACTAAAGAATGTTTGTTGGCTCCTTCTGCTAGAATAAGCAAATAAGTGATAACATGTTTATTAAGCACTATCCACTGGAAGGTTGGACTATAATGAGACCAAGACAAATAAATCATATAATTTAAATATATCTCCATCAATATCTTCAAGAGGTGAGTATTCATAATCATCAAGATGTCATATATTAATAATTTTATCAGGCAATCACACTCATGTTCAAAGGATAATAATTAGATGAATTATAATCAACAAGTCACAAGTAGTAAATAGTTTCAAGTGCAGAGAGAGACTCTTCAATTGTTCAATCACATAAATTTAATGCTCGATATTCATCTTCAAGATATAATAATCAAGTACTTACAAAATAGTCATATATTGGAATAACATGAACTCAATTTTTATAAACCAAATATAATCAGATGATATGCAACTCACATCATAACCTAATTCATAGACTCACGAGGTTCATGTATAATTAAATAAATTATATTTATGAAGTTTAACTTAGAATTATAGAGTTATTGAAATAATCATATATCGTGAATTCTCAACTCTAATAAAGTGCTAAGAGAATAATATCATGATTTATATTTTTAGAATGGGCCACATAGTCTTATTAGTCTCTAAAACATCATTACAAAGTATTATTGTTCATATAGGAGGTTCAACTTGCAAATAATAATCTCATAAAAATCATGAGTTCCTCTAGAAATAAATCTAGGAAATTATGGAGACCAGTTTAGTCCGGATTGTAATCATCAATTGGGTAATATATATATATATACACACACACTCTCTATAGAATAGGAAATCACTTAGACAGTGTAGTCACATCATATGAATTATTGAAAACAATCAATGGGGTTAAAATATTAAATTTGTAGTTGGTAAAAGGCCAATATTCATGATACAAGTTCACATGTGTAACTCATCAAGAAAAAGGAAACCATAACTACTATGATCATCATTTAATAAGGGATATGAAATATGAACACCACGAGTTTATGAACCATAACTTATTTGAATGCAGAGTTAATTTATGAATAAGATACTTATCTCCCTTTTATTATGTATGGTCGATCGCCCTTGTGAGTCAACTTCAATTCATCTCGTTTTCTTTAGAAAGTACTATCTTCATAACTCAAGCATTGAGCTCGAAGCTTTTTTATTATAACAAAGTCAATATATAAATAGTCATTTGTTACGTCAAGTCGCTTATATTTTTGCTATGGCTATTCCTTAAATCAAAATTTGATTAAGGAAGCAATATGTATTAGAAAGAAAGCATGGTAGAAGGATCGTTGTACGAGGTACTCCTGACTAGACACTTGTGGAAGACATCGACTAAATAGATCGACAACTCATCCATATAAATTTCTATTTATTTTTTGGAATATCTAAATAATCAATCAGATGTATAAAACTCATCTCATTTCCTTAAGGTAACTTGCAACTCTGATTGAGCCGATAAGTGTCAGACTGAGCTGATAGAGATCTCCTCAGTTGGTGAGCTCAATAGGGTCACTTCTTCCCATTTACACACATGATATGAAAAGCTTTCCTGGCTTGATTGACATTTCGAGGTTGTCCATGTATGGATGATATCGGGCTAGGAACTTGGAACCTTTGGTTGTTTACATTTCCTAAAATTCCTGCTTATGGTTTATCTCACACAAAATAACCCAACTTCATGTCGATCGTGTACCAAAACCCAATTATTTAAGCTCAAGTTCCAAGTATAAGCTTAAGAATGTGTCATATTTAATAATAGGTTTTCTCCACATGTATTAACCATTAACCATATATGTTGGTGCTCATCACATTGTCAAACAAGTTGCTCTAGCAAATATACATCCTCGTCGTCATTTAACTTACTCAAATATTCAAAAATGAAATCTCCAAATCTAGTAATTTCTAAAATAAAATCATGTGCTCATGAATAATAATATTTATTCTAAAGAGATATCCACAATTCTCAGCATAAGACTTGTCATTTAATTCATAGTCCAAAATTCGTAAGTTCATGTATATGTAAGAGATAAAATCATCATTCACCTTTTTTATTATGATATGTCAACTATTGGCTATCATAAATAATGTATATATAAATCATAATTTAAACTCAAATTTAGGATAGACTTATCTGATGAGTATGAATACTCCTTCATTGTTTTCAATGATTGATTGCCTTCTTGAGCCAGCTTCAAGTTATTTGTCCCCGTCTATGCTTTCACAAAATATAGATCACCCAAGAAAATTCAAAACTGGTCTGGTCATGCACCAATGAGCTCGGGCTCTAAGGTCGGTGAGTTTTTAGACCCATCTGGGCTTTAATGTGAAGGTGACAAGACGTATCTAAATTTTTAGTTACCGATAAGTGAAGGACTTTTGGTTCTATGCCATAAATCTTGACTCGATGTAGCAATGCGGTTATCATTGGTTGTGATAGGAGTCGAGGTGTTCGAAAAACTAAAAAAAGTTTTAGTAGCTATGTATCATAAAGATATCATTAAAAAGTTATATTTAATTAATTAATCTCAATATCCAACAATAATAAATTAGTTATGTGAGCTCTAATCATGTTATCAACAAAATTAACTTAATTTGCGCTCTGTTCCATGCGCAATTCACTAGTTGTAACTAATCAAGTTACCAGGTAAAGACATGACTCATGCTTGTCCTTACATTACATTAAACTAAACTCACATCGTGCACCTAAACTTTTTATTGGAGTCAACCCAAAAAATATGAAAATAAGTAAATCATGGCACCTAAATAAAATAAAATAGATTCGTCACTAGGGTTGTCATCAGTCAACCGAGTGCAAGTAGGCCATGTAACTATTACATTAAAAAAGCCATCATATTCAGTCATCATAATACGAGTCAAGAAATAAGTTTGACAACTTAAATATTTCACTTACTCATGAGATTAAGAACAATGGCTTAATAAGTATTATATATATTTTAATAGCATCAATGGTCATCGTACCATGAATCAATCAAATGAAAACAAAAAACTTATCTCTAATATTCACGTCTCCAGCGAGGTTGGTCAGTGCTTTACCTAATTGGGACTAGAGGGCGATCTCATCCCGGATAAACTAAGTTGAAGTCATCATCTCCATGCCCTGTACATCACTAGGACCACACCAGGTTTTGAACATTAGATAATCATAATACCAAAAGGCAACAATGGAACAATACCAATTTGTATAACATCACAAATATATTTAAGAAATATTGTTTTTTCCCTTGTCCCAATCTCAATGGATTATCAGAATAGCAAGAGGATTAGAAATAGAAACAATAATGGTGGTTGCTAAATTTATGTTATGTAATTTATCTAATCACAAGTGTAAGATACAGATATAGTACATAAGGAGCAAGGTCGTATTCCACAAGGACCAAATTTTAAAATTTAACAAGTAATATTATCTATAAATTATTTTTATCAAAATGAATATAAATTATGATTTTTTTTTTGTCGATTCTAATGACGAACATAGAATAAATAATTATATATATAATTATCACAATTCTCCAAGAACAATAGCAAAAGGTGGGAATGGAGATTTTTATAATAAGAAGATATTATGGGGTTTGGGATTACAAAGAATTCTCGATATTTATCCTTTTGGATCAACCAAGTATTTTTGTAATTCAATTCATTATAAGTCAATCACAAGTATAATTTACTTCATCTCATGAATATAATTCGATTATGAAGTCTAAATGCGAGACGTTATTCTGCATGTAATTGTGGTGTTTTTCTCGTATCTTTAAGTAGGGTTTTATATTAGTTTTAGCTGTTTTTTGAGTCGATTAATTAGGTTTTTAGGTTGTTTTTCTTGTTTTCTTTTTTTCTTTTTTTCTTGAGTTTCTTGATGATTTGATGTTTAAATTGGTTAATTGGTTCAATTATCTTGGGGTTTGGTGAAATTCTTGGGTTTTTATGTTTAAGAATTCCTATTTTATAGGCAAAGGCATTGAGGGTCAAAGCTCAAGCCAAGAACAAGCTCCAAAAGTGCCAAAATTTTTGGAATGCTCGCCAAGGCAAGCCAAAAGTCACGCCAAGGCATGGCGTGCGCCAAAATCCTTGCCCAAACTCGTGCCCGCACAGCGCTGCCGAGT
>BMAC01000086.1:1417109-1430244 GCA_014905375.1 Phtheirospermum japonicum | reverse complement strand
TTAATTCAAGTAAGCTTTCCTTTAATTTCATGCTTGTTCTTCAATTTATGCTTTTTGCCTTAGCTCTTTGATTTCTTGTTAGATCTTGTGAATCGTCCATGGAATCTAGATGAGTGACCCATTTAGATCATAGATCGAGTCTCAAATCATTTTTATTTTAATTATTTCATGTTCTTTATTTTGAATTTAATTTTTATACATAGTTTTATATTGAATCCTAGATCTACTCTTTGTTTCTTGTTATTTTGCGTAAAGATTTAAACTTTCACGTCAACTTTGCTTGCTCTTTCTATTGGTGTTTTTTAATTTTTGCTAATTTGCATTATTTGAGTTTTTATGCATGATTGTACCTTAGGTTACTTTAGTTGTACTTGATGAAACTTGCTTTTACTTTCTTATTTTCAACATTGCTTTGCATTTTCAACTCGAGGCACACGACGAGACATCCTACCAACTTGCATTTACAATTCCTAATTAGTTTTTAATTGCTTTTAATTGTTTTAATTTCCTTTTATTTGCATTTCTTTTAATTGTTTCAAGCAAAAAAGAATAATTGATCCTACTTAGCAATCGAACTCCAATAATATCAAGCCATGAGACGCGGGCGTCTCATCGGCAGCACGTCGTGCGTCTCGTCTTCTTCGTATTGAAGCTGAAACACAAAAATAAAGCAAAATTACACTATTACTTATAAAATAAGGTATAAAAACATTAAACACGATATGAAACAAAAATTATCAAAAGGAAGGAAAATGAGAAGAAAATAAACCTAAACCCCTTAAAAACACACAACACACGATGCAAAAACACACGAAAATCACATACAAATATGTACAAATCAGTACCACCAATAGTGCTCATAATCCCGACCCGTATGAGTTATTTGGCGGTGTGAGCTCCAATGCCCAAAATGCCCTCCCCATTCTTGATATTCCGATCGATGCTCCTATTCCACCCTCCGATTTGAATCTCATGGCAATTATGCAACAATTGTAATCATTCTCAACTACGTTGGCCTCGCTTGATGCTAAGTTTAATTCTCTTGATGCTACGATGGACCAATTTGCAAGCGATGTCAATATGCTAAATCGAGCTCGTGAGGATTCCTTATTCATGGAAATGATCCGAGAGTTGGTCGAACAAGCTTATATGAAGGAAAAGAGCCTTGAGGAGGAGGTTGGTCGGGAAGTCAATATTGAAGATTGTTGTGAGGATGATGAGCCCCTTGTTCGTAACGACGAGCCTATTGTGTTTCAATGTGCCATCGACTTGAGTGAAGGAGATTGTGACTGTGTCATTGAGGGCACCGACAAATTTTATTTTTGGGGGGGGGGAGGTGGAGATTTTTGATGAGAAGATTGGAGAGCTTGAAGAGTACCTTGAAGGCATCTGTGATTTGTTCAAATTAACTCCCAATGAGGCCGAGAGGGGGCACAAGCCCGAGCTTAAGCCTCCTCCATATCCCCTTAAGTGTATCTATTTGGAGGAAGAAGAGAGCAAGCCAATTATCACTTTTACAAACTCCAATCGAGAAGAGGAGGAAAGGTCGATTGAAGCGCTTAAAGTTCGTAAGGGTGCTATTAGTTGGAGACCCGGGGTTGTTAAGGGAATTAGCCCTTTGAATCCAAGCCGTGTGGAAATAGTGAAAGCCAGGATTTTGAAATTATTGGAGAAGGGCTTGATGTTTGTTCTTGCCAAGAGTGAGTGGACAAATCCTATTCACATGGTACCAAAGAAGAACGAGAAAGGAGGTTTATTGGCCACAAGGGATAAAACGGGATGGAGGATGTTGATCGATTTTAAAGAGTTAAAAGCAGCCTCCATGAAGGATTGTTTCCCTCCCCCGTTTATCGACCACATGATAGGCAAGCTAGCCGACCAATGTTCCTTTTGTCTTCTTGATGAGTCATCGGGTCACTTCAAAACCACAATCCCACCCGAAATTCTCCCCGAGATGACTCTTACTTGCCCGATGGGAACACTAGCCGGCCACTATTCCTTTCAATTTCTAGATGAATTATCGGGCCACTACAAAACCACCATTCCTCCCGAAGAACAAGTCGAGATGACCTTTAGAACGCTTTCTTCTCAAAGACTTTTATTTAGGCTTTGCAATGCCCCGAGAACGTTCCAAAGAGTGGAACCTCCCGACAAGGAGGATATTATTTTGGAGGATCCTCCCGTTATCTTTCCACCTTGAGCAAGAAGGGATAACGCCAAGCTAGTGACGTAAAACAAGAGCTTCTTGGGAGGCAACCCATGTGCTTTTCATTTATTTATTTTATTTTTGCATTTCTTTATTTCTTCCTTATTAATTCAAAAATCCAAAAAACATTGAAAAATTAAAAAAAAAAAAAGAAATTTGTTAACTTTTGGCTCTTTTTAAACTTTGTTTTGTTTTATTTTGATTTATGAACATATTTTCTTGTGTTTTTGACTTTGTATGATTTTCATTTTAGTGTTTTGATTTCCGAATCCAACCTTGCCGAATTGATAAGCTAATAGCGTTCATGGAGCCAGGATACACAAGCCATGCTCGTTTTTTGCTTGGATTGCTTGGATGCTTAAGTGGACCCCATCGAGCTCAACCCAGACTCTCTCGGTTTAGGAAGCTTCTATTTCACCCTCCTTTTACTTTTTTTTCATGAAAATTCAATGAGGGCATTGCATGGTTTAAGTGTGGGGTGGGTAGGTGTTTAGGGTCCGGGTGTCGAAAAGCATGATTTGTATTTCTTAACTCGAGCCTTGGAGAAGTGACGCTTACTAATTACGCATTTATATGGTTGAGTCATTTTTTGTGTGTGTCTTTTGTGTCTTTATTGCCTTGTTAAGCAATCACCATATGCTTGGAAGTTTGAATAGTTTACTTGTCGGGGTTTTGCATGTATATATCCTCTTGTGTAAGGAGTTGAACTTGTGCTTCGTACAAAACCCGCCTATATATATATAATCAACATCTACTCGTGAAAAGATTCCAAGTTCTAAAAGCTCTTTTGATTGTGTTTTCCAAAACCCGGTGCAAACTAGTGAGTAGCCTTGTGTGAATTATCGGTCTTGCTTTCATTTTTATGGAAATTGCATTGAGGAGGCTTGAGTTTTGCTCGTACATGATTGAATTTGGAAATGACCTCGAGGCACATATATCACCCTTATTCTGGCCATATCCAAATATATAAGCTACTTAAAAATCCCAAATGAGCCCCCTTGAGCCTATGCCCCGTTTCTTGTTAGCCGAGCTCAATTTTAGCTCTTATATCTTCATAAATTGTGAGGTGAGAGTGTATGTTGTTAGTTGACTAGAAATGTGGGGAAATCAATTGTGGGTTTTGGGTTTTGAGTTTCTTATAAAAAAAAAAAGGAAAAAAAAAAAAGAAATAAACTCCAACACAAATCACGAAAAGTGATAAAGCGTGCGTTCAAGCGAAAAGCCTAATGTTCAAAAAGGCTAAGTTTAGTAAAAAGAAGCAAATTCAAAAAGCTTCTAAGTGTTGTGAAATAAATTGGAAAAGCGTGTGAGTGTACGAAAGGGTTTCGAATGAAAGTTTGGTAATTTGGGAAGGGTGAAGCGATCATAAGCTTCGAGTTCTAGAAGTTAGGGTTTCGTGTGTTATTGATCACGTTTGATCGTGTGTTAGCCACTATATCCAAATATTCCATACCTTACCAAAGAGCCAACATTACAACCCGAAATAAAGACCTCTTTCGATTCTTGTTTGATCATGTACAATGGGTGATTTTGAGTTTTCGATTTGTGAAATCTTGACGAGGTGCATGCATTATTCAATTCGAGTGTATACGCGTCCCATATAAATAAAAACTTGAGCGAATTGAGCGAACACCCTCAAAATTCCATTTGAGAGGAAGTCATCGATTTGGTTTTCATTTGAGAAAGAGTAATACGAGCAATGCTTGGCGATAACGAGTTTATGTTGATACTCTCATCATATAAATAAGGATAAGCACAAAGACTTTTCTTTTTACATAATATTCATTGCATGTACATTCTCAAAACTTTTTGTTGTTCGAGGACGAACAAACCGATAAGTGTGGGGTAGTTGTTTTGCATGTAATTTTGGTATTTTTTTCGTATTTTAAGTAGGGTTTTATATTGGTTTTAGTGGTTTTTTGAGACGATTAATTAATTTTTAGGTTGTTTTTCTTGTTTTATTGTTTTTCTTGAGTTTCTTGATGATTTGATGTTTAAATTGGTTAATTGGTTCAATTACCTTGAGGTTTTGTGAAATTCTTGGGTTTTTATGTTTAAAAATTCCTATTTTATAGGAAAAGGCATTGAGGGCCAAAGTTCAAACCAAGGCGTGCCAAAAGTCGTGCCAGGAACAAGCTCCAAAAGTGCCAAACTATCTAGAATGCTCGCCAAGGCAAGCCAAAAGTCACGCCAAGGCATGGCGTGCGCCAAAATCCTTGCCCAAATCCATGCCCTCGCAGCGCTGCTTAGTCCCGCCTGGCGCGTGCAGAGTGCGGCGCGCCACGCACGCGCGCATGCCCACGTATGCCTACGTCCAGCGTCCGATGCCTTCCGAACGATCTCAGCAGTTCCGCGCAACGCCCGCTCGCCAGGGTCGGCCGGCATTTGCTAACCCACACGCCACGCCACACGCACACCCTAGTGCCACGCTACACGCACGCCCCAGCGCCCAGCCACCAGRGAGCCACCTCGGCCAACGCCCAGCTAGCGCCCAGCCCTGCCGACCACATCGAGCCATGCGCGCCCATGGCCGAGCCATACCGAGCCACAATGAGCCAAGATGTGCCAATTGGCTAACAAATGGTCTAGTAAGACCATTTTTTTGTCAAAATTGGTCAAACCCGGGATTTCCAAGCCTTAAAGCCCAAATTGACCCATTTAAACCCAATTAAACCTATTATAAATAGAACATAACTCTCATTTTGTAAGAACACCTCCTCCCAACCCATGCTTGGATTTGGGATTAAATTTCTCTCTCTAGATTTTAGATTTATTTTCAAGCAATTCCTTGGGTTTGTAAGCCTAAGAAGAATTCAAGTATTCCCTTGGATTTTATTGTGATTGTAATTCCATTTAAGCTTTTGGATTCTCTCTTTAATTCAAGTAAGCTTTCCTTTAATTTCATGCTTGTTCTTCAATTTATGCTTTTTGCCTTAACTCTTTGATTTCTTGATAGATCTTGTGAATCGTCCATGGAATCTAGATGAGTGACACGTCTAGATCATAGATCAAGTCTCAGATCATTTTTATTTTGAGTATTTCATGTGCTTTATTTTGAATTTAATTTTTATGCATAGTTTTATATTGAATCCTAGATCTACTCTTTGTTTCTTGTTATTTTGCATAAAGATTTAAACTTTCAAGTCAACTTTGCTTGCTCTTTATATTGGTGTTTTCAATTTTTGCTAATTTGAATTATTTGAGTTTTTATGCATGGTTGTACCTTAGGTTACTTTAGTTGTACTTGATGAAACTTGCTTTTATTTGCTTATTTTCAATATTGCTTTGCATTTTCAATTCGAGGAACACAACGAGGCATCCTACTAACTTGCATTTACATTTCTTAGTTAGTTTTTAATTTCTTTTAGTTATTTTAATTTCCTCTTATTTGCATTTCCTTTAATTTTTTCAAGCTAAAAACACAATTGATCCTACTTAGCAATCGAACTCCAATAATATCAAGCCATGAACCTTTTAAACCACTAAAACTACACTTTCAAACGTATTGTCAAGATCGCACTAAGAACTCAAATAATCTTGAAAATTTCATAAAATCTCACTACTAATCTCAAACCGATTGGTATCATTGATTAGAGTGTTTAATGTTTGCAAGCCCAATTGATAAATCTCATCTCTCAATTAATTAGAACTAGTAGTTATAAAATATTATCAATCGATTACAACTATATAAGCATAATAGGGTATCAATCAATTATAAAACTATGAAATCAAACATAAAAATAGCAAAGGGATTATATTCGATTGAAACATAAATTACTCATTATCTCCAAACCCCAGAATATGATAAAAATTAGCTAGACATAGATAAGTTAGGCAATTCATCGAACACATGATGTTCATAAGGAAAATGAAAAGAAACAATAAAACCACAGGGATTATGGTAGATCCTTTGATCTTCGTATTCCTCATGTTTTTCCTTTAAATCCCTCTCCAAAACCTCTATGAATTCCTCACTGTGATGGATAACAACACTCTAATGTTTCTATTGGTGAATGTTATATTTGGACTAGTTTTAGGCCTTTTTTATAAGTCTCAAATAAAATTCCATCATTTAAACCACATAAGTAATTCCTTTTGGACCTTTCGTGACTACTAATGGGGTCGCGAATGGTGTCTGTGAGAATGACATGTAGTAGCGGGCCAAGTCACGACCACGAAGGGGGTCACGACTGGGTTTCTAGGCTCCATGACTTGTTGTCTTCGTGGGACTTCTCCAATCTTGGCCCAATGGACACTTCTATTTATTATTTTCAGTCCAATACTTCATCTTTTGCCCATTTGTGCTTCTTCAATCCCATTTATTTCAAAACAACTCCTAAAATCCTACAAATATCATATAAAAATACCAAACACATAATAAGTTCCAAATAATAGGAATTAAAGTAAAAGGACGTTAAAAACATAAAAACATTAGTTGAAACCTAATCAAATGAGTCCTAATATGTAGGTAAAAACTGTGTTATCGAGTCCCTCAAACTTAAAGGTTTG
Organism: Phtheirospermum japonicum; assembly: GCA_014905375.1. Classification (NCBI taxonomy): domain Eukaryota; kingdom Viridiplantae; phylum Streptophyta; class Magnoliopsida; order Lamiales; family Orobanchaceae; genus Phtheirospermum; species Phtheirospermum japonicum. Next base: position 1,423,529 of record BMAC01000086.1, on the reverse strand, counting down.
TTCATCCTCGAAGAAAAAAAAATGAAAGAAATAAAAGTACAAACATGGAAAAAATAATGATGATTTATTTGATTCAAAAGAGACGGTTTTCAAAGTATAAACACAACATCAAGAACTCAATAGAAACACCATTTTTACCTTTAACTTCTTGCACTATATCAATGATCCTCACAATTATAAGTGTTTTGTTCATCACAAAAGTGTTTGACCAGGAAATGTATATGCTCGATATCAAATAAATGCATGCATTCCAACATAAGCTTGTAAGTTATTTCTCTCTCCACTGATCAATGTGTACGATAGACAAGAATCATATAGGGATTTATTAAGGTTGTAATGTGGGTTCTTTGGTAAGGTATGTAATATTTGGATAAAAGTGACTATAAAGCGAACTAACACACAAAAATACCACAACTGCCCCGATTTAGATTTACATTTTAAATAATTCAAGAAATCTTGGCGTCACAAATAAATGTCGAATTTCATAACAATAACATTATAAAAATTCATAATTTCAAAATGATCAAGTTTACGCAGCGGAAATAATCATAATGTAAACAACCAAGTTTCCAACAGTGGATAAAACGTAAAACAAGGTTAAAACATAAAATCCAACATCAACAATTTTCATTCCCCTCCTCGTTTCCCTTTCATTCGATATTCTCGTTCGTACCTGAAAGAAAAACATCGTTGATTTGGGATGAGTTCAACGTACTCAATAGTTACACTGACTTAACCAATGCAAAATCATACAACTCACAAATAGTACAATCGATCATAGAATTCATAGTTTTATCGTAGAAAATAAGTTGACTGCAGCTAAAACGCGCCGGGATATACCCGATGACCCTTTTCCCTGGTCACAGACACATTTGGTCTCTGGTTTTAATTCGTGGTTATAGCACGCCGGGATATACCCGATGACCCTTTTCCCCGGTCACAGACACATTTGGTCTACGACTATATTAGTTTTTTTTGGAAATATAGAATCGCATGATACACATAGCACATAAATTTGAGTACATAAAATTTAACATAGGTAAGTCAGTGGTCCCTACCTCGAATGAAGTCGTGAAATAAATCGATTGAATGCACGTGGTTGATTCCTATGTCCCGATTTCCTCGTCACCTAATCATTTTAAAAATATACTTAATTAGTATATATTTAATTAAATAATTTTTAAAATATTAATATATAATATATTTATTTAAAATAGACAATATAATATTAAAATAAATAATAATAAACTCAATTGAAATTTATTAAGTTTTATTCGGTTTGGATCGAAGTTTTCGAAAGTCGGAGGGTCAAAATTGAGGGTTTGGACCAATTGGGGGCTCAATCGAACAAATTTCAGCAACTTAGGGGTTAATTGGTAATGGATGGCAAAGTCTAGGGGTTCAATTGAAAGGTGGAAAAAGGCTGGGGGGTCAATTGATATTTCTGGAAAGATTTGGATTAAATTGGGTTCAAGCCCTAATCCTAATTCAGAACCCGTCCCGTTTTTTTTTTTCTTCTTTCTCTCCTTTCTTTTCTTTTCTGAATTCGGCCAGCAACTCCATTACCAATCGGCGGCGAAAAATCGGACGGTGGCAAATCGGCGGCGCGGATGGAAGTGGGTGGTGGATGATGGTTTGTGGTTTCCGACAGGGTGGCTGTGGCGAGTTTGGGTCTGGGTCCGATTTGGGGCTGACGTCGACTTGGGTTTGGCCGGTTGTGTGCAAGCACCACGGCGGCTTCAGGTGGTTGTTCAAGCGGGTTGGTTCTCGTAGGGTTTTCCGGCGACTGTAGCGGCTACTGGTGGTTAATGGCGGCGGCACGGCGCGGGCGACTGGGGGCGACGCTCCATCGTCTTCGGGCCCGGGTTGGAAAAACGGCGGGCTCCAGCGTGGCGAGGACAGATGGCGAAACCCTTCTCCCTTCCTCAGTCGTTGCCGGCAGCGAGAGCGTAGGTGGTGGTGTTCGTCCGGAATATTTGTTGGCCGCAGGCTGGCGTACGGCTTGGAAACGGTCGGGAAAGCACGGTTTGTGGCAAGAGATGGGTGTTGTTGTTGTTGTTCAGGCCCTGAAGTTGCTGGTTTGGTGTCGGTGTTGGTGGTAGGCTGGGGAAAGGTTGCGGAGTTTGCCGGCTTTCGACCTGTTGGACGGAGGTGGGTTGGAACGGATGGCCATGGCTGCAGGTTCGAAAATGGCTGGGGTTCCGGTCTTCGGCCTGGAGTGATGGTTCGTAGTTTTGGTTTGAGAATTTGGACGGTGTTTGTGGTGGGGGTTCGTCCAGTTTTGTTGGGTGGTAGCTGTTGTTCGGGCCTGGAAACGGGTTGGCGATAAAAAAATTTGGAGAAACCAAGAATAGTGTTGTTTACCTGTTGTTGCTGCTTGTTTGGAGAAAAATGAATAAAAGTTGGTGGTGGGTGGCTGTAGACGTGCAGAGAAGGAGAGTTGGGGTGGATAAGGTTGGCACTTTGCTTTTAAACCAAGGATGGAAATATTTTTGGAAAGGTTAGGGTTTTAGTGGGCTTGGGCTTGTTTCAATGGGCTTAGTTTGAAATCCGAAAAAAAAATAGAACAATCCAAAAGACGACCCAATAGTTTAAATCGAATAATTTTGTAGCCGACACAACAGTAATTTAAATAAATAATTGAGTAACTAGAATACTAAATAATTATAATAATTTCTTAAAAGTCGAGAATTATAATTTATTTGATAACCGAACTATTAATTCGATTAAATAGGATTCGTAGATTATTTGAAACTAATAATAGAAAATTGTTTACGGTGACGAGCTTGGGACTAAAATTATATTTTTAATGCACAATGACAAATAAAAATATGAAAATGTGGATTTGATGCATGGGTGTTACAATCCATATATATCTCCCAATATCAAGGAATTCAAGTAGATTCATTCCTTAACAATAACACAATCTCATTTAATTTCAAGAACCAAACATGCATACTAAGTGTTCAATGAAATTTGTTAATGTAACTTTAATCCCAAAATATAAATTTGAAGTAGCCCGACCATAAACTCAAACCTCATCATCAATATATATAATATTAAGTCTTAAGAAACAAAGATTTTATGAATAATTTATACCAATTTAAAAATTCCCAAAATTCTCAACTAAGAGCCCTAGATTCATTAAGTTTGAGAATTCATACCTTGTTCCTGAATTTGAAAGATTGAATGGCATAAGAGTGGTGTGGTTTTGTGTTTAGAACTTGAATTCAATGAGTTTTAAAAGAAAAAAAATTAAAGAGGGGAGGGGGTATTTCGCGACCGAGATTGAAAGAAAAGGATAAGTGAAAATTTTCTGCATTTTTATCATTTTATTAAGTGTTATGTGACTTGTTCATGACCTGGTTCATGGTCGCAAATGGAGATGCCAACACATTCTTGAAAAATGGCCTACTTTGGTGATTCAATTTGCAATCGTGAATGGTGTCACGAACCCATAACTTAAAAATACCCCTCAGTAGCAGGCTTGGTCGCGGTTGCGACTGGGCTAAAATACTTGACTCTTTTTAAATACTACATATGTACTTTTATTTGTTATGTTGCCTACCAAATATAATTTAATTTTAATTCTTTAGCTAGATGTTTTCTTTCATCAAGAAATCCTTTTGAAGACCGGTGGCGATATCACTGCCTTGTTTGCTTTCTTTATCATACAGAGTCTCGCTTCCTTCCTTGGGATCTCTTGTATACACTCAAAACCTTTCCAAATATCAACATCAATATTAAGACATAAATCGAGGGAATTGAGCAAATGATGGTCTGGAGTTAATGGTGTAATCAGGCCATTATTAAAACAAGTGTAAAGATCGTTTATCATTTTACACTCCTCATCTCATTGCAATCATCAAAAAGTTTCATAGCATTATAAATATTAAAGACTTTAAGCTCATCATTGATACGCAAAGTTAGTTCTCCATTTTCAATGTTGATGAGGGCTTGGCTCATTGCTAAGAATGGATGCCCAAGTATCAACAGTACATTCTTGTCCTCCTCCATGTCCAAGACTACAAAATCCACAATGAAAATGAATATGTCCACTTCTATAAGAACATCTTCAACTATCCATTTTGGGTATGTCAAAGATCGATTTGCCATTTGGAGTGTGATGTTTGTCGGTTTGATATTACCAACATCCAATTTTTTAAACATCGATAAAGGCATAATATTTATGCTTGCACTTAAATCACACAAGGCATTCTCAAACAAACTTCCCCCGATAAGGCGATGAATCTTGAAACTTCTGGGATCCTGGCATTTAGGAGGTAACTTATTTTAGATCACCGTACTACACTCATCAGTTAAGTTCACAGTCTCGTACTCCTTAAGATTCCTCTTCTTGCTTATCACTTTTTTCAAGAACATTACATAGTTCAGCATCTATAACAATGTATCAACAAAAGGAATATTTATGTGGTTTTTCAAAAAATAACAGGAGATTTTGAAAACTGTTCATCCACTTTTTTCTCTTTTAATTGTTTTGGAATGGTAAATAATTAGAAGTAGGAATTGATTTTAGATTCCCAGCCCCTTTTTCGTCTCCACTTCCACGTCTATTTTCTCCTTGATCTCTTCGTCCTCTTCCTTTGTATCTCATTCGGGTTCAAGACTCTGCATCCTCGAGCCTTCATACTCCTTTCCACTCCTCAAATGAATCACATTGCATTGCTCTATTGGATTAAATTCTGTATTACTTAGAAATTACCCCTTTTTGATGTAGGCTTCCTATAATTGTAGCCAATTGAGAAATTTGCATTTCAAGAAACTCCATGTGTGCCCCAACTGACTCACTCACTTGAGCTAGTCTCGCCTCAATTTTCTCGAATTAGGATTTTGTTTACCCACCAAGGAGATGAACATCTCTTCCATGTTCAACTTCTTCCCCATGTTGATTACCCCACCAAAAAGACCCGCAGTGGTTAGAGTGTAGTGTTTGGATTTATATATGAGAAGTTCGAATGATTTCTCATCTCCGGATGATATTGGTTGCTGCTCTAATTGCTTCTTTAGTTATTCTTGAAGTTTCTTTGATTGAGAAATTTTACATCTTCAACCGATTTGTGCATGGAGACTCCACTTGTTTGGCCTATTGGTATTCTCGAGTTTGGTGACATAAACATCTCAAACTTGTTATCCATAACCTCTAATTGTTGATTCATAGCATTAATGGCCTCATTCTCATTCACCATGGCAACTTTCTTCAATATTGGTCGCTACGTTGGTAATTGATAGACACTATCTCCCATTTCTTCTAAAATATTCATCGCATCGTCAGTTCTTTGATAACAAGGCACCTCCCGATGAAGTGTTCAACATTACCTTCGTGTGCTTGCTCAAAACATTATACAAGTAGTAAATTTGTAGGTAATTTGGGAAACCATGCTGGGAGCACTTTCTCAAAAGTTTTCTAAATCTCTCTCAAGCCTCGTGTAGAGGTTCTCCATTAAATTGGCAAAACCGAGTTACCTCGCTCCTTAGGAGGAATTTATGACACATCGCCCCACGTCTCAATGGCTCCAAAGTTTAGAGTGTTGTACCAAAACTTCGCCTTATCTCTTAATGAGAAAGGAAATAGGTTGAGTTTTATCGTGTTTTCTAGAACATTGTTCATCTTGATGGTCCCGCATATCTCAAGAAATTAGGTCAAATGTGCGTTTAAATCCCCTGTCGTACTTTCCCCAAACTGGTTCTATTGAACCATTGCAATCAATCCTGTCTTAAATTTGAAGTTGTTTGCCTGAATTGATGGCCCGTTTGCTCCTCCGTGTGCCAGTTTAGCACTGGGTTAGAACATTAATCGAATGGCCAGTTGTGTATTTTGCTGGGGTGATGCTTATTGTTGAATTTGTGCTTGTAATGCCTGGACTTTTTGTTGGAGTTAGTTGGCTTGGTCGTTTAAGTCGACCAGAATTTCAGCCATCATTCCTCTAACTCTCTTGGACTTATTTCATCTAGAAGTCACCTCGATCTCGAGTTCAATAGGTTTCAAAGGTGACCTTTAGAATATGATCACATACACTACCTGAAAACTAATAAATTTAAACTCCACTAAGAGCAAGAAAGTGTAACAACATTTCAAATTAAATAATTTACCAATTATATTACTATCAGTTTGTAACCTAATGGTACCTGAAAATGGTGCAAAAAACTTGTTCGCTAATTTTATTTTGTGTAATTTATCAAATCGCAAGTGTAAGGTGTAGATGTAGTAGACGAAGAGTAAGGTCGTATTCCACAAGGAACAAATCTAAGAAAGTGATATGTAATATTATTAATAAACTAGTTATATCTAAATAAATATAAAATATGATTTTTTTTTATCTCCAATGACGAACATAAAATATATATATATATATATATATATATATATATATATATATATATATATATATATATATATAT
>BMAC01000086.1:1405950-1417084 GCA_014905375.1 Phtheirospermum japonicum | reverse complement strand
AATGAAACTCAAATCTTCAACAAACCATAACTTTTTCAAATTTTATTCGTTTTGAATGAAATATATATCAAATTAATCACATTCTCAAGAATCTACAATTTAAGATACATATTGCATGTTTTAAAACGTAAAAAAATATATATATATATATATAATTAAATTAAAAAAAATTGGACTGATTTTAGCACTACAGTACTGTGTAAAAAAGCACAATGAACCTGGACATATAATTGCACTGTGCAATATTAGATCTAAGGCCAGGATTAGTCCCTAGGTTCACATATAATGACGGGGTTCTCATTTGAACCCAATCCTATATATATATTATATATATATATATATATATATATATATATATATATATATATATATATAGGGTTGGGTTCAAATGAGAACCCGTCATTATATGTGAACCTAGGGACTCATCTTGACCATTAGATTGGATAATTTTGATGGTTGAGATCATGACATGTCAGCATGGTAATAATGTAAAAAATGCATTAATTAATTAAAAATGGTATTTTGGACATATATCAACGTTTACAAAGAGCACTACATTGTTCTTTAGAAAGAACAATAGAATTAAGAAAAAAAAACACTACGATTGTATACAAAAAACATGGCAAATTTCGTCTATAAACTGCAAATTCAAAAAATTTGAAATGAAACTCAAATATTCAACAAACCATAACTTTTTCAAATTTTATTCGTTTTGAATGAAATATATATCAAATTAATCACATTCTCAAGATCTACAGTTTAAGATACATATTGCATGTTTTAAAACATAAAATAAATATATATATATAATTAAATTAAAAAAACTGGACTGATTTTAGCACTACAGTACTATGTAAAAAGCACAATGAACCTGGACATATAATTGCACTGTGCAATATTAGATCTAAGGTCAGGATTAGTCCCTAGGTTCACATATAATGACGAGATTTTCATTTGAACCCAATCCTATATATATATATATATATATAATAATCTTAATTCACCAAGAATAGTAGCAAAAAGTAAGAATAGAGGTTTTTAAATGATAAAGAGTTATTTTGGGGTTTGGGATTACAAAGAATTCTCAATATTTATCATTTTCGACCAATCAAGTGTTTTTGTGATTCAAAATCAAAAGTATAGTTTAACCCTTCTCTAAAATGTAATTAGACTGTGGATTCTAAATTTGAGATGCATTGTCTAGATCATACTTAGAACTCCAAAAAGTTTTAAATATTTATAAAACTTCACTAGTAATCTCAAACAACTCAGTTTTATTAATTAGAGAGTTTAATGTTTGAAATCCTAATTGATAAATCTCATCTCTCGATCATTAATTCATCAGAACTCGTAGTTATAAAAGGTTTTCGATCGGTTACAATGATATAATCTTAAGAGGGCATCATTCAATTATGCAATGATGAAATCAAACATAAAAATAGCAAATGGATCATACTCAATTGAAATAAAGATTGAAACATCAATTATTCATTGTTTCTAAACCCTCGAATATGATGAAATTAGCTAGACATATTCAAAAGATAAGCTAGGAAGTTCATCAAACAAAAGATTTTCATAAAGAAAAAATGAAAAGAAACAATAAAACCGTAAAGATTATGTGGATTCTTTGATCTTCGTGTTTCTCATGTTTTTTCTTTGAATCCCTCTATAAAAGCTTTAAAGATTCCTTGCTATGATAGATAATAGCACTCTAATGTTTTTGGTGGTGAATGATGTATTTGGACTTTTTTTAATCCCTTTTTATAAGTCCTAAATGAAATCCCAAAATTTAAACCACATAACTAACTTTAGACCATTCGTGACTAGGTTTGTGATCGCGAATGGGGCCGTGAACGGTCACCGTGAAAATGGCCTGTAGTAGCGGGCCAAGTCGTAACTGCGAAGGGGTTTGTGACTAGGTTTCTGGGCTCCATTGTCTCGTTGACTTCGTGGTCCTACTCTAATATTATCCCAATGGACTATTCTCTTCATTATCTCCAATCCAGTTCATCCAAAATAACTTTTCAGATCCTACAAAAATCACATAAAAATATGAAACACGTAATAATATTCAAATAATAGTAATTAAAGTAAGAATAAGTTAAATGTACAATTAGTAGTTGAAATCTAATCAAATAAGTCCCAATATTTACGTAAAAAATGGTGTTTATCAAACTACTAGACTGGGAAAATATGATGATACACATGATGACAATAAGTGGTTCAACTTTATCCTAATTGACCCTCGTCAACACCTAGAAAACAATAAGACATGTCACAATTACAACAAGATCTTACACATCGGATAACATTCAGTTTTCTAAGATAAATTATCTTAAACCTTTTTTCTTGCCCAAGTCCACATCGGCAAATCACCGTAAGTTCAAAATATAGCTCTAACCCTCACAAATAGTGTTGTACATTTTAGATAACTTATTCAAGTCAAACAGAAAGTGGAGAAGTATCAATTTGCTACTATGGTGACATATCATATCACTACAAAGAGTGAATATGTCAGGCAATCATCATTCCTTGAACACTTACGTAAGAAAAAGCTAAATTATCAATTATCCCTTCATATTCTTTTAGATTGTCGATATATAAATTAAAGGTATAGGGATAAGAAAACTCATTTAGGCTGATTAGATCGTGCATCACTTCTCACATCTTTAGCTCAATGACTCGATGACACTCGTATTTCCACTAACAACATCACTTGATGTATCTAAAATAGTTTAACACCCCGAGATTGGAATGAACAACATCCGACCTGTTCTGATGGTACTTGAGTGTCGTCCGATACTTGGTGCATCTTCGCTTCAGACAGATGGGGTGGTCCTCTAATCTATAATCCAATCACATGTATAGTTTAACCTTTCTCTTGAATATAATTAAATTATGGATTCTAAATGCGAGATGCATTGTCAAGATCACACTATGAACTTTAAAGAGCTTTATATATAAAAATTCACTACTTTTCTCAAACCTTTTGGTTTTATTGATTAGAGCATTTTATGTTTGAAAGCCTAATTAATAAATCTCATCTCTCGATTATTGGTTCATCAGAAGTAGTAGTTATAAAAGGTTGTCAATCGTTACAATTATATAAGAATAATAGGGCATCAATAAATTATGCAACGATGAAACCAAACATAAAACTAGCAAAGGGATCATACTCTATTGAAAGAAAGATTGAAACATATTTTATTCATTGATTCCAAACCCCAGAATATGATGAATGTAGTTGGACATATTCAAAAGATAAGCTAGGCAATTCATCGAACACATGATGTTCATAAAGAAAAATAAAAATAAATAATAAAATAGTAGAGATTATGGTGGATCCTTTGATCTTTGTGTACCTCATGTTTTTACTCTGAATCCCTCTCCAAAACCTCAATGAATTCCTCATTATGATGGATAATAAATGTTTTAGTGGTGAATGTTGTATTAAGAATGGTTTTAAGCCATTTTTATAAGTCCCAAATGAAATCCCATAATTTAAACTACATAATTAATTATTTATGGACCATTCGTGACCACGAATGGGGTCACAAACGTTTTCTATGAAAACGTCCTATAGTAGCGAGCCGAGTCGCAGCCAATTTTCTCAAATTGGGATTCAGTTTCCCCCATCAAGGAGATGATCTCTTCCATGCTCAACTTCTTCTCCTTCATTGATTACTCCATTAGTCACCAAAAAAATGCCATGGTGGTTGGAGTGCATTGTTCGGGTTGACATATGAGAATTTTGAATGATTTCCATCCCTGAATGGTATTGGTTGCCACCTTTATTACTCCTATAGTTATTGTTGGAGTTTCTTTGATTGACAAAATTTACATCTTCAACCAATTCATGCATGGCATCTCAACTTATTTGGCCCATTGGTATTCCTGAGTTTTGTGATATCAACATCTCAAACTTGCTATTCATAGCTGTTAATTATTGAGTCATAGTGGTAATTACCTCATTCTCGTTCACCATAGCAACTTTCTTCAATATTGAATGCTCCGTCAGCCATTGGTAGCTATTGGCCGCTATTTCTTCTAAAATGTTCATCACATCATCGGTTCTTTGCTAACAAGGCACCTCCCAATGAAGCATCCACCATTATCTTCATGTGCTCGCTCAAATCGTTGTACAAGTAGTAAATATGTAGGTCATTTCGGAAACCATGCCGAGGGCACTTCCTCAAAGTACTCTAAATCTCTCTCAAGCCTCATGTAGCGGTTACCCATCCAATTGGCAAAATTGAGTTATTTCGCTCCTTAACTTCAAAGTCTAGCTTGGGAAAAATAACTTGAGGAGGAGTTTCTTACACATCTCACCCCATGTCTCAATAGCTCCAAAGCTAGAGTGTTGTACTAAAACTACACCTTTTCTCTTAATGAGAAAGGAAATAGCTGGAGTTTTATCGCATTGTCTGGGACACCGTTCATCTTGATGGTCCGACATATCTTAAGAAATTATGTCAAAATGCACGTTTGAGTCGCCTATCGCATTTTCCCCAAATTGATTTTGTTGAAACATCATAATCAATCCCGTCTTCAACTTGAAGCATTTTCCAGAATTGGTGGCCTACTTGCTTCTCTGTATGCCCAATTAACATCTAGTTGGAACATTACTCAAATGGTGAGTTGTGCATATTGCTGAGGTGGTGCTTGTTGTTGAATTTGTGCTTGTAACGCCAAAATTTATTGTTGGAGTTGGATGACTTGGTTGTTCAAGTCGACTGGAATATCAACCATCATTCCTCTAACTCTCTTGGACTTGTTTCAACTAGAAGTTGCCTCAATCTCTAGATCAATAGGTTCTAAAGGTGACCCTTTAAAATGTGTTCACATACACTACCTGAAAGCCAATTAATATAAACTCCACTAAAGCAACAAGTGTAATGAATGTTTAAATTAAAACTAATTTACCAATTATATTACTATTAATTTCTGATCCAATGATACCCGACAATGGTGCCATATACTTGTTTGCTAATTTTATTTTATGTAATTTATTTGATCATAGGTGTACAATGTAGATGTAGTACACGATGAGTAACGTCATAATTCACAAGGACCAAATCTCAAAGAGTGATAAGTAATATTATCAATAAACTAGTTTATCTAAACAAATATAAATATGATTTATTTTGTGTCATTTTCAATGATGAACATAGAATAATAACTATATATATATATAATCACAACTGACCAAAAATAGTAGCAAAAAGTAACAATATAGGTTTTTAAATGATAAGGAGATATTCTGAGGTTTGGGATTATAAAGAATTATCAATGTTTATCCTTTTTGATCAATCAAGTGTTGTTGTGATTTAATTCACTATAAGTCAATCACAAACATAGTTGAACTCTTCTCTCAAATTTAATTAGACTGTAGATTCTAAATGTGAGACGCATTGTAAAGATCACACTTAGAACCCAAAAAGTTTTAAAGGCTTATAAAACTTCACTACTAGTCTCAAACATCTCAATTTTATTGATTAGAGTGTTTTATGTTTGAAAGCCTAACTGATAAATCTTATCTCTCTATTGTTGGTTCATTGAAACTAGTAGTTATAAAAGGTTGTCAGTTGATTACAACAATATAAGCATGATAGGGGGTTAGTCAATTATGCAATGATGAAATCAAACATAAAAATAGCAAAGGGATCAAATCGATTGAAAGAAAGACTGAAACATCAATTATTCATTATTTTCAAACCCTATAATATCATGAAGTTAGATAGACATATTGAAAAGATAAGCATGGCAATTAATCGAACGTATGATGCTCATAAAGAAATGAAAAATAAACAACAAGAATTTATGGGTTATGGTGGATCCTTTGATCTTCATGTTCCTCGTGTTTTTCCTCTGAATCGCTCTCGAAAATCTTTAAGAATCCCTCATTATGATGGATAGTAGAACTCTAATGTTTCTGGTGGTGAATGATGTATTTGGACAGGATTTAATCCCCTTTTATGAGTCTTAAATAAAATCATAACATTTAAACCACATAAGTAACAATTTCTGGACCGTTCACGACTAGGTTCGTGACCATGAATGGGGTCGTGAATGATCGATGTGAAAATAGCCTATAGTAGCGGGCCGAGTCGCGACCGTGAAGTGGTTCATGACTGGGTGTTCGGGCTCCATTATCTCATTAACTTCATGGACCCTGCTCTAATATTAGCACAGTGGGACTCTTCTCTTCATTATTTTCAGTCCAATTCATCCAAAATAACTCCTAAAATCCTACAAAAATCACAAAAAAAAAAAAAAAACCAAACATATAATAACGTCCAAATAATAATAATTAGAGTAAAAAAGATGTTAAATGTACAAATGGTAGTTGAAATCCAATCAAATAAGTCCCAATATGTATGTATAAATCGTGTTTATCAAACGATTAGGTGAATTACGTGGAACAATTCGGAACCTTGCCTAGGATGGAGGAGAGATGATACATTCATGATAAATGGCGGAAAACATCAATGAACGATTCCACATGTCAAGAACCATGGACAAATAATGCCAAAATGTCAAGAAGTTTCGGAAAAAGATGTCTAATAATGTTAAATAATGAGAAACAGCGAGAGACAACAACAAAAATTGAAAAACATCATCGCCCACATGCTAACCCTTTGTCTCTCACAACGTCATGCATGTTGGCACCTTCTTTCCCATAATGCGTGCGTACTGGCATGCCGACACCTTCTTAAAGTGACACGCGTATCACCCGTGCTGACACTCCTCTCATCCACACACGTACCATTACCATGGCTACACACCAGCACCCAACCACAATGCAATGCCTTGCCACATGCTGACGCTTAGCCATTACCTTATCCCCTAGGCATGACCATGCCAACATGGCCCTTTTTTTAAAGTTTCTACACCATTGTAGTAAGTCACCCTCGGCAGCCCCTGATCTCCCTTACCTGATGCACTTGTGAGTCAACTTATAAGACCTTGAGTGCACTATCTAATAAGAATTAAGTTCTAGCGTAATAGCATAGTATCAATTATAGAGAGACACAATCTACCCAAGTCGTACACTAGTGCAGAAACAGTTTTCTAGAACGCCCTGTTTCAGTTATTCTAGAACGCCCTAACCAGGCGTTCTGACTAGAGCTGTTCTAGAATATCTGATTTTCCAGAACAGATTTTTGAGGCGTTCTAGAATATCCGATATTCTAGAACGGTTATTTGAGACGTTCTAGAAAAATAATTTACCCATTCTAGAAAACAGTTTTTCCCGGTTTAATCTGTTCTAGAAAATAACATTCGAGAACGGTTACAAAAAAGACGTTCTAGAATATAAAATTTCTAGAACGCCTTTACGAAAGAGACGTTCTAGAATATACATTTTCCAGAACGTCTTTTTGAAAATGACGTTCTAGAATATACATTTTCTAGAACGCCTTTGAGAAAGACGTTGTAGAATATACATTTTCTAGAACGCCTTTGAGAAAGACGTTCTAGAAAATAAACTTTTTAGAACGTCTTTACGATTAAGACGTTCTAGAATATACATTTTCCAGAACGTCTTTCCGAGAAAGACGTTCTAGAATATACATTTTCTAGAACGCCTTTGAGAAAGACATTCTAGCTTTGACAGTTTTGGAATTCCAGTTTTTTTTTTCAGATTTGTTCAGCCCTCATAAATCACAATTTTAAATACCTATTTAAATCACAATTTTTCCATAAAACACCTGTTATTTATATAATCCAAAAATCATCCATTAATCACAATAATACACAATCACCAAAAGATGTCAATACGAACAACACAAGTCGCCAAATACACGATCACCAAATGTTAAAATAGAAATCACCAAAAGACGAGTACCTATTTTACTACCATTCAAGTTATCCACAAATAGTTTGTTTCTTACACTCAAAAATATATTGCACAACCTATATTGTGATCAAGCAATAACCTCTAATAAACACTCCGCCCAATGTCTACGTACATCATCAATTTCATCGTCCGAATGAGGTTGTTCCATGTTGAGTGCCTGCAGGTCAATGGAAAATCGGAAATAAATATATATGTAATTGAAGTAAATCTTTAATTTGAGAACAAAGAACATATATATATCCCCTTGATAATAGCTACAGGACTAAAATGAAGATCGTGATTTTTGCAAGACTATTATTTTCACTCTCTTTGTTGAGTTTGAAAGTATTAAATCTTATACTTACTATAATAACAATGTAGAGCAACCACAACAGAGCTGATTTTCATGGCTGGGAAAAGGTAATCGTAAAACACTTTTTGAAAAAGTGATTGTCAACTTTTTAGTCTTTAGCGCTTTTACAAAACATGGATAAGATTAGGCATATTCATTAGAATAACATGCTCATTTACTGATGACAATCTCTATGAGAAATTTAATTACAAAATATACCTATAAGATTGGGGAAACTTTCAACAGTATTGAAACTGCTAAAAGGAAAGAAATAAAGAAAGAAAGAGAAAGCTAACTAACTCAGGCTCAAGACAATTACCTGTGCCTTCATATTTTTAGTCGACTCAGCACCAGCAAGAGCTGTCTCAGCAGATAAAGCAAAAGCCTCAACAGAGTCGACCCCAGCAGATAAAGAAAAAGGTTCTAACCTCTTTAAGGACTGGGAATGCTGGGATAAGAGCATCCAATAATGTGCAATAACCTTCTTTGGCACCCCCATATTTACAGACTGGAGCAAGAGCAGCTTTAAAGGCTCTAGCCCGTAAATCAAGAAGCTTTGCTTTATAACAGTGCCAAAAAAATGCAATAGTCAAACTAAATATTATATTTCACTAGTAGTCTCACATTGTAGCGTTGTAATGCCCGAATGACCATTTGCTTTCAGATGTGCGTATGCTGCCTTAATGAATATGCTATATCTATTATTGGGGGGGAAAAGTTAACAAAATAAAAATAAAAATCTCTAATTTAGATGCAAATCCTTAGTAACACAAGTAGAATGTGGTATACATTATGCCACTGGTTCCTCCCATGATTCTTCTTACGGATGATCCAATTCACTAACAGTCTCAGTAGGACCGTTCAGTGGATAACTACAAAGTGATAAAATAAACAGTAAGAAACTGAGGGAACTAATAATAGAGCTATTTTAATTACGCAATACATACTACTTTTATGAAGTGGGAACAAGAAGTAAGAGGAAAAAGGAGAGACACCAAACAAGTGTAAATCAACTTAAGAGAATGGATTAAAAGCTAAGTGTTGCTGGTTTTCTTCTTTTCCTAAACCATAAAAAGATTAGACAATTTACAAGTAATTTGAAACAATATTTTAACATATCCAGCAATATTTGATAATGAATGGTTGCATTAACAAATCAAACAAAAACCCCTATAAAAAGTGAAATTTGAGCAATGCAATTGCATTTTAACACTATCAAGCTAAAACTCTAGCCCATCGACAGCGTAAGGAGTTAGCAAACAATTACATATAGAAAATATAAGAAAGAACAAATCAGAACCAACTCATAACTATTCCAATTAAACATAGGATAAATATTTCAACACTTGTCAATTACTGAACTCAAGATGCGTGCTATGGTAAAGAGAAAGAGGAACACCATGAAAAAGAAGCTTACAATTTTTTCAAGTCTTCAAGGACGGCCGATGAGCCTTTGAACATCTATAATATCACAAGAAACCAGGTTTGTGTATCATGTAAATCCACATTCTTTAAAAATAATAATAATAATAATAATAATAATAATAATAATAATAATAATAATAATAAAATACAAAGTATAATTAATCTAGACACTTACTGTTGATCCACAGTCCCCATCACCAACTTTGTTGTCCCATTAATTTAAACTGTCCCTGAGATTGATAAGTGCAGCTGCTGCTGCTTCAATAGCCAATTCAAGGATATGTCCTTTAGGACTAAGTTGTTCGGGCCGACTTGGTGGCTAACAAAACAGTGAGAGACCAATAATTGGCGGTGAGGATAAAACATTGAGTTTTCCGAGACTAAAATAACTAGTTCTATTTCATTAATAAGAATACACACATTTGTAGGTCACGAAGATGGCCAATCCTAAGAATTCGTCCAAAGTGGGAGCAAATAATAAATAACTATCACAAAATTAACAATCATGAAACAGGCAATGTCGACGTTTTGCTGAGTGAACAGCTTGACCAGATTCAAGAGATACTAATTTCGGTGAAGTTGCATTTACAAAGAAGAGTAAATCTAGTTCACCATACCTCATCATTCTTTTTCGCACGAGATGGTGGAATAGGAACAGGAATTTTAGCAGTCAGGTGGTTACCTGAAATCAATATCATTATACCCAGTTAAAATAATAAATTAAAATAAATTGCAAAAAAAAAAAAAGGAGGGGGGGGGGGGGGGGGGCACAGGCCATCCCAGGTAATTCAGCCCTCTCTTTCCTTTTTTCGCCCCCACCCTACGAATGAATATAAATACTACTGTTGCCTTGGCTTTACTCACGTCCATTTTGGCGGCATGGCCGAGTGGTAAGGCGGACGTGCAGACATGATACCCAACCATCAGCAACCAATAGGCTAATTTGGTTGCATTAGTTTGGGGCATCCAAACGCTTCAACATTATTTGGTCTTCTTTCATCACGAAGATTGAAAATCGCTAATAGAAAAAAATGAAAAAAAAAATGAAAATTGATCTGTCTCAGAAGAATCCATCCTGGTGTGCACGAACATACCTTCCATATCTAGAGAAGTCATAAATGAACCAGTTATACACTCTCTCAACAGCCACTCCGTGTTCCAGCTGCAGTCTCGATGAACAGTCTTTCCAGCTGCAATCATCAGTTCCCATAAGAGGAGTGCCCCCTAATCTTAAAGGAAGACTTAATTGCAAAGTGATTTTTATATTTTGAAACACGAAATAAAATATAAGAAAGAAAAAATATTTTCTAAACACTCGGACAATTTTGGGTTTTTAAATAATATCAACTAAAAATGAAGACTGAAATGATGGGAGTTTAAAACGAAATAAATTAAAAGAAAGAATTTTACACACGAAATATAAAAGATACATTTAAAAATGGGAAGTTAAAGGAAAACATGTGAAATCCATTAAAGAAAAATGAGTTTTTAAAAGTAGAATAAAAAAAGAGGTCTGGAGT
>BMAC01000086.1:1383654-1395044 GCA_014905375.1 Phtheirospermum japonicum | reverse complement strand
TTTGAAATCTACAAATTTGAATTTACGAAACTTTGAGAAAAACTGGGACATACGGGGTGGGACTTGGATATCCACCCCCCACATTTCCACTCGGAGTCGTTTTCGGCACGGGATTGTAACGGGAAACGGGAGGGGCTCCATATGGGTCGTGCCTCGGGCTACGCATATTCGAAGTATATTGAGGAGCATCGTAGCCATATGGGCCGGAAGTCGGGCCTTGCGTATTCGAAGAATATGGAGGAGCATCAAAGCCATACGGGTGGGAAGTCGGGGCTTGCACGTTTGGATAGGAACTTGAAGCGTGCACATTCGGATAGCAAGTTTGAGTACCATAACCCCCCAAGGAACCATCCACGCTCGAAAAGCCATCAAGCCCGACATGGTTTGCACCATGCCCTCCCATGCCGGGTTTCTCAAAACCATATCCATCGTTGGCAACGTGGTTTCTCAAAAGCATGTCTTGAAGATGATAGGGTTGATTGAGAGGTTGGCTTCTATTGGAACGAACCTACCTGAAAATATCTCAGTCAACTTAATATTGAATTCGCTTCCTAGTTCATTTGAAAACTTCATTGTGAATTATAATATGAACAACACGAAAGCGAAGCTTCCCGAGCTTCATAACATTCTTAAGAACTATGAGTCTTCCACCTCAAAGGGAAAAGCTGTACTCATGGTGAGTACATCTGCTAGATCTAACCTGAGAGGTAAGAAAAAGCAGAAAAGGAAAACTAAGGCTGGGCCTAAGCCTACGGCTTTGAAGCCAAAAGGAGGTGCTCATAAGAAGCCAACATTGGCTAAAGATGTGTGCTTATATTTCAAAGAAAAGGAACATTGGAAGAGAGATTGTGAGAAGTGGAAAACATTAGATGTTTCCGGCTCCTCAGTATGTTTGTCATTTAGATAAATATGTCTATTAATAACTCTCATTGTTGGGTATTTGATACCGGATGTGTCTCAGACATTTGTAATAATGTGTCGGGGCTAAGTGACAGCAGGATGGTTAGACCGGGGGAAGTTTGTCTGCACGTAGGAGATGGACCAAATTTGCCGAGCGTGTAGGGACTTATAAATTAGATTTACCCTCGGGTTATAGACTAAATTTATATAATTGTTATTTTGTTCCATCGATTACGAAGAATATTGTTTCCATTCCGAGGCTAGACATTGAAGGGTTTTCCTTCCATTTTGCTAATAATAATTGTTTATTTACGCATAATGGTATTATTTATGGAAATGCTCCACTTGTGAATGGTTTATATATTCTTGATTGTAGTCGTGACTTTCTCAATGTGTAAAACAAACGTATAAAGTTAAGTAATATGAATAATCCCACCTACTTATGGCATTGTAGGCTTGGTCACATAAATGAAACAAGAATTGCAAGGTTAATAAAGTTAGATTGCTTAACACCATTTGATTTTGAGTCTTATGGACAATACGAATCTTGTCTCAAAGGGAAAATGACCAACAAGCCATTTTCTGGGAAAGGCATAAGAGCAAAAGAGGTGCTTGAGCTGGTTCATACTGATGTATGAGGACCTTTTCCTACTCAAGCTAGAGGTGGTTATTCATACTTCAATACTTTTACTGATAACTTCTCTAGGTTTGGACATGTGTATCTTTTGAAGCACAAGTCAGAGGCTTTTGAGGATTTTAAGGAGTGCAAGTTAGAAGTTAAGAAACAAGTTGAAAAGAGTATTAAGACTCTTCGATCGGATCGAGGAGGAGAATACTTGAGTAAAGAGTTTCTTGATTACTAAAAACTTCATGGAGTCCAATCGCAATGGGCGCCTCATGGAACACCACAAATGAATGGTGTTTCTGAAAGGAGAAATTGAACCTTATTAGATATGGTTAGATCCATGATGAGTTTATCAGATCTTTTGACATACCCATGGGGTATGCTTTACTAAACTCAATCTATGTTCTGAATAGAGTCCCATCGAAGTTAGTAAATAAAACTCCATATGAATTATGGCATGACAAGAAGCCATCACTTACGCACATGCGAACCTAGGGTTGCCCTGCATATGTAAAGAAGATGCTTACTGACAAGTTGGAATCTAAAAGTGAGAAATGTTATTTTGTGGGGTATCCTAAAGAAACACGAGGATACTATTTCTATCTTCCTGGAGAACATAAGGTCATTGTTTCCAGTCAAGCGACTTTCCTTGAGGAAGACTATGTCTACAAGGAAAGAAGTCGAAATAAGGTAGAACTTGAAGAAATTCAAGAACCACAAAGTGACATGGAGGTTGAGAACTTGTCTAATGACCTAGACAAGAATTCAGTGGGAGCTTCTGGTCATTCCTATGGTGAAGATTTGTCACATAGAGGACAATCTTTAGCCAGTAGGAGCATTGATAGAATTGATGCAGTAATGCGAAATTTATCATCGCAACCAATGGAAGACCAAGCAATGGTTGCACAACTCCCTCCTCAGGAAGTTCATGTTGACGACACTTCTGAGGAATCTCATGATGCTGGACCATCTAGCACAGAAGAACCTTCTCATGGCCAGAACACTCAAAACACTCAAATGCATGATAACCAAATTCGTAAGTCTACTAGGATTCATTGGCAACCGGAAAGACTAAACCTCCTTGTAGAGGGTCAATGTGACGTGGAAATTTCGGACGATGATGAAACTAGAACTTACACTGAGGCTATGTTAAACATTGACTCAAAGAGGTGGCTTGAAGACATGAAATCAGAAATAGACTCGATGTACACAAATCAAGTTTGGAGTTGGTTGACTTTCCAGTTGGGGTTAGACCCATTGGATGCAAATGGGTCTTCAAGAAGAAGATCGATGCAAATGGTAAAGTACAAACCTACAAGGTTAGGTTGGTAGCAAAAGGTTATAGTCAACGAGAAGGATTTGACTATGATGAAACATTTTCTCCAGTTGCGAAAATCAAGTCCATTAAGATTTTACTTGCTATAGCTGCATACTATGATTACCATTTGGCAGATGGATGTTAAAACTGCTTTCCTCAATGGTGAATTAACCGAGGAAGTGTATATGATACAACCAGAGATTTTTACGTCTGAATCGAAATCCAATTCGATATGCAAGCTACAAAAGTCTATTTATGGACTTAAACAAGCCTCTAGAAGTTGGAATATTTGTTTTGACAAAGCAATCACATCGTTTGATTTTGTCAGAAATAAAGAAGATCCATGCGTTTATAGTAAACGCACTGGAGGGAGTATTGATTTTATTATTATATATGTTGATGACATATTGATAATTGGAAATGATACCCTTATCACGCAATTAGTAAATGGTTGGTTGTCCAGCACCTTCATGATGAAGGACTTGGGTGAAGCCTACTATATTCTTGGAATTAGGACCTACCGGGATAGACCTAATAGAATATTGGGGCAATCACGTCCATGTACATATATAAAGTGCTAAGACGATTCCCTATGGAAACTCCAATAGGGGATATATTCCAATGGGTCATGGTCTCAAGTTATCAAAGAAGGATGGTCCTTCTACTGATAAGGAACATGAGCGCATGAAAAGGATCCCATATGCTTCAGCAATAGGATCAATCATGTATGTCATAATTTGCACAAGGCCAGATGTGGCTTATGCACTTAGCATGACTGGCATATTTTAGCAAAATCTTGGGGAAGAACACTGGTAAATAGTCAAGAGTATTCTTAAGTATCTTAGAAGAACTAAAGAATATTTCTTAGTTTATGGTGGACAAAAGGAACTGGCAGTTACTGGGTACACTGATGCCAGTTCCAAAATATACCACGATGACTACAAGTCACAATTTGGGTATGTCTTCATTTTTAATGATAAGGTAGTAAGTTGGAATAGTTCCAAGCAAACTACTGCCGCTGATTCGGTAAATCGAAGCTGAGTACATTGCTGCATAAGAGGCAGCTAAAGAAGCTGTCTCGATAAATAAATTCTTAAGGAATTAGGGGTAATTCCTAGAACCAATATCATTGTATTGTGACAACATTGATGCTAGTGCACTAGCAAAGGAACTGAGATCCATGAACAGCAACAAGCATGTACTAAGACGCTACCACTTGATCAAGGACATAGTGGAGATAGGAAAAATTAAAATAGAGTGTGCTCAAAGTCATCATGTTCTGGGTAACATGATGGGCATTTCGTAAGCCTGAGTATTGCATATATAGGTGATTGGCTCTAGGACAAGAGGGAGATTGAAAGTATGAATGTCATAGAGACAATCAGATTTAAAGACATTATACTTGATCATAATTATTATATATATCATAATATATATGGCATTGCATTTATTGAATTGTTATTTTGATTGTTTGTGATTATTCATATAAATGTTTTTGTAGAGTTAATGTTGTCATTGATATGGTGAGATGTCATTGATAAAACATTACTCTTAAAATAGCCAAGACTAACGATTATCAAGATTGGGATATTGATAATATAATATATGTCGGCATGTGATTTGCATCACATTTTAGAGAATGCAGTAAGTCTCACGACTGCGAATAATAGTTATTCGTGATGGACACATGGATACTTTGGAGAGTATTGGTAAACCCAACTGATAAGTTATTTATTGTATGTCTATAAATTCATTAGTGTATAAAGAGTGTGATCATCCTTTGACTTGAGGTCAATACGCACCTTGTTTACTGAGTGATGTACTTTGACCATGACCAATGCTTGCACTCCTTTCGGGGTATATACGGCTTGTGTTGGGTGCATCATGATGTAAATGAAGGTGGTAGTTGAGCCAAGAAATAATTCATTCCTCGATTGGAATTTCGAGATAGATCACTCATAATCTCTATATTAGGTCGACTAAAGTCATTGGCCAATGCAAGAGACATGTTCAATATAGTAATTGAAGTATTGTCTAGTTTTCGACTAATAAAGATGAGATAAATTGATTAAGCCATTGAGATAGACACTTGGATAAATCTTAAGCTTAATCGAGTGATTCGGAATGAAAATAATTTCACCAAAGCTTTGTATAGAGGTTCTAATTCGTTGAGTTCAAGTGAATGTTCTTTATATATTGAGTTCGTCCAACTAAGCCGTCTAGGAGTTTTGTTTGGATCATCATTGGATTGATGTCATATATAAAGGCCTATAGGGTCACACTATATGCGATTAGTTTTCCGATTTAAGAGTGTATCAAGAAAGTATTAAATATTCAATTTAGATTGTAATATTTAATTGTTAATAATTATGATGTTAATTTCTATTTGATAGAAATTATTTAATTAAACTAAATTGGATTTGGATTTAATTATCTATGTTATATTAATAAAGGTACTTGGGCTAAAATTATTTTGGGCCCATGTCTTGGACAAGTCCAATCCTTTTTAGTATTATGATTCTCTTATGTACCTAGTATAAATATAATGTAAAGTCATAAGTCTAATATAATGAAAAATAAGAGAGTTTTTAGAAAACATAAATCCTAATTTTGAGATTGGGAGTTCTTGATTTTTCGTGAGTTTTCGTAGCTTTCTTCACGATAGCAATACACTGAAGTTGGATCTTGCAGTCGGAGAATTAATCGCGTGGATACCTTAGTATTGAACTCGGACCTGAAGTTGGATCTTGCAGTCGGAGAATTAATCGCGTGGATACCTTAGTGTTGAACTCGGACCTGGATTTACTGTAAGGGTTTCATACTTTTATCTTATTATTTTTTGTATAAATATATTCGTTCACAGGATGGATTTGTTGGATCTACAAAAGTTTTAAACTTCCACTGCACGATCATGGTGTTCGTCTCTACGAATTCCAACACTCGTTTCAATGGTTACCCAAGCCTTTTGACTTGAATTAATTGGAGAGAGAACTCAATCTTACCAAAATGAAGTTTTGTATTTAGTCTCTAGCTAAATCGTACTAATCTAGAGGTTGGATCTTGCCCATAATCGAAATCAAATCTGAAGGCTCGTCTCCTCTTGGTCTCAAAGCCACCCAAAATAAAATGTTTTACAAAAACACTTAATTAACAATAAAAATATTCCAAGTAGACCAATTCCAATTAAATAATGCACAAACATGCTTGGCCTAACATTTCAACTCATTTAAACCCTATAGCACTTAATCTAGCCTAAAATATAAGAAATTGCAAGAAGTTAAAGCAATAAAGCTAATAAAGTAATAAAGATTACTTAAACTTGAAGATAATATCAACATTGAAAGTATAAATCAAACTTAAAGTTTGAATTTTGAAAGAAAATAACAAGGAAGTAATTCTAGATCTAAGAAGCAATCAAAGACTATCAAAAGTATTTAAAGAGCAATTAAGGAAATCTTACTAAAAACTAAATGAATATCTTTGACCCGTGCAAGTAATCTAACCAAAGCTCAAATTCTTTAACCAAAATAACACGAAAATCTTAGATCTAGAAAATAAGTTTTGGGAGAAGGAAATCTACCAAGTGTTTGGAGTGTACTCAACATATAGTGATAAATGAGGAAAAAAATGGTAAAAATGGGCTAAATAAGGCACCATGGCTGAGGGTGCTCACTGGGGGTCGGGCACATTAGGCATTGGCAGGGCAAGGGTTGTCGAGTGGTGCTCGTTGGGGGCATTGGCTTGATGGACAGAGGATCTAAAATGCTAGAGAGATTTGGTGATGTGTGCCTTCCAGCATGTTGGTGACGCTAGGGTATGCTCTTCAGGGCACGACACGAAGGCCTGGGCAATCTGTTGGCATGATGTGCCTAGGCGCATCGCCATGGTGTCGAGACTAGGTTCTTGGCGCTATTGGGAGTTGTGAGCATGGTGTATTGTTACTGTGGTGGTGCTAGCGAGCATGGGCGGGAATACTCAGTTTCTCAGAGGTTTCTGGGTTAAGTTTCCTAGACAACGGGTGACGACATGCGGGAAAAATGGCCTGATGCCATATTTGTTTGATTTTGCACCATTAGCTTGGCAACACAAGCTATGAAAATTATTGGGCTCGGCTCATCTTCTCATCTCGGTCCGTACCCTCTTTGGCCAAGTTTGACCTTAACAAAGAAAATAAATTAAAAATTGTAAGATGAGCTAAATAAGAAATATAACAAAAAATGAAAACACAAAATAAGCATAAAGAATTTTTACAAAATAACTAGCACACACTTAGTTTCTTGCTTGTCCTTAAGCAAAACTATCTTAAACGTATAAAAATGATTCTCTAACTCATTGCACACGATAAATGAAGAGCTTATGCACGAATATATTTGGAATGCCAACTAGAATGCTTTTCAAACTTTGAAATGGACAACCTAGACTAAACTTAATTGTTTACCATAATGAGCTGCCATTTATGTAAGTTCTGGCCTCGCTTGAAGAGGTGACACTTAACCATACACCAAGACATTTGGTTGTCATTCAACTAGCCCGATTCTCACTATTGACCCTATTTACATGAGTACAACTATTACACGAGAAATAAAAATGATATGTACAATGGTTTCTTTTTTCTTCTATCTTTTTCTTTTTTTTCTTTTTCTCCTTTTTTATTATTTTTTTCTTTTTTCATTTTCTCTCTTTTTTTTATTTGACGTGTGAAACATATATAAAACAAGAAACATCAAAATAGTCATACCCAAGCCACCGTTTGACATTAATGAAAAACCTGAGGAGACGTTCCATGTTCGCTCCTAGCTACTTAGTGATAAGAGTAAGAAGTATTTCAATAGAAAATCAATTGTAAAGCATCATTAGTATGTTTTGCATGTAATTGTGGTGTTTTTCTCGTGCTTTTAATTAGGGTTTAGTGTCATTTTTAGTAGTTTTGAGTCGAGTTTCATTAGGTTATTAGTTTGTTTTCTTGTTTTGTTATTTTTCGTGTTTCTTTTTAAATTTATACTTAATATGGCTAAATGGGTTCAATTAATTCGTGGATGTGTGTGATTTTTGCTAGATTTTAACAAGGAAGTGAAAAGAAGGTGAGATTGGACCTTGACGCAAGCCAAGGCCCGCTAGCGCGCGCCCGCGTGCAGCTGCTGAGTCCCACGCGCCACGCCCGGCCATCCCCGCCCTGCCTGTCGATTGACCGCCGACCAGTCGATCGACTGCACAACAGAGAGCTTCCGACCAGTCGATTGACTGAACAGCAGAGAGTTGCCACCGAAATCTGCCGAGCCCGCCCGACCATCCCCGCACATGCCCGCATGCACCTGGCGACAGCGCCCGCACACGCCCACACGCACCTACCGACAGCGCCCGCCCAGCACTGCTCAACGCCGAGCCATCTCGCCCAATTGCCAAGCCAACCGAGCCAAATCGAGCCTAGGGTCGAGCCAAGTGGCTAGCAAGTCCATTTTGGTTCAAACTTGGTCAAACATGGGAAATCCAAGCTCTTAAGGCATAATTGACCCATTTACCCCTAATTTAATCTAGTATAAATAGAGAGACTTCTCTCATTATATAAATATCCACTCTACTCCCCACTCTTGCATGGGTTTGGGATTTTCTCTCTCTAGATCTTAGATTTAATTTCAATTTTTTACTTGGGTTTGTAAGCTCAAGAAGAATTCAACTCAACACTTGGATTTTATTTTCATTGTAATTTCATTCGAGTATTTGTTTCTCCTTCTTAATTCAAGTAAGTTTTTCATTATTTTCATGCTTGTTCTTCAATTTATGCATTTTGCCTTAGCTCTTAGATTTATTGTTAAATTTGTGATTTGGTTTATGGAATCTAGGTGAGTGACACACCTTGATTATAGATCGGGTCATTGATAGTTTTTATTTTAAGTATTTCATATGCTTTAATTGGGATTATATTTTCATGCATAGTTTTATGTTGAATCCTAAATCTACTCCTCGTTTCTAGTTCTTTTTTGAAATGTTTTTAACTTTCACGTCAAATTTTATTGCTCTTTCTATTGGTGTTTTCAATTTTTGTTAATTTGCATTATTTCAAATTTTACAATCATGCAAGCATAGTTGTACCTTAGATTATTTTAGTTGTACTTTGTTGTTTCCTTGCTTTCTATTGCTTATTTTCATTATTGCTTTCAATTCAATATGGCACACGCTTGAGGCATATGAAATACTTGCAGTTACTTTCATAGTTCATCATAGTCTTAGTTTATTTTCATAGTTTTCCATTTATTTTAGTTTTCTTTTTAATTCCTCAAGCTAAAAACCCATTGATCCCTACGAACAATCAGATTCTGATAATACCAAGCCACACGAACCTCATCTATACTACACCCACGCAAAACTCTTCTCTTCAAAATGGTGCCATTGTGAATCGGCTTGGATAAGGTTTTCGATTTTCTTGTAGTTTCTTTGTGTTTCTAGCTTTCTTTTGTATTTGACCTTTTGCTTGAGTGTATGCAAGTCAATTCACACATGAGCCTAACCCCAAGGTAACGCATACATTTCCAATCCCCGGTAACGGCGCCATTTTGAAGTGTAATTTTTCTTGGTTTTGGAGATTAAAGGTTCTATTGGCTTGGTATTACCGGAAATCAATTCAATTGTAAGAATCAAAGTGTTTCAAGCTTTGAAAAGTAAAGGAAAATTAAAATAAAGCAATTAAACTAACTAAACTAAGCTAGGAATTGAAATCGCATGTTGGTAGAATGCCTCGTCGGATGCCTCAATATAGAAAAGCAAGCAAATGAAGGAAATAAACAAAAACAAGCATTGTTTCACCAAGTACAAGCATGCATGCACAAGGTACAACTAAGCTTGCATATACATAAAAACTTGAAAATTCAAATTAGCATGAATGGATAAAGTAATGAAGATTGATGGGAAAGTTTGAAACTTTACGTGAAATAACAAGTATCAAGCAATAGATCTAGGATTTAAGCCAAACTATGCATGAAAACTAAATTACAAATAAAGCACAAGAACAACTTAAAACCTAAACAATCTATGGCCCGATCTACAATCTAGATGTGTCACTCATCTAGAATCCATAGCCAAATCATAAGTTTCAACAAGTAATCAAGGAGGTAAGACAAAAAGCATATAATGAAGAACAAAGCATGAAATTAAAGAACACACTTGAAATTAAAAGGAAAGCTTACTATAATAAAATATGAAGATCCAATAGCTTGAATTACAATCAAAAGTACTAATCCAAAGGAGTATTTAGATTCTTCTTGGGCTTACAAACCCAAGGCAACACTTGAAGATTAAATCAAAAACCTAAGAGAGAGAAAGTACATCTAGAAATTGAAGAGAGAATTAAGCCCAATACTCATGAAAGAGTTGGGGGTTGAGTGGATAATCCCTCAAGTCAAGTTGTGGGGTTTATATAGTTATTAGTAGGGGCGAACTCGTAAAAATGCTCTAATTCCTGGACTTGCAGTCGATCGACTGCGGATCAGTCGATCAACTGCCTATCGATCGACTAAGGTCAGTCGATCAATTGGTGGTCGTCGATCGACTGCCATGCCAATTTCGGGGAGTGTACTGTCTCGCAGTCGATTTTTGAGGCGTGCAGTCGATTCTCTTGGGAGCAGTCGATCGATTGTAGATTGTTCGGGCAATCGATTGGGCAGTCGATCCGGCTTGATTTCCTCATTTCGGCACGGATCTTTAGCTTCAAGCTCGACTTGATCCTCAGCAACTTAGAGCCAGTCCAATTCCTCGTGCAACTACAACATAAGAATATTGAATTTAAAAACCCACGAATCGTCATCAAAAATGCATATACCAAGCTTCAATACTAAAAATGAGAAAATGACCGAAAACCCTAATGGAAAATGACTCAAAACTACTAGAAACGATGCTAAACCCTAATTAAAAGCACGAGAAAAACACAACAATTACATGCAAAATAGTAACACGTACATTTCCAATCCTTATGGCAATGGAGGTAACATTCCTAACATGGGAGGGCATGGTGCAAACCATGTTGGGAATGGGATGATTTATAATGCCTTTGGAAACGTAGGAGGGCATGGTGCAAACCATGTTTCCAATGGTGGAATCGGCTATGGACAACCCAACATGGGAGGGCATGGTGTAAACCATGTTGGGTCTAGCGGCTTCGTGGATACGAATGGTCCGTATGGAGGATATGGTGCTCCCAATCACTTTCCGAATTCGCAAACTCCGAATTTCGGCCCGTATGGAGATTATGGTGATCCTAATCAATTTCTGAATATGCATAATCCAAATCCCGGCCTGTATCCTCACAGTTCTAATTTTAATCATGCTCCGAATGTGTAACGGTAATGGTGGTGGTCCGTGTTATGGAGGTGCCGATAGTAATGCTCAAAGTCCTGATCCACATGCGTTGTTTGGAGGTGTGAGCCCCAATGCCCAAAATGACCCCCCCCCCCCCCCCCCCCATCTTCACTATGAGAGAGGTTAATAAACCCTTTGTGGGGGCGACTATTTCATCTTGCGTATCCCTTCCTCCCGAGCAAAAATCTTCTCGAGCGA
>BMAC01000086.1:1342048-1374247 GCA_014905375.1 Phtheirospermum japonicum | reverse complement strand
TTGAAGCTTTAGACAAAACATTGAAAGATATTTTGGGATTCAAGAACCCAAATGATAGAGATATTCCATTCGAAGATAAAACTGTTGCACTTGGTGGAGATTGTTGCCAAATTCTTCCGGTGATTCCTAAAGGTACTAGGCTAGACATAGTACATGCAACCATAAATTCTTCCCACTTATGGAGACACTGTAAAGTTCTAAGATTGACAAAGAATATGAGGCTTCAAAATCTCAGCTCAGAGCCCGATTCCATTGAATTGAAAGAGTTTTCTCAATGGATAAATAACATTGGAGATGGAACAGTTGGAGAATCAAATGATGGCATCGTTGAAATCGACATCTTAGAGGATTTATTGTTGTTAGATGATGATGACCCTATTGCATCAATTGTGGCCAGCACTTATCCACAATTCGGAACGAATGTTGAATATTCTGTTTTATTTGGAGAGCCGAGCTATTCTTGCACCAACACTTGATGTAGTCAATTTAATCAATGAGTATATAACTTCATTGAATGAAGGGGAATGTAAGATAGGTTTGAGCTAAAATAGTGCGTAAAAATCTGATGCAAATGTTGATATTTTGCAAGATGTCCACTCACCCGAGTTTCTAAACACAGTCGAGTGTTTCTCGGTTGTTGAATCATGAGCTACGATTGAAAGTTTGTACACCAATCATGTTGTTGAGAAATATTGATCATTTACTTGGTTTGTGCAATGGAACGAGATTGTTAGTTACGAGACTGGGTGATCATATTTTGGAAGCAGCGATTCTCCAAGGAAGTAACACGGGTGAATTAGTACTCATCCCACGAATGACCGTAACACCATAGGATCCTAGGTTGCCCGTTAAGTTTCATTGAAGGCAATTTCCGGTTATTCTGTCGTATGCAATAACAATTAATAAAAGTCAAGGCCAATCCCTATCCCACGTTGGACTTTTCTTGAAAAAACCTGTTTTCAGTCATGGTCAACTGTATGTTGCAATATCAAGGGTGACCAGCCGAAAAGGTTTAAAAATATTGATTTGCGATGAGAAAAATAGACGTAGAAGAAAAACTATGAATGTTGTGTATAAGGAAGTATTTCATAATTTGTAAATTATAGATTTTTGATTAATAATAATTTTACTAAGCATGTTCTATATAATGTTTAATTCTTCAATTTCTTACATTTATTATTTTAATCTTTATCTTATTCTACTTTTGTTTAAATTAGTATAACTACTTATATATTATATTATCAACATTAAAATAATATTAAATATTTGATAAATTAAATCTTAAAATTATCCCCCCGTGCATCGCACGGGTGTAATACTAGTAAGATTTAATAAGTAAGTAATTAATAACTTAAATATAGACATAAATACATGACTTTRATATATTTCTTTAATTAATTAAATCTGACTACTATATTTAGCATGTCATTTTGGAGGGAAAAGTTTGAGAAATATTTTTAGAAACGCTAGCCTTTATATATATATATAGATTTTCTTTGGAAATAGTTTATCAAGCTTCATCACTCATTGCCAACCTGTGATGAATGATTCCTTGATTACGAGGATAATTTTAAGATGTTATCCACTGGATCACGTATAATTAAGGTGCATTATGTTGAGATTTCAGTTTCAAATGTGTAGGTTAGAAGTTTTTTTAAGAAGATCTAAGAATTTCATTCCTACCTCCATTGAAACTCGAACTCAAGACCTCAGTCCTAAGTAGTGGATACTTTTACCATTAGGCTAACCCACTTTACTGTGTTGATCAAAAGTTTAATAGCATTGAAGACTTTTGAGATAAATTGAAGAAATATGTCATTGCAGTTGGTTTTTAAGTTTAATTACAAGATGCATGAGTGTTCATGTCCAAGTTGTTTATATCAAGCGGTCTACTTTTTTTTTTCTTGTTAATTATTCTTTGTAATTTGAAAAATAGTTATTCCATTGTATAGACTCATTTGTAATTATGACATTGGTATTGTCATTACTGGTTATGATAATTAAGCTATTTTAGTATTTGTGAATCATTCGACACTTACTCATTAACATTCAACAAAATTATATACATGAGTACTGCCCAATTTTTTCTAGAAAAATAGAATAAAAATATTCAATAGACAACGACAAAAATAAAATCGTTCATAAGTCTTATCGATCTGAGTTTTTCAAGATTATTTAGCCTGAAACCAATAACTTATTGCCCTGTAGATTCTTTTCCTACTCAAGACCTTTGCTTGAATTGATACCGAGAGAACTCTTCTTCATTATTATCTTAGGAACTTGTTCATGAATGTTACTCGTCATTGATATTTTCTTTCATGTTATTATTAGGGGTATGCAAAAATAGCCTGAACCGGACGGGACCGATAGTAATCCGGTCTGGTCTATGGTCCATATAAATAGGACTTTTCGGGTTCCGGTCCGGTCCAAACTCGTAACTTTCCGGTCCGGACCGGAATCCGATCAATTTTATTTTTATTTTTTTTAATTTATTCATTTATCACTTTTAAAGAAAAAATATTGTAGGTTCATATAAACTAAGAGAATGGTTTGTTTATTAGTTTTTACTATAGTGTAACTGATTATTTAATTAAAAATTCTTTCATATTACTATATAAATTTGCGATAGAATTAAATGTTTAGTGTGTGTAATGTTATATACTACTATTTATAATTATATTATAACATTAATAGTATTACTAAAAAATATGTTTGCTACCATTTACTATTAGATCATATTTGAATTTGAATCCTCCCATAATTTTAAAATCAAATTACATAAAATTAGTTTGTTCAAAAAAATAAAAAAAAAACTCAAAAAAATTAAAAGAATCAGTCCAAACCAGTTTTGGCCGGACCGTACCGCAACTGGACCATAATATACAGTCCCGGTCTGGTCCAAGGCTTTTCAAAATTCCGGTTCACCAATCCGGATAGGGACCGTAAATTCCGGTCTGGACCGGATTCACACCCCTAGTCATTATGTTAAAAAAACAAATGAGAGTATAAACAAAATAATCTATGTATAATTATTACTGGTTGTGGTAACTATATTACTAGTTGAGATAATTTCATAATGAATTTATCCAAACAAGCTAAGATTCCAGCAAAACAATAGAAAATGCTAAACCTATGACTTGTAGTAATTGTATTACTTGTTATGATAGATCAATCCAAGTTCATTAAACATGCTATGATTCTAATGCAATCATTTCGTATATGCAAAATAAGCATGAATCGGCAAGCATTTCCGAAATAAACACCACGCTGGTTTGATAATAGGGGGCATGAGACATGTAAACTGGTTTGATAATTTTATCATTAGTTGTGATAATGTAATCACAAGTGCATCAAATATCATAATAGAGACATATTCTTCCATAAATGCTTTGAAATCAACACGAACCAATAGTTTAAAAGTAAAAATATTTATCCAGAACTAGTTATAATTACTATTGTGATAATTACTAGTTATAATTAAAAAATTTGTTACAATTAAGATACAAATGTTTAAAACAACATGATAATACCAAAATCAACAATATAAAAAAACATATTAGCTAGGGTTTTATATAGCCATCAACAACAAGCATGTAGTGCAAAACACCCTAGATTCCACAACTTTCTCAGGAACTAGTTGAAATAAGGTACAACATGATTAAAATTGCTACACAAACTCCAATCATAAGAGGATTTTATGCCTTTTTTAAAAACCTTTTTACGTTCATTTCCTTGCTTTGAGACGACAAAATTGGCAATTCTTTAAACAAAAATCAGAACCTAGATCATTGTCTTTTGATACATGATAGGGCAGGATTAGTAAGACCTAGATTGAGGTAGACTGGGGGTTAATAATATAAGAAAGGGTGGCTCGCACATGAGAAACCTAATTAGACTTTTCTCTTGGGTAAGAGCTGGATGATCTGATGATGTATCCAGAGCAGGAGTATTCCCTTGACCGGAGTTCTTGGTGGTAGTGCCGGAAGAATAGGCTTATAACAGATCTGACTCCTTGTTCGGAGAGAGACTATTGGGACCACTTGTCAGAATTTGTTGCGTAACGGCCCATGATTCGCGGTCAGTGCCTCCGAGATCCCGGAAAAGAGATCCTGCCAAGAGAGACAATAAACCGCCTAGTGCTGAAAACCGAGTAAAAGAATAGCTAGGCAGACCCGGAAACCCTGGGAACAAGGGAAGAGCTAAATTAAACAGGTCTGGTCAACTGCCTACATAGAAGAGACAAGGGGGACCACTTGTCAGAATTTTTTGCGTAACGGCCCTTGATTCGTGGCATGTGTTCCCGAGATCCCGGCTGGGGTCCCCATCAGGAGAAACTATAAGTATCTCAGCCCCAAGGCTGAGAGGGGTAAGTAATTCTCTTGAGCATTCCTGCTTTTCTTTCTGAGAAACACCTCAAACGCTTACTGACTTAAGCATCGGAGAGGTTTCCACCGGAAAATCACCGGTGGTCCTTTCTAACTTGTGTTTGTGGTGCAGATCAGGAGGGGTGTTCAAGGTTCCAGGAATTCTCAACGTTGGTCATTTTTTGGGTTGAAACAATTGGCGCCGTCTGTGGGAATTGAACCCACGACCACATGGTGCTGTTTCGCCTCCCTCTGGTGAAGCAACACCTACTGTTGGAGGAATGTTTACTGATTCCCTTCTCTGGCAGCTGTCCGACCTCATCGGTAAAGTAGTATAAACAGCCGTGGAAAAGAAATTTGCTGAAATGTCAACACCACCACCCGGCGATCGAACCAGACCGGACGATCCCAGTGACGGGAAACTGAGCCACGACGTCACCAGCGGGTAGAGCGGACTCCCCCTCAGGATAGAGATGAGCATTTCTCTACTTCCGATAGCGAAAACCTCAAGTCAGATCAACCCGGGTCTGGCCGAGCAGATGCAAAGCTTGCAGAAAGAAGTAAGGGAGTTTAAGAGAAAATGGCGAGCAGTGGGATGGTGCAAATCATGGCGAGGCACTCCGTTCACGGAGGAAGTCATGCGGGATGACGTGCCGGCCTCATACCGATCTCTGGGTTTTGAATACAATGGGACCACAGACCCGTGGGACCACCTGAGTAGATTCGAGATCGCAGCTGCCCTGCATAAATTTTCAGATGCGGGTTATGTGTCGGGTCTTCCCAATGACCTTTACCAAATCGGCACAGCTTTGGTTTAGCCAGTTGCCGCCCCGTTCTATCAGCAACTTTGACAAGTTTAGCTCTGCCTTCCTGCACCAGTTTACAAGTTGCAGGAAGTATCAAAAGATGTCGTTGGAGCTGTTCAGCCTAAAGAAGAAAGAGAATGAGAGTTTGCGTGCTTATATTAATAGGTTTACGACAGCAAAGCTGGAAGTACCCTCTGCGTCCGAAGAACTGTTGGTGAATGCTCTGGCGCAGGGTCTGAGGAGAGGCGAATTTTTTCAATCGCTGGTTGTCAAACCAGCCCTGAAGTTTGGAGAACTATTGGAACGAGCTGAGAAGTATATTCACCTTGAGGAGGCCTTGAAAATCAAGGATGAGGGAGAAAAGAAGAGGGAGAGATATGATCGTGATGATAGGACTGCTGCAAAGAAGCCGAGGGCCAGATCTGTCTGGAGGGAAACCTCGTTTTGACAGGTTACACCCCTTTGGCAACTCCACAGGGTGAGATTCTGCAGGCCATAGAGAAGCATCCAGACCTGAAATGGCCTAAGACCTACTCACAGAGACCCAGGAAGGAAAGGTCTGATCGCTTCTGCCGCTTTCACAACGAGTATGGGCATGATACTGATCAGTGTACTCATTTGAAAGATGAGTTGGAAAGATTGGTCCAGGCTGGGCACCTGAAAGAGTACGTCCGTATGAGAAGAGAAGAGGCCAGATCTGGCAACAAGGACTATGACAGGTCTAACCAAGGTAAAAAAGACCAGGACAGAAGCCGCTCCGATGGGAGACGAGCTGATCAAGCCCAGGTCATTCATGGGGAAATCCAGATGATCACTGGAGGAGCATTCCAAGAAGACGCAGCACAGTTATGTCAGAGCCGCGAAAGACTTAGTTCAGAAATCACGTGATGTGGGACAAATGACCTCTACCCCTAACATCTGTTCCGGGTCAGAAGATGGTGATGGCATTTTGGCCCCGCACATGGATGCTCTGGTTATAACGACAACTATCGCCAATTATAATGTGCGACGGATCTTTGTGGATACCGGAAGTTCTGCTGACATTTTGTTTTATGACTGTTTCCGACAATTGAAATTGGATGTGGAGCTGGAAGAGGTGACTACCTCCCTAGTCGGCTTTGCAGGGGGAGCTCTGAAACCAATGGGAGCGATCAGGCTCCTCGTCACCCTAGGGGAAGAGCCTTATAGGGTGACAAGGATGGTTTGTTTCTTGGTTGTAGATGCGCCATCTTCCTACAATGTTATGCTTGGCCGACCTTCCTTGAGCCAATTTCAAGCTGTAATCTCAGTTTTTCATATGAAGATGAAATTCCCTACTGAAGAAGGAACTGGGGAGGTAAGAGGTGACCAGTATATGTCACGAAAATCGTATGTTGAGTGTATTAGACGAAATAGTGAGGAAGAGAGGTTGAGTAGAAAATCTCGGACAGAGCAGCCACGGCAAGAGCTAGTGAGAAGGGAGGAAGGTTTGATGTTGGTGGAGATCGTTGCAGGCAATGAAAGTCGAGTCCTCCGTATAGGAATGACTCTCAGCCCAAAAGTCTTGACAGACCTGGTGGCTTTGTTAAGAGAAAGTGCGAATGTGTTCGCTTGGTCTCCCAAGGACTTGGTGGGGATCGACCCTGGAGTGATGGAACATCGCCTTAATATTAGTCCAGAGGCAAAGCCGGTGAAGCAGAAGAAAAGGAACTTTGGACCTGAGAAAGAGGCTATAATTGAAGCTGAGGTGGAGAAATTGCTTAGTGCCAAACACATCTAGGAAATACAATTCCCATAATGGCTCTCCAACGCCGTACTAGTTCCAAAAACTCAAGAAAACTGGAGAATGTGTATTGATTTCTGAGACCTTAACCGAGCTTGCCCGAAGGACCACTACCCACTCCCGAGAATTGATCAATTAGTGGACTCAACAGCCGGATGCGAGCTCCTGAGTATGACGGATGCCTCCCAGGGCTACCACCAGATTAGGCTTGCAAAGGATGATTGGAAGAGGGTTAGCTTCATCATCCCTAAGGGAACTTACTGTTATGTAGTCATGCCATTTGGATTGAAAAATGCTGGCGCCACATACCAGAGGTTGGCGGACAAAATATTTAAAAATCAGCTCGGGCGAAATATGGAGGTATATGTAGATGATATGTTGGTCAAGAGTGCCAGAGCAACCTCACATGTGGATGACTTGAGAGAGACATTCAGTACCCTYCGGAAATACAGAATGAAGCTCAACCCTAAAAAGTGTACGTTTGGGGTAAGAGATGGCAAGTTTCTGGGGTACATGGTTACTGAAAGGGGGATCGAGGCTAACCCAGAGAAGTACGGGCAATTATGGAGATGCAGGCACCCAGGAACATTAAATAAATGCAGTGTTTAGCGGGACGCATCAATGCCCTGAGTCGATTTGTCTCACGATCGGCGGAGAAGAGCCTCCCTTTCTTCCAAGCTCTGCGTAAAAAAGCTCATTTTGAGTGGACCAAAGAATGCAAAGAGGCGTTTAAAATGTTGAAAGAACACTTGGCCAGCATGACCTTGCTAACAAAGCCTGTCCTAGGAGAACCCTTCATCTTGTACCTATCAGTTGGGCAACAGGCAATCAGCTCTGTCTTGCTTAGAGAAGAAGGAAAGGTGCAGAAACCAGTCTACTACTGGAGCAAGGTCTTACATGATGCCGAAGTGAGGTATGTAGAAGTAGAGCGGGCAGTATTAGCTCTAGTAGGCACAGCCCAGAAATTGCGCCCATATTTTCTTTCGCATAGTATAATCGTGCGGACAAATTTGCCGTTGAAAGCTGTCATGGATAAGCCAGAGGCATCGGGGAGACTGGTTAGGTGGATAATTGAGGTAAGCGAATTTTATATTAGCTTTGAGGCCAGAACGACAATTAAAGCCCAGGCCTTAGCTGATTTTATGCAAGAAATGACCGGTCCTCCTGGAGATCTGAAGAAATGGACAATTTTTATGGATGGCTCTGTCTGTAATCAGGGCTGTGGAGTTGGAATTGGTTTAATGGATCCAGCAGGCGCGTCCACTGAGTTTGCTATCCGGCTGGGTACAACATTTTCTAATAATGCTGCTGAGTATGAGGCCCTTCTAAGAGGTATCCAAATGGCGAAAGACCTGGGTGCAGAGCAGGTGTGCGCCAGGATAGATTCTCAGCTCGTTTGCAAGCAGATCAGTGGAGAATTTGAAACGAGAGAAGAACATATGCAGAGATATTTGGCTAAGTATAGAGAACTCGCCAGAGGTATGAAAGGCCTAACGGTCCTTCATATTCCTAGAGAGGAAAATGGAAGAGCTGATTTTTTGGCAAAGGTGGCCAGCTCGGCTGCAGATTGTCAAGAAAGAGTTATTACTCTTTTACAGGTGGACAAGGAATTTGGAACAGAGCAGGTATGCTCAATTATTGAAGGAGAGGACTGGAGCTCTCCTATAAAGGCATACCTGGAACATGAGGTCTTGCCGGAGGATAGAAAGGAGGCAGCAAAAGTACGAACTAGGGCTGCTAGATTTTGTTTAATCAAAGGAGAATTATTTAGAAGGGGATTTGGCCAGCCTCTTCTGAGATGCTTGGGCCGGACAGAAGGAGCTCTGGTCCTTAGAGAAATTCATGAGGGATGTTGTGGTAACCACATGGGTGCCAGAGCTCTGTCGAGTAAGATCTTGCGGGCGGGGTATTTCTGGCCACACCTACGAAAAGAGGAAGAGGATTTCGTACGTACATGTGAGAAATGCAAGAAGAACTCAATGCTAATACACAAGCCTGCGGAGGAGCTCATGACGATGAGCTCCCCTTGTCCATTTGTCAAATGGGGGATAGATCTGGTTGGCCCCTTTCCGATGGCCCCTGCCCAGAAGAAATTTTTGATAGTGGCAATTGATTACTTCAGTAAATGGGTGGAAGCAGAGGCCTTGGCTAAAATCACGGAAGAGGCAGTTATGAAGTTCTTATGGAAAAATATATTGTGCAGGTTTGGCGTCCCCAGAATCCTGGTCTCAGATAATGGCTAATGGCCAAGTAGAGGTCACCAATCGTATACTAGTGCAGGGGATCAAGACCCGATTAGAAAGAGCTGGGGGTAGATGGGTGGATGAGTTGAATTCAATCCTATGGGCGTACAGAACCAATCCCAAAGAAAGCACAGGGGAGATGCCTTTCAGCCTAGTTTATGGTATGGATGCAGTGGTGCCTGCCGAGATTAGCATTGAGACCTATCGAGTTCAAAATTTCGTTCAAGAACAGAACGAGCTCTTAATCCAGGATGCTCTGGACTTGATGGAGGAAAAAAGAGAACGAGCTGCTGTCAGAATGGCTCATATCAAAGGAAGAATAAAAGCGACATACGATAAGTCTGTGGTAAAAAGGCAGTTTCAGGTGGGAAACCTGGTTTTGAGAAGGTCCGATTTAGGGAAAGCCAAAGGAAAGTTAGATGTCATGTGGTAAGGACCACTTCGGGTCACTCAAATTTTGGCTGGAGGAGCATACATGCTGGAAGAGCTGGATGGGATTGAGATCCCTCGTGCTTGGAATATTACTAATTTACGAAAGTTTTATACGTAATTGTAATCGTTAATGTTTATTTGTTTATGAAATAAAAGTTGCAGGTTTATACTCACCAGAATAATGGCACGTTCACAATCAAGCCAGGATTGGCTAAGGGCGGATGCCCTCGATCTTGCCTGGCCTGGTTGTCAGTTTAAGCCAGGATTGGCTAAGGGCGGATGCCCTCGATCTTTTTGCCTGACCTAAGTGTCAGTTCAAGCCAGGATTGGCTAAGGGCGGATGCCCTCGATTTTACCTGACCTAAGTGTCAGTTCAAGCCAGGATTGGCTAAGGGCGGATGCCCTCGATTTTTACCTGACTTGATTGTCAGTTCAAGCCAGGATTGGCTAAGGGCGGATGCCCTCGATTTTACCTGACCTAATTGTCAGTTCAAGCTAGGATTGGCTAAGGGCGGATGCCCTCGACTTTACCTGACCTGATTGTCAGTTCAAGCCAGGATTGGCTAAGGGCGGATGCCCTCGATTTTGCCTGACTTGATTGTCAGTTCAAACCAGAATTGGCTAAGGGCGGATGCCCTCGATTTGGCCTAATCTAAGTGTCAGTTTAAGCCAGGATGGGCTAAGGGCGGATGCCCCGATTTTCTGACCTGATTGTCAGTTTAAGTCAGAACTGGTTAGCGACGGATGCCCCGATTTTCTGACCTGATGCCCTGACCTGGAGGTCAAAGATGCCAGGCTTGGCTTATGGCGACAGTCCCTGGAAAAATCTTACTTACCTAAAACAAGTTATGCCAGGTCTAGCCAGAGCATACGCGCACGCGTTAAAACCCCGGACCTAGTTGCCAGGACGGGTACGCCAAACGATTGCCAAGGCTGAACAGCCATAAGCAAGACCTAATTGAAGACAAAAACCTTAAAAGGTACGTCCCACGACCCTGGAAGGGCTGGCACTCGAAAAACACGTCACATAATCTAAACAAGATGAAGTCGATTGAAAATTTTACATTTATTATCATATTTCTGGCAAATAAGAAATTATTTACGCCAAAGTTGATCGTCATCACAAATATTACTTTTCTTGATCAGAAGAGCAGAAACTCAAAATTGATAAACATATTCATTAAGTTCTGGAAAATTATAAAAAGCAGATTGCACACACCTTCTGTGAGAGTTGGCAATTTTGATTAAATAGAACGCAGGAAACAAGAAAAAAGATAAATACAGGAGCTCATCCCTACGAAGACCTCTGATCAGCAGCCAAAACTCGGTGAACACACCACAGCTCGTGCTCCGTCTCGTGATAGCGCTGACGATATTTATCAGCGCGCTCAGACAGAGCATGTGCTTTGCCGGCAGCGATGGTCAATCGGCCTACTGACTCCGCCAAATCAGCCTTCTCTTCCTGCAACTGGCGATTCAATTGGCGGAGCTCAGCCCATTCCCGTTTGTAATGGCGCCTTTTCTGTCTCTTCCTTTCCAAAAGACGATGGAATAACTGATTTTTTCTCGGAGCAAGGTTAGTTTGTCAGAAAGTTTGAAATTTTCGACCACCAGAGAAATGTTCTTCCTTTTCATAAGGTCGAGTTCTTGAAGAAGGGGAGAAGACGCTATTGCAAACAGTTGGATGAAAATAAAACGTACATGCAATATTTAAAGGAATCAAAGGCACGTGACAGAGAATCAAAAGTACTAGGGTTTCCGGAAATTTAGGAAACCCTAGAAGTTTTAGAGTCGCTATGAGTCAAAAAAAGGCATTTTTTCATTAAAAGACTTTCTTAAGTACAGAGTTCAAGATACATAATCACAGGCAGACCCGCCACACAGGCAACCTACAGGTCTGTTTCGAAAATAGAAAAATCTAAAAAAGCCTAAGTGTCCACTTCCATGTCCGCGTTTAGCTCTGCCCTCAGTTGGTTCACAACACCCTCGGATAATCCTCCCGGAGAGGCCCCACCTGGTAACTCACCCAGACCTGCAAAGGTTGGGGAGGGAGAAGAGGTAGGCGTGATCACAGCGAGAGTCAGGTCTGGTTGAGGCGCACAGATCTCAGAAGGATGAAGAACAGAATGGACATGTTCGGCAAATTCCACGGGCCCAATTGTGTCAAGGTGGTCCAGGGCTGGATCATAGGAGAAGGAGGTCGGCTCGGGTGCAGTTTTCAGGACAATGTTCCGGTCAAAGGCGGCATCTGGATTATCCTGGGCCCACTTGGCTTGCTCATCCAGAGCAAAGTGATAGTAGGCCACAACCTCGGGAAAGAGCAGAGCGTACAGAGCTTTGGATCCAAGGAAAGCTTTCTTCGTCTCTTCCCGAGCAGTCTGGACCAAGTTAAGCCCTTTCTCAGAATTCAGAAACTCTGCCTCCCATTCTTTCTTGGCCTTAGCTAAGGCCTCGTCCGCCAGGCTCCTCGTCTTCTCTATGGC
This sequence comes from Phtheirospermum japonicum, assembly GCA_014905375.1. Taxonomy (NCBI): domain Eukaryota; kingdom Viridiplantae; phylum Streptophyta; class Magnoliopsida; order Lamiales; family Orobanchaceae; genus Phtheirospermum; species Phtheirospermum japonicum. The sequence continues at coordinate 1,362,157 of BMAC01000086.1, read as the reverse complement.
CTCATCTCTGGCCTCAGATCAGGCTACTTCAAGCATTTTCTTTTGAGCTTTCTTCACCTCATCCATCTCTTCTCTCACCTTCTTCCTCTCCTTGACCTTCTCCTTGGCCAGGGCTTGGAAGCCCAACATTTTCTCATTAAGGGTCTTGACCTCCTTAGCAAGATTGGGCTGGGCCAAAGACCTGGTCGCTCTAATATCCATAAGGGCTCTCTTGGCTTCAGCCTGGGTGTAAAAAGTGAGAGTTAGAAAAAAAAAGAGAGAGAGAGAGAGAAGAGTTGGGAACTTACCCGAGCCTCGTCCTGACACCACGATTCCATTAGTTCTCGGTCGCTCAGCTGTTCGAGGATGCGCATATCCTCGGGGGAGCATTGCCCACTTACGTGGCGGACGGCCACATCGCCCGAGCAATTCAGGACTGGAGTCCTGCGGGGAGGGCCTGAACTGCGGGTCACTGGGACTGCCGGAGCTGTAGCTGGAACCGTGGGAGTTGATGAAATGACCACCCCTCTGCCCCGACCGGAACGAGGTCTCTTAGTCAGGGGAGCGTCATCTTCTTCGGAGTCAGACACGACGTGCCTGGCAGGTCGAGGACGTGGCAGAGACGCGGAAGGAGGAGGATTCTGGACTAGGAGTGCAGGAAGGGGCCCTGTTTCCTGAACTGAAGGCTCTGGAATAACCTCCTTGCCTTTTCTGCTTGCTTCCTCAATCATCTAGCGCATCATCTTCTCTGAAAAATTAAAACAGAAGACTCATGAAATCCGATATGATATGGTAAGACCTGATTTCACTAAACGGGAAGTTCTTTACCTATCTCCTCGGACAAAGGACCTATCTCACAGGTCTCATTAAAAAAATCCAAAACATGGGGGAGGAGAAGCTCATTGGCTTTAACGGGATTGTCATTTAAAATAGAAATGAGCCTCTGGATTCGAGGAGGCCTGCCTGCTGCGGTCAGGTGTGGATAGACAGGCATTTTCTCTATAGGCTTGGGGTCAAAGCCCCAATCCCCATCGCAGTAAACAAAGAAGAATTTTTCCTCCAGGCCTTGTGGGAGGTGGGAAGCTTGTGTATGAATTGGACCCCAGGTCTGGCTGTGAGGTAAAAAACAGCCCGGGAAAGTGCTCTTCGCTTGGAAGAGCTGATAAAATGTAATAGCTGTCGGGTCCTGATCTGCGTATCGCATGGCCAGGTTGTAGCATACCATGATCTTGAAAGAATTGGGGGTAAACTGGAAGATAGGGATTTGGTATATCTGGGCAATCTCCAGCATCAGGGGGTTCACCGGCAAACGTAAACCCGCCTGGAACTGATCAACATAAAAGGGTAACCAACCCTCTGGTGCCTGACAGGCTAAGATATAGGCCGGCGGGCAAAGGAGATCAAAAGGGTCGGCAATTTTGTGCTTATACCTAATTTCCTCTATGGTCTTCTCACTAAGAATAGAGACTACCGGCGGATGACTAGGGTCCGCCGAAGGATATTCCAAGCCTGAAAAGTCTGAATGAGCGGGTCCCACTGCCTGAGAGGTGGAAGGTGGGGAAGTCGCCGCCGCCTTAGTGGCGGCCAACGATAGAGATGAAGAGGCGTCCGCTGTCTCTGGAGCGATGGACTGAAGCGGCAGAGGAGTTTCCGCCGCTCCTGGAGGGTTTGATACCGACGGAGAAGGGGCCGTCGTCACCCCTAGGATGGTAGATGGCGAGGAAAGAGAAAAATCTGCTACGGGAGATGACATTAAAGAAATTACGAAATTGAAGGGTTGAGGAAAGTACCTGGTCTATGAAGATCACCAGAAAAGGAGAATTTGAGAATGAGTTTGGGAAATTGCTGGAATGCTGGAGGAGAGAGAGAGCTCGAGAATTTGAAAAAGTAAGGAAATGCAAAAGGTGAGAGGAAGAAAAGGAAAGCGGGAATAAAAAGGCAAAAAAGGATAAATTTAAAATACGAAAACCAAGGAAAGCGGGATTTAATGGGATCCGCGCATTTAATTCGGGCAGGGGAACAGTACCCAAAGTGATGCGCTGGATGTACTAACTGACCTAGGGCAGGTCACACGTCGCTGACCTGTCAGTACTTGGAAAGGCATGCGAGTAAGATAACTATTTGGGAATACGAACAGACACCACTAATGCCAATAATTAGATCTGGTGGTCGAGCGTGTCTTTCGGGATTCGTGTTAGTACGAGAAATCATAAAGGGCGTGGGCCCTCATTTATTATCAAAAGAGCCCATGCATTTTACGGCTCTACCTCAATCTTTTCGGGGGGAGGAGTTGATAGGGCATGATTAGTAAGACCTGGATTGAGGTAGACTGGGGGTTAATAATATAAGAAAGGGTGGCTCACACATGAGAAACCTGATTAGACTTTTCTCTTGGGTAAGAGCTGGATGATCTGATGATATATCCGGAGCAGGAGTATTCCCTTGACCGGAGTTCTTGGTTGTAGTGCCGGAAGAACAGGCTTATAATGGATCTGAATCCTTGTTCGGAGAGAGACAATTGGGACCACTTGTCAAAATTTGTTGCGTAACGGCCCATGATTCGCGGTCAGTGCCTCCGAGATCCCGGAAAGGAGATCCCGCCAAGAGAGACAATAAACCGCCTAGTGCTGAGAACCGAGTAAAAGAATAGCTAGGCAGACCCGGGAACCCTGGGAACAAGGGAAGAGCTGAATTAAACAGGTCTGGTCACATGCCTACATAGAAGAGACAAGGGGGACCACTTGTCAGAATTTGTTGCGTAACGGCCCTTGATTCGTGGCATGTGTTCCCGAGATCCCGGCTGGGGTTCCCATCAGGAGAAACTATAAGTATCTCAGCCCCAAGGCTGAGAGGGGTAAGTCATTCTCTTGAGCATTCCTTCTTTTCTTTCTGAGAAACACCTCAAACGCTTACTGACTTAAGCATCGGAGAGGTTTCCACCGGAAAATCACCGGTGGTCCTTTCTAACTTGTGTTTGTGGTGCAGATCAGGAGGGTGTTCAAGGTTCCAGGCATTCTCAACGTTGGTCATTTTTTGGTTGAAACAATACAGAAATGAGTTCAGAAAAATATTTTGAGAGATTCTAGGAGATTTTGTAGTAATGGAGGATTGAAGTCGTGGAGAGAGAAGAAGAAAGAGAGAAATTGCAGAGTAAACGTGGAGATAGTGAGAGAAGGCACACAATGGTTATGGGATAGAGAGAGGGAGAGGGGGTTATGAGAGGATATAGTAGTCATATTAGTAAAATATGTGTTATTATGTTAAAAAATAGATTGGTGACTGATTAGCGTATATTTGTCCTTATTTTTATTGGTATTTTAATTAGTTTTTCTTATTGTTTTCGGTATAAGTTGGGTAGATTAAGTTCAATTTCGTAATTATGTACTTCCAGCTTATTTTACCGTATTATGATCTAAATTGATGCAAATAGGTGATTATTCTCTGTTTTTCGCCTTAAAGCTAAGTAAATGGAGGAGCTCAGCGCATAAGAGACGAAGTTCAATGAGTAAGAACTGAGAATCGAGCATTCCGGCGAAGAAGTAGCAGAAATTGCGAGTTAGCGATAACCCTTACCGCTACCATTATCGTTACCTTACCGCTGAAGACGGACTGAGAGCTTAGTGGATACCACTTAACGGTTACAACCATTACCATCACCATCATCGTTAGAGAGCAACTGAGATGTTTACGATAGCTTTAGCGGTAACCTCCTACCGCTAAGTCTTAGCGTTATCGGGCCCAGAAAACTGACTTAAACCTAACTTGCGGCCCAAGTTTTGCAAAAAATATATAAAACCCTATGTATTTCAGATTTTATAACATACATTATCATATTCCTAGGGTTCCAAGGCCTTTTGGGGGCTGACAACCCCAACAAGTGCCCTTCTATTTCTTTAGTTACTCTTTAAGTTTCTTAGTTTTAAATTCTTAGATCTTATATTAGAATAGATAGTTTAGATAATTCAGATTCAAGACCTCGCTTGGAACGCTACAACTTTCTTCATTTAATTAGTAAGTTTTATATTTTCTTTCATTTAATTAGTTTAATTAAATTCTTATGCTTTTAAGTCCTGCTTGCTAGTTAATTCAAAACAACAAACACCCCCACCCCCACCCCATGTATGATGAATTCTATAATTGATTGTGTTGGATTTATGATGATATTGATGAGATTTGTTGGCTAGATCTAATGGGTCTCGAGCCTAGATTCGTTATAAACCATCGATTGGGTTTTCCCAAGAGGTTGTGGAGATGAATCGAAGCTCTAGAACCCTAGTTTTCTTAAATCGTTTTAAGGTCTTTTAATTATTTTTCTCTTAGTTTAAATAATCTCTAAATTTAATTAATTAGGTCATAGCTTAAGTAATCTTTAGATTTAGTTTATTACTCTTAGTTTAATTAATCTCTAGTTCTTATAACTCTCAAACAAAAACCCCCCATGTCCGCGTGTTTAGATTAGTTTTATTTTTATTTTCTTATTCGTTAAATCAAACACAAAATGAACTTCCGAATCTAGTCTTCCTCGAGAGATCGACTCGGTTTAACTTACCAACCTACTTGCGAACTCGTATTCTTGCGAGCGAGATTTTGAATAATTTACAAAGATTTATAATGTAGGAACACAAAAGTTCGAATTAGTGACCTAATTGACCAAACAAGCAAGTCTATTATTGTGTATTTCTAGGTCATTGACTCATTTTTTAAATGACTTTGTTTGAATATTTATTTATTTTGTATTATTGTTATTTAATTTTTTATGATCATGAATGTATTACATTCTCAAAATTCATCAGTTATAAATCTGATAACTTCCTACAAATTATATTGGAATTAAAAATCATAAAATTCATATTTTTCCTTTAGAATCTGATGAAATTCATAATAGAATTCATGGAATTCTATTTTACTGGTAATGTGCTTCAGAATTATAGTGTACCATCATAACTTTTTGATACTTTATTTCAAGGTTCTTAAAAGTCTGATGCGCGGTAAAGCACAGTGGTGAAGCATCAAGCATTACAAATTTAGATAATCGAAGTCTAAGCGTCAAAATGCATTTTAATATTATTAGTTTTTTAGTTTTTATTCAATATAAAACATTAAATAAGTGAGATTAATTATTCAAAATTGAAAAATACTTATAATATTATAAATACTATATTTACATGATACTTTTAACAAGTTCGATTTTTGAAAATACATCTAAGTGGAATTATGTATATAGAAAAGGAAAAACAATATTTTTGTAATATTAACGCCCAGACTCGTTAAGGAGTCACCTAGCTAACTAGTGCACATTAATCTTTGGCAGAATTGCAAAAAAAAAAAAAAAAAAAAAAAAAAAACAATAATTATAGTGTGGTGGCACTTTCATACTACTAACTTTACATGGTGGCAAAAATATCCTGTAACTTTCAAAAAACACCCACGTTGACCCCACTATTCTCCAACAATTCAAAAATCTCCCAGAGTTAGTCACGTGAGGGGCACGTGCCATCTTTAATTTGGGAATTTTCTCAAAATTCGGCCAATTTCACTAATTTTGACTTATATTTGGGGAAGTCAATGCAGACATGGAAAATATGGGAACCACATGATTTTTTTTTTTTTTTGGGGGGGGGGGGGGGGGGGGGATTGAAGGGTAATATGGACATTCTCAAAATAGGGTTAAAAATAAATATTAGAGAAACCAACCCTAAATACTGAAAAACAAACGTTTCGGCATATCCCCACATTTCACCACCCATTTTTTCCCCAAATTGAAATTTTTTAAGAACACTAATTCACGATTTCCCCAAATTGAATATAAATCAACTCGATGTCTTATTCTACGAGCATACTGAAGTGCTACTGCAAGGAGACGGTAATCATTAGGACTGGATGGACCGGCGAAAATCCTGGAAAAATGTTTCATGTATGCTTGTTTGGAAAGAGGTAAGCTTAGAATTTGCTTTCACCGATTTGAATTTGAGGTTTTCTTGTATTCCACATATTTAAGGGGTATTGTGGTTTTTATAATTCCTGAAATTTGATATCAATGTCAATAAAATTGGTGATTTAATTAGTGAAGTTGATAATAGTATTCAATTATTGAAATTAAAAATTTTATTCAATTTTATCAAACTGGTTCATTTATTCAGAAAAATGGATGTAAAATTTTTAATTGGAAAGATCCTTCGATGTGTCGTAGAGGTCGTGATATTATTCCAGGCTTGCTAAGAAAGATTAATCGATTGCAAAGTGAAGTTACAAACATGGAGGGGGGAGTTTGAAAGTTGAAGGAAGATGTAGCTAAGATGGAAATTGAATTAGTTGAGATGGGAAATGAAGTTTCAATGTTGGAAATGAAGTTGCAAAGAAGGATTGTGCTAAGAGAAGGATTATGAAGTTGTTCATTGTCATGTCACTAATTGTATCCATCTTCTTTAAAATGTGGAGGGCTGCAGGTGGGAAGTATACTGGTTTGAAGATGTTAGCTTCACAAATTGGAATTTCTAAATGATAGCTTGATAGATGCAATTCCCTTTTCAACACTATTTGTTGTAATTGTTGCATATTATTATAATCTAGCTATATTTCCATTATGTTTGGTTGTTATATGAATGTTCTATGACTAAGGGAATTGACATTAATATTAGGTTGGTGTATATTCAGCTGTTTTTAGAAGTTTCAAGTGTTTTCTTTGTTGGTAATATTACTTGTGCAAGCAATATAAATACAATGACAATCACAATGCTTAAAAAACAGAAATGAATAACTGTTTTACACTGTAATGAACTGAAGTCACATGGGAATTGACAATCTCTTCAAAATCACTGAATAAGATACATCAATAATGCATCACTACATAGCACAAAAAAAAAGCGCATCAAAAGAAACAGAGTCACAATCACCAAATAAGGTTTTACATAACAAAAAAAGTTTCACAAAAGAAAAAATAACCATTAACCAACTAAAATCTTTTAAATGTCACAAACTTCCTTGTTGGTTTATTTGATTGAGGCCCCTTGGACATCATCAGTTTGTCATATGCACTTGGACCAGGTATTTGCATGTCATGGTTTGTAGATGATCCAGTTTGACTACCAGCAATGAAGTCACCATATGTGTTTTCCATATCTTCATCTAACATGGCACCCTCATTTAAAGGTGGCAGCAACACTCTTGGCCTTGGGGTCTTGAACGAACCATCTGAAGCACCATTATTCTAGACTATACTAGTCTACAAACAATACAAGAATTGAACGATGAAAAAAATGAATAACTTATTATTAAAAAAACTTATAGTACAAAATATGAAAATTTATTATTAAAATTGACCTGAATCCCTTGAACCCCTTGTTCATGAGTAAGCTGATTACCCTCCTTAGAACCACCTTCATTTCGTACATTAGTAGTCTACAAAACATAAAAATTGTGCAGTTAGCAGATCACAAGAACATACATAAGTGTTGAAAAATAAAAATAATAAGAAAAAAATTAGAAACTAATAAAAAAAATATTAAAATTTACCTCAGTCTCTTACACTCCTGCATTAATAAAATCTGAATATTACAGATACAAGATCATACATAAGTGTTGAAAAAATAAAAATAATAAGAGAAAATAAGAAAAATAAGAATGTACAAGAAGATACATAAATGTTGCACTTACTTCACTTTGCAAATTTGAAGATTTTGTTGCCTTACACCCCCTTCCATTGTGTCCTTCAATACCACATTTACCACACTTCACAGTTGTTTGTTGCCTCTTGACTTCACAGGTTTCTTTCTAGTCTTGTTTATTTTCCTCTTGTTATATGGCTCATTAGGCTCTCTTCTCCTCGCCTTAGATGGTCTTCCAACTCCTCTGCCAAACTTGGGAGGCAATGGTGGAAAGAAATTTATCTCATCCCACATCAACTCTCTATTTATGCCTAGTATGGTTGGTTCATACACCTTCTTGTAACACTCAACAGTGTAGCAGTTGTGGAGAAAGTCTTGAGGATTCAATCTCTGATCAACAATTGCCCTAAGTGCATGATAATAGGGTATTCCACTCACATCCCACTGTCTACAGGTGCATGAGAAGTTTGATAAATCAACATTAAATTGAGCTCCATCAGGGCATGATATTTGGTAGTTTGTTCCCAACTCTCTCACCATGTTTTTGGAGAATTTGATTGATCATTGGACAAAGTATACCCTTCCATTTCTTTCTTGATCTTGCCTTATCCCTTAAGACTTGCAATATGGTCATCATATACTCTTTGATCCATTCAAGCATAGTGATTATAGGCTTATATATAGCTTCCAAAATGCACCTATTGAAAGTCTCACACACATTATTAAGTAACATGTCACATTTAGGTACATCAGAAAAGTGAGATCTACTCCACTGATTTGGGGGTTTATCATTAAACCAATCTGCAGCCCCTTGGTTTAACTCTCTCATCTTCTTCATCTTCATTTTCCACTCACCAAGTGTATAGGCCAATTCAGCAGCCCATAAAGCATTTTTGTAAGCCAAACCTCTGAAGCCTGCCTTCATAAAGTTGTTGTGGAGATGTCTCACACAGAATCTGTGGTCAGCCTCAGGGTACACATCTTGAAAGGCTTGAATAAGCCCTTTCTACTTGTTAGAAATAAATGTAAAACCTTGACCTGCTCCTATCCCTAAATCATTCTTAATGCATGATCTGGAATATATTGATTGACCCTAAAAAGAATGCTGGTTTTTTTTTTTATCTTGATCAATGTATTTTCCAGGGAAAATTCTCACCAGCACACTTCACATAAACTATTTCCCTCTCACTCATATGAAATGACAATGTCCTATGAGTGCTAATGGCATGTGAGTTGGCAGCTTTTCTAAATTCTTTAGTACTACTAAATATCATTCCCAACTCAAACACAGGCTCAAAGACTAGGTCAGTATTGAAAACTGGCTTCGGTTCTACATCATTTTCCTCATCAGACACTCTACTCTCATCTAAATGATCCTCATTTTCAACAACATCAAAATCAGACGTACTAGTTTGAGAATTAGACTCATCATCTAATGGGTCTACATTGTCCTTAGCAGTTGTTGCATGACTTATGTTGTCTACATTTGAATATTATAAAAGGTCATCATCAGTTTCACTATCACAACCAAATTCTCCATAGTCTAGTGAATCTGACTCACATAACCCCTCATCTGCATCTATCTTATCTCCCCCTAAACCCAACCCATTTCCCTCAACACCCTGCCCATTTTCATTTATCTCATCTCCCTCAACACCCTGCTCATTTTTAGAATCACACTCACCACCTAATGGGTCTACACTGTCCTTAGAAGTTGATGCATGGCTTATGTTGTCTACATTTGAATCAAATAAAAGGTCATCACCAGTTTCACTATCACAGCCAAATGTTCCATAGTCACTATCCTCTAGTGAATCTGACTCAGTTAACTCCTCATCTGCATCAATCCTATCCCCCTCTAAACTCAACCCATCTTCCTCAACACTCTACCCATTTTCATCTATCTCGTCATCTCCCTCAACACCCTGACCATTTTCATCTATCCCATCTCTCTCTAAACCTTGTTCATCTCCCTCAACACCCTGCCAAATAGGAATAAGTTCAACATAAATATGTAACTCCCTACCCAATGTATTTTCATGCAACACATTGCAATACTAATGCACTACATCTCCATCATCACACAACAATTTAAAGCCACCTTCAGAGAGTGTGTGATACCTTCTAGGCAGATGACCAAATTCCTTATAACTAAATCTATGCAACTTCATCATAGACATGTGTTTTCTCTCAACATAATCATAATAATTACATCACCACCTATGTATTTTGCATGGGGAGTGTTGAAAGTGAACCCCAAGATGCATAGTGACAGTTATAGTTCCAGTTTCAGGATCTGTAATGACATAAAATATTACAATTTGTAAGAATAAAAAATTAAAAATAAACCCTACATGACTGAACATTGGGAACCATCGATAAAACAACAATACTTTTTTTTTTTTACAGAAAAGGTCACATGTCTGAACATTAAAGAACATTGGGGACCATCCATAAAAATATAATCTTTTTTCTTTTACAGAAAAGAGGTCACATGTCTCAAACAAATGCAATTATACAAACACATGGGGGCCATTTCACAGTAAAATAAAAAACCACATCAAATCAGCAACCAAACTCATATAAAAACCTAGGGCTACCGAAGGTATAAAAATAATCACAAATATAACAATTGTTACCCACCTAATGCAATAAACACTACTAACACTCAACAACAACATTAAAAACATAAAATCGAACGGCACAAATAAAAATTATCGTGAGAAAGAAATTATAAAACTTACGATAGTGAGGTGTGGGTAGGCTATGGTTTATCGGCTGTCTAATGAACACCATTGCAAGGCTAATCCCCCACAAATCGTGTGTTTCCTAAGGTGAATGTAAGTGATTGTTATTTCGTTTTTTTTTAAATTAAGGTTCTTCGAGATTTTCAATTTTGGGGAGGAAATAAGTTTTGTGCATCTGATTTGTTGAAAACGGGGTTGTGTTTATTGTTTAGTTTTTTTAATATTTATTTTAACCCTATTTTGAAAATGTCCATAATACCCTTCAATCTGCCAAAAACATCCCACATCAACTCTCTATTTATGCCTAGTATGGTTGGTTCATACACCTTCTTGTAACACTCAACAGTGTAGCAGTTGTGGAGAAAGTCTTGAGGATTCAATCTCTGATCAACAATTGCCCTAAGTGCATGATAATAGGGTATTCCACTCACATCCCACTGTCTACAGGTGCATGAGAAGTTTGATAAATCAACATTAAATTGAGCTCCATCAGGCATGATATTTTGGTAGTTTGCGTTCCCAACTCTCTCACCATGTTTTTGGAGAATTTGATTGATCATTGGACAAAGTATACCCTTCCATTTCTTTCTTGATCTTGCCTTATCCCTTAAGACTTGCAATATGGTCATCATATACTCTTTGATCCATTCAAGCATAGTGATTATAGGCTTATATATAGCTTCCAAATGCACCTATTGAAAGTCTCACACACATTATTAAGTAACATGTCACATTTAGGTACATCAGAAAAAGTGAGATCTACTCCACTGATTTGGGGGTTTATCATTAAACCAATCTGCAGCCCCTTGGTTTAACTCTCTCATCTTCTTCATCTTCATTTTCCACTCACCAAGTGTATAGGCCAATTCAGCAGCCCATAAAGCATTTTTGTAAGCCAAACCTCTGAAGCCTGCCTTCATAAAGTTGTTGTGGAGATGTCTCACACAGAATCTGTGGTCAGCCTCAGGGTACACATCTTGAAAGGCTTGAATAAGCCCTTTCTACTTGTTAGAAATAAATGTAAAACCTTGACCTGCTCCTATCCCTAAATCATTCTTAATGCATGATCTGGAATATATTGATTGACCCTAAAAAGAATGCTGGTTTTTTTTTTTATCTTGATCAATGTATTTTCCAGGGAAAATTCTCACCAGCACACTTCACATAAACTATTTCCCTCTCACTCATATGAAATGACAATGTCCTATGAGTGCTAATGGCATGTGAGTTGGCAGCTTTTCTAAATTCTTTAGTACTACTAAATATCATTCCCAACTCAAACACAGGCTCAAAGACTAGGTCAGTATTGAAAACTGGCTTCGGTTCTACATCATTTTCCTCATCAGACACTCTACTCTCATCTAAATGATCCTCATTTTCAACAACATCAAAATCAGACGTACTAGTTTGAGAATTAGACTCATCATCTAATGGGTCTACATTGTCCTTAGCAGTTGTTGCATGACTTATGTTGTCTACATTTGAATATTATAAAAGGTCATCATCAGTTTCACTATCACAACCAAATTCTCCATAGTCTAGTGAATCTGACTCACATAACCCCTCATCTGCATCTATCTTATCTCCCCTAAACCCAACCCATTTCCCTCAACACCCTGCCCATTTTTCATTTATCTCATCTCCCTCAACACCCTGCTCATTTTTAGAATCACACTCACCACCTAATGGGTCTACACTGGTCCTTAGAAGTTGATGCCATGGCTTATGTTGTCTACATTTGAATCAAATAAAAGGTCATCACCAGTTTCACTATCACAGCCAAATGTTCCATAGTCACTATCCTCTAGTGAATCTGACTCAGTTAACTCCTCATCTGCATCAATCCTATCCCCCTCTAAACTCAACCCATCTTCCTCAAACACTCTACCCATTTTCATCTATCTCGTCATCTCCCTCAACACCCTGACCATTTTCATCTATCCCATCTCTCTCTAAACCTTGTTCATCTCCCTCAACACCCTGCCAAATAGGAATAAGTTCAACATAAATATGTAACTCCCTACCCAATGTATTTTCATGCAACACATTGCAATACTAATGCACTACATCTCCATCATCACACAACAATTTAAAGCCACCTTCAGAGAGTGTGTGATACCTTCTAGGCAGATGACCAAATTCCTTATAACTAAATCTATGCAACTTCATCATAGACATGTGTTTTCTCTCAACATAATCATAATAATTACATCACCCACCTATGTATTTTGCATGGGGAGTGTTGAAAGTGAAACCCAAGATGCATAGTGACAGTTATAGTTCCAGTTTCAGGATCTGTAATGACATAAAATATTACAATTTGTAAGAATAAAAAATTAAAAATAAACCCTACATGACTGAACATTGGGAACCATCGATAAAACAACAATACTTTTTTTTTTTTACAGAAAAGATTTCACATATCTGAACATTGAAGAACATTGGGGGACCATCCATAAAAAAAATAATCTTTTTTTTTTTACAGAAAAGAGGTCACATGTCTCAAACAAAGGCAATTATACAAACACATGGGGGCCATTTCACAGTAAAATAAAAAAATGAATTAAATCTGCAACCAAACTCATATAAAAATAATCACAAAAATAACAACTGTTACCCACCTAATGCAATAAACACTGCTAACACTCGAAAACAACATTAAAAACATAAAATCGAACACAAACAAAAATTATTGTGAGAAAGTTTTTATAAAACTTACGATAGCGAGGCTGGGTAGGCTATGGTTTATCGGTTGTCTAATGAACACCATTGCGAGGTTAATCCCCCACAAATCGTGCGTTTCCTATGGTGAATGTAAGTGAATGTTATTTTTATTTTTTTTTGAATTAGGGTTCTTCGAAATTTTCAATTTGGGGGAGAAAATGAGTTTTGTGGATCTGATTTGGCGAAAACGGGTTTGTTTTTCAGTATTTAGGGTTTTTTAAATATTTATTTTTTAACCCTATTTTGAGAATGTCCATATTACCCTTCAATTTTCTTCCCAAAATTCATGTGGGTCCCACATTTGCCATGTCTGCATTGACTTCCCCAAATATAAGTCAAAATTTGTGAAATTGGACGGATTTTGAGAAAGTCCCCAAATTGAAGATGCAACGTACCCCTCACGCGACTAATTCTAGGAGATTTTCGAATTTCCGGCGACTGAGGTCAATTGCGTGTTTTTGAGATATTTTTACCACCACGTAATTTAGTGGTATGAAAGTGTCACCACCCCATAATTATTTGGGTTTTTTTTCAATTTTGACTTAATCTTCTTATGGTGTTTTAGGGCAATTTATTAGGTGAATCTTGCTAAGTGCACCCTGTAAAAACTTATTATCATTCATTTATACATGATGATATATGGTAGTTATACACGATGATATGTGATAAAAATTTAGAGTTTAAGGTTTATTTTTCCATTTTAAGGTTAAAGTTTAGTTTTACATTTTAAGGCTTACTTTTCGATTTTTATGGTTTAATTTGTCATTTTAAGTTTTAGTTTTTTATTTTCTTATTTAATTTTCCATTTTAGGGTCCTGACAAAAATCTATCATTCTACTAGTTATATGTGATGATATGTGTTAGTTATATATGATGATATGTGACAGTTATATGATGATATATGATAGAAATTTAGAATTTAGAGTTTAATATTCAATATCAGGTTTTAATTTTTTTGTTTTAGGAATTAATTTTTTATTTTAGGTTTATTTTTTTAATTTTAAGATTTTAAATTTTAATTTTAAAATTTCAATTATTTGTGATGATATGTATCAATTATATATGATGGTATGTACCAATTATATATGATGATATATATCAATTATATGCGATGATAAATTAAATTATAAGGTGCACCTTGCAAGATGCACCCGGTTACCTGTTATACTATCTCGTGTTTTATAAGAGATTAACCAAACCCGTTGCCCGCCCAGGCCTCATGTCACGTTGAACGATCTTTTTACTACACTTCCTAATTTAGAATTAGAATTTGTAATTTGTAATGCGTAGTCGCCCGATCTATCATCTATCTATAGCCTATAGGAGGTTAAAGTTGGGTTGGAATTTGTTTTTAAAAAGGCCCCAAAAAATCTTGTTCTCGGCCAAAATTGTAGTCTCCTCCTCTGCCCTAATTGCACTACCCTCACGAGTCGCGACAGCCATCCTCACCGCCACCGACACGGCAGACAACCTTTCCTCCTCCACGAACCAGCCACCTCACTCTCCGTCGCTGCAGCGTTGCTCAATCAACATATTGGTAAGAATCCTTTTTTTCTTTTTTTCCCCTTTCTGTTGAAACTTGAATCCCGGTTCCGCGTTTAATTTGAGTTGTGAAGCAATTTGCAAACCTTTTGACTCAAGTATTATCGCCATATGCAAGCGAACCTCTTGCTTTAATTGGATTTAGACCTAAGGTACTGTCAATTGCATGTGTGTGCGCGCGCGCGTTTGGTCTTTGTTTGTCTGTGGGTGTGTGTTAATAGACTGATAGACATAGTTTCTTTAAAAACAAAAAAATATCCAGGGCCAAAGAATTTTAACATATCCAATTAGGACCAGCTTAATAAGCAACACAAAAAGCTATTCAGGCATTTGATATCCTTGTACATTTATTAATTGCTACTATGAACTAGTTTTGAAACTATTTGATAGCTTGTAATTCGTAATTTCATCAGTTGATCTTGTTTGCTAGTTATTATTTCAAAATCTAATAAATAGTGAGTCCAAAAGTTTGTGATCCTCAAATGTATTGATGGCCCAAGAGAAACAACACTTGTTTTCCCATAGATGTTTGGCTTCCGAATCCATATTTCATGCGCTCTGCTTCTTGCTCATCCAATGATACATGTTGTAATTTGTATATTAAAATGTGAAGAATTTTTCGTGTGCTCACATTTTATTTTATTTTCTGTCCCAAAAAAAAAAAAAATTGGACAAAGAAAAATAAAAGATATATTCTACTTTGTTTAATAACTGCAATAGGATTCATGAAAGAGGAGCTATTGAATGATCTTGAGAAAGTGAATAATCTTAGGCTCCGTTTGGATTGATGGATTTGAAGTTGAGGATTTTAAATCCCTAATAACAAATCCATGCAATCTGTTTGGATGCTGCGATTTCAAATCTTTGTTAGCTATTTTTTAAGTTGTTTTAGAGGATTTGAAATTCATCTTAGATAGAGTTGTTTGAAATCATTCCCTGAAATATCTACTCAAATCCAAATGCAACCTTAATTCTGCGTAGGTCTGGTTGTGTGTGTTTGCACATGCGCTTAGTAATTTTGCACAAACAATTTTCTTAAGCCGGTGATGGAATGTTGGCGTTAATTTAGCATTAGCCTATGCTACTTGAACGTATTGTTCCGGAAAAAATAATTTTTGGTTTTTAGAAGGAACACAGTGGTTGTTTACCTAGTCTGTACTTTTAAAATAGTTTTTGATCTTAACTCACGGCTCTCTTGGATTTGTGGCAGTTTTGAGGATTCTAGCACTTGGTGAAAGACAGACATGATCTATACAGCTATTGACACATTTTATCTGACGGATGAGGAGCTGAAAAACTCGCCTTCTAATAAAGATGGCATTGATGAAACGACGGAAACTACACTTAGAATCTATGGCTGTGACCTCATACAAGAGAGTGGCATACTGCTTAAATTGTATCCTTTTTCTATGTGTTTTGCTTATTTGCTCTTCAGTGCTTCTGTTCTTCGATTTATAGTCTTCTTTACTTTCTATTGGATGTGGAAAATAATGGTTTCCCTTTTTTCAAATAAAAGTGAAATTTCTATGATATCTTAAGTATTGAGTAGTAAAGGGATTATGTAGGTTGTTTCTAGCCAGTCAGTATGTCGATATTGTATTTCCTTATCTAAAATCTGCTCAGACCTCAGGCTGTTATGGCCACTGGTCAGGTCCTATTTCATCGTTTCTACTGCAAGAAATCATTTGCTCGGTTTAACGTGAAGGTAGCTAGTACCCCTTACTACATCATTGTAGTTAAATTTAATTATTTTGTATCTTTTACTCTATGGTGATTTTGAACCAAATATAATTAATTACTTGCAGAGGGTTGCCGCCAGTTGTGTTTGGCTTGCTTCAAAACTTGAAGAAAGTCCTAGGAAAGCAAGACAAGTTCTCATTGTTTTCCACCGGATGGAATGTAGGAGAGAGAATTTACCAGTCGAGCATTTGGACATATCTTCCAAGGTAATTCTATAAATCTTATTATTATGTTCTGAAATGCATGTTATCCTAATTTTGTCTTGCTACGAACTAATTTTCAATCATCTGGTGGATTGTTCTCTGTCTTGGTGTTAATCTTAACTTGTTATACTGCTAGTTAATGGTAACCATTCTAAACCTTAAAACAAGAACTAAATCATGGCTTTATTTTTTATTTTCTTTGGTAGAGATATGTGGATCTGAAGGCAGAATTGACCAGAACGGAAAGGCATCTTTTGAAAGAGATGGCTTTCATCTGCCATGTTGAACATCCTCACAAATTTATATCAAATTACCTTGCTACACTGGAAACTCCCCCAGAACTCAGACAAGAGGCTTGGAACCTTGCAAATGATAGGTAACTTTTCTTGGGGTAGATAGACAAGTTTGTGCATATTACATTTTTAATTCTTTTGTTGATAGGTCGGAGATTATAGTTTACTGTGTGGCTTGATATATTTTTCTGAAAAATGGAGGCTCTTTTTAAATATTTAATGGAGGCTGTAGGATATGTCCATGTCTAATTAAAAGGTTGTTTGACTGAGCTTATAAACTCCTGAATAGATGTTTTGAAAAGCTTATAAACATTTTGTCGAAATATGGTTTTCAAATTAAGTTCCGAATTAGTGGATATCGCCTGGACCTTTGTATTCCTTGTATAATCTTATTCCCCCACATCTTTGAATCTTATCCATTCCCTTCTGATGATGTTCTATATTTTGTCTCTTGTGGACAGTTTGCGCACAACCTTGTGTGTGAGATTTAAAAGTGAGGTTGTGGCCTGTGGCGTTATATATGCTGCAGCACGTAGATTTCAAGTACCACTACCCGAGAATCCTCCCTGGTGGAAAGCATTTGATGCCGACAAATCTGGAATTGACGAGGTTTGCAGAGTTTTGGCCCAATTATACACACTTCCGAAGGCTCAATATTTACCTGTATGCAAGGAAGGTGGTTCTTTCGCTATGTCTAATCGAACACGGGATTCCCCACACCACTCAGTTTCGAAGGTGAATGCCATACTTTGAGTAAATTAGTATATGGTTTATTTAATGTGGCTATGCAGTCTATGTTCTTTTCCTTATTTCCACCTGAAACATCGTCGAATTCTACATTAGCTACCAAGGGAGCAATTGGATACACTTTAATTTTGGGGGTTTTCTTTATGTTAGAGACGAGGTAAAGAAAGTTTTTGAAATGAGAATGAAGAGTTTTGAGAGTGAATGGATATGAGATGAAAATTTAATGTAAACTGATTTGATATAAAAATAGTAAAATAATGATTGGTAGTTAGAAAAATGTGAGTGGATGAATTGTGAAATTTATGGAAAAATGCGTAAATGATTAGTGGTTTGATGATTTCTTGAAAAATGAGTTGATGTGATTGTTAAGAGAAAAAATGGAAGTGGGTGATTAGTGTAATTTTTTTTAAATAAAAATCTCAATAGTTTCCCTCTAGCGAAACAAATCTCAAAATGGGGTGATATCCAATCGCTACCCAATATTCTCCGTTACGACAAAGAAATGAAACTGAAATGATACCATTAATATCCGTTAGCATACTCAATTTTTTATTGTTGGCTTTGTTCAGGACAGTTTGTCGACAACCACAAATGAAGACACTGGTAACAGAAACGGGGCAAACCAGGAAGCTAGTAAGGATGAACGGATCAAAGCTGCTCTAGACAAATTGAAGGAGTCGAAGAAAAGTGATGATGAATCGAAAAGCACGGTTGAGGGTGGAGAGTCGAGAGAGAAACCCGATCCAAAACTGACGTCGGATAATAAAACAGAGAGTGGTGGGGAAAGGATCAAAGAGAGAGAAAGGGGAAGAGAGAGAACCAGGAGCAGGGACCGTGAGAGAGGGCGGGACTCTGACAGGGAGCGAGGTAAGGAAGACAGTGAAAGAGACAGAGACGCAATTAATGCAGGGGCTCATCGTTCAAGGGACAAAGGTAATTTACATGATTCATTTTCCTTGCAGCTCTTTCTAATTTTTGCTTGTTACATTGTTTGATTTGTTTTTACTGACCACACGTACACAGGGCGTACGGAGAAGTCCAAGCATCATTCGTCTCGAGGTACTTTTCATTATCTTTCTGAATTCGTAATTGTTTGAGTCCCGCGTGATCATAATTGAAATGCTGATTTTCATCATTAGCTCATGAATTAGTTATTTATTTTTTATCAGATCGTGACTACCACAGCTCGTCTTATTCCTCGAGAGATAAAGAACGTCGCAGACACCACTGATATGTGCTTGACCTGATCAGGCCTTCTTTCATGTTGACCCATTCTTGTACATTACTTGCTTCGATACCAAAAAAAAAAAAAAAGGAAAAAGAAAAAACTAAAACTGTTGCGAAATATTTGACACCAATGCTTAGAATTTTGGATTTCAATCCTCTCCATTTTTCTTGATTTTAAGATAATTTCTATGTTTGGCACATGATGTCTTGAATGTCTTTTGTTCTTATTTTCTTTGTTCAGTTTGTGGCATTCATTTAAGTTGCATCTGGTGAGTGACGGCGATTGAGGAAATCAAAATAGCTGGAGAGATTGGTTCCCATTCCTCTGAAAACTTGAGATATCATATGGGAGCTAAATGGAAGCCTGGTTTTGGTTATGAATCAAAATAGCAGCTTTACCAGCTATAGCCTGACATGGTTGTTGTGGTCATATATCATTCATTATGAAAATCTCTCTCTCTCTATCTATCTATATATATATATTTCTAAAAATATTTCTCAAAATTTTTCCTCCCATTTTACTTACTATTTGTAGTATATTTATTATTTATATAATTATTTATGTAAATATTCTTTTGGAGATATTTCACTTACTATTTGTAGTATACATATTTATTATTTATATAATTATTTATGTAAATATTCTTTTGGAGATTATGATTTATGTAAAGAAAATATTTAATATATAGAAGAATTATGGATAATTACAAATAAAATATGAGAAAAATTAAAATGATATATATTTTTTTGAAGAAAACATAAAATATAAAATTATTTAAAATAAATATATAAATATACGTAAATAATTAGTTAATAAATTTTAATAACCCAAAAAAGTAAAAGTAAAATATAAATATTTTCAAATGCTGTAAAATAAAATTATAAATATTAATAAAATTATATAGATAAAAATATAAGAACTTATAATTAAACTATAATTATGTATATTTAATAAATATGAAACAAAATTAAATATTTAATAATCAAATAAAGTTAAAGAGAAAATTCATAAAATAAGTTAAATTAAAATTCATAATTAGATTCTATAAAATTTAAATAAATCTAAAAAAAAAAGAATCAATAAAATATAAAATAAATAATATTAACTACAAAAATATTATATATATATATATATATTAAATGATATAAAGTATATAATCTATAAATAAATGTAAATAATTATTTTATAAATCTGCAAAACCCAAAAAAGTAAATTAAAATATAAATATGTCAAATGATATCAAATAAATCTGTTTTTATTATAAATAAAATATATGAACTTATAATTAAATTATAAATATTT
>BMAC01000086.1:1285091-1336607 GCA_014905375.1 Phtheirospermum japonicum | reverse complement strand
CAACAAAAATGCCAAAGTTACGCTTACGCTTCTTATGACCCTACGTCAGGTGAAAGCGTAAGCGAAAGTGCCTAGTTCGTTATCATCTTCTCTAACCCTTTCACCACCACTCAAAACTCTTCCATTATCATCGCCCATCACACTGTCGCTTCCACCGTCGAACAGGAAGAAGAAAAATCGTGATGGGTAGTGAAAGGTAAGTGATGGATATGGGCGACAAAGGGTAAGAAAAAGATGCCAAAATAGGAGTGTTTCGTCTCTGGTTTCTCGAGGCATATGTCATGTGTATGAACTTTTTGATCGAACAATACAACGTTGCTCGAAAAAAAATCGAAAAAGCCTTAAAGGGGGTGTTCAGATCAATTTTTTGAACTTGTATTTTGTGTACAAATCAATTTTTCGCAGTTGTTACACCCGAAAAACTGGCCTTCTTATTCGAGCTTTTGTATGTGCCTACTTTATAAATAATTGTCAGAAATTTAATAGCTCGCCCGAAAATAACGGGATCGCGTGTAGGTTGACAAGCTTAACTCGAGTCGTCTCTCAAGAACTGATGTTCGAAATTTCTAATGTTTATTTAATCACAATGTTTAACATGAGAACTTGTATAAATTTGGTTTTTGAAAATTAACAACTACTAATAAGTTTAAAAGCATCAACTAATTGTTTTAAACTAACTAATTAACCTAATTAATTAACTAGAGATTCAAACTAAATTATCTAAGAATTATTAATCTAGGGAATTTTTAAAGAAAATAAATTCTAAATTAATTAACTAGAATGCATCAAACTACTATGAACTAAATCTAACTTATGAATTCTCAAGAACAAGATCAATATCGAGATTCTCAAGCAATAACATATCATAAACTAATTAACCAAGCATAAGCAATAAATAAACTAAGCATGAATAATCTCATCACCAAGAATGAACGAAAGTAAAACGCAACAATTAAATTAATATTAAAAATGAAATTCTAAAGTTCAAAACTTCAGCGATTCAACTGTTCAAACGATTCAAAATAAATAAACGAACTAAAAACTCAAACGAAATAATTAAACATTAAGTATCTGGAATTAAACTAAGAATAACTAGAGTTTAGAGAACTTATTAAATAGCTAGAGGTCACTATTACAGAAACAGCTTTTCTAAGGCTGTTAATTAAAGGCGGTTCACTAAAAACGCCTTAAAAATTCTTTAACGGCGGTTGTGGCTAAAACCGCATTTAAGAAAGTCATTTTACGGCGGTTTCCTCAAAACCAACGTTAAAAATTAGATATCAAACTGATTTTCACGTGGTTTTTACAAAACCGCCGTAAAAACTCGCACATTCTACGGCGGTTATTTGAGAACTGCCTTGAATTAACAGGTATTCACGGCCGGTTCCTTAAGAAACTGACGTTAATTAGTTCACAGGTTAATTAGTACGCTGAATTATTTGAGTCCGAAAGGGATAAATTCGCGGGCCTGTGAATAACGATATAGAGCTTGATGCAGCGAACCTGAAGCAATTAAGCTTCTCATAAACAGGTATGTATGGCCACGAATATATCTTTTTTAGTTTTATTGTCTGGGGCCACGAGCTTCGAATTGTGGGATATTTAGGTTTTGTTGGTTGAGCAATTTAATAAATAGGCTTTATGCAATTGTGGGATAAAGTTGGTTGAGCTTAAGAAAAATAAATCCACAAATAGATATTTTTCTTAGACTTATTTGAATAAACCCTGGAGTGCTATGCCGTAAATATTTACGGCGGTGGATACAAAGGCGGTTCAAAAACCGCCTTTAAATTCGAAAAATAACCGCCTTTAAATCTTGTTTCTGTAGTAGTGGGTGCTGAAAGATTTTTGGGAAATCGGACTTTGGATGGTTGATCTTGGTCGAGAAATCGGAGCTTGAACGAACGTCTTCGTCTTGGTGCTTCGGATCTTGAATCTTCGACGTAGATCTTGAAAATAAGTTGTAGGGTGTTGAAAATAAGTTTCTCAACCCTAGGTAAGTTTTTTGAGGCGTAAGTGTGTGTTTAATCCTAAATATGAAGGGTTTACATAGTTATTTCATGACTTGGCGCACAAGAAATCCTAAAAACGTGTTTCTGGGCAGTCACGTCGATTGGTGCGTCGATCGACGCGTTTAGGATCAACGCGACAGAGAGTTCGTGGGCATTGGCGTTGACCGAGCGTCGATCAACGCGAGCAGCTCTCGGCATTGACGCGGCCAGGGGGTGTGTCGACGGGCGCGTCGACGTCCACATTGGTCGACGCGGGCATCCAGTGCAGCATGTGGTAGCAATGACTCGGACACTGGGTAACCCAGTGTCGGCCTTGTACCTAGTGTCAGCTTAATTACTTCAAATCAAGGCCCGTTTTCGCCGAAACTCCACTTGTAGGCCCACCCTTGATTATGTCCAAACCAAATCTCTTCAAAATACCTAAAATAAATATAAAATTAACTAATTATGATTAAAATATGACAAAATAAGTTGGAGATAAGAAAATACAAAAATATGCTTAATCTATCCAACTTATACCAAAAACAATAAGAAAAATAAACTAAAATGCTACTAAAGCCCAAGACAAATTAGTGCTAATCAACTACCCCACGCTTAACTGGTTTGTTCGTCCTCAAACAAACGATAGATTCAAAGAATAACCAAACTGAAAATAAATTCAAGCAATGAGTCGTGTCGTGCTACATAGATAATTTTGAAATATAGATACAAGTCACGCAATGTCAAACACTCCACCCTTATTAAATTGTCGCTCCAAAATCAAATTCATGCATCCTCACTAAGGGAAATATATTTGGGTGTTCGCTCAAAGCACTCAAGCATTGCTGCATAGGATGTGTATACACTCAAGTCATACAAATGCAAGCACAATAAACAAGAACCAAAAATCAATCTCTTTTTAATCACAAATTAAGTGTGCCATCAACAAAGAATCGGTAAAGGTCTTTACGGGTTATAATGTAAGGCTCTTTGGATGGGTATAGTATATATAAGTCGTGTGGCTAACTCACGATCTAACGTGATCAATAACTCACCAAAATATTCCAATCACGAAGCTAATTGCTTCACCTCATTCAGGAAAAACCTCACTAAACACTCATAACGTAGCCTTTAATCATAGGCTATTTCTCAACTCGTAACTCTAAAACCGATTTGTTGCTCAAATCACTTAAACACAATTGAAGCTTATAATGTGCTTCTTCTATTTCACAACTCTTTTGCCTCTAAACATTATGCTTCATATAAACAATAAAACACAAGCCTTTGTTAGCGTAGGCATTGACTCAACACGATCCAACTAGACTTACCATGCTTATTTTCTTCCTTTTTATTTTGTCCCTTTTCTATTCTTATGGGATCTTTTTCTTTTTCATTTTTATTTTTTTATATATTTTTTTTTCTTTAAGGATGGTGGTCCCCAATACTATTGCAAAATCATAAATCCCTTGGTAAATTTCCAAAATTCAACTAACCAATAAAAATAGCGAACTCCTCCTACCCCACGCTTTTAATGGTTGCAGGAGTCGACTCAAAATTACTCATGGCTAATGGAAATGGATTATTTGGCTATGATTGGCTCATTCATAATTTATAGTGGCTAATATATATGGATATGGCCGGAATAAGGATTATTTCTGTGCCTTACCGTCATGTTGAAAGCTAACTACACACAGCTGTTTCAACGAGATATCAAAACAGAACTCATTCAAGCACATGCAAAGATGATAATTACTCAGGCTACTCACTGGCTTTTTGCATGAAAAAGTTTTGAATTAACGCTGCTTTTAAGGTTTTTGCGAAATCGTTTGCGTCCAAGTACCATTTTACAATATATAAATAAAATTTTTGAAAAATTCATGCACTTATACACGCTCAAAAGACTAGAACCTCAAATCATACTTAGCTAACTTCGACAGGCATGCCATACAAACACAATTGAGCGCAGAAATAGTGATCAATCACGTTAAAATTTAGTACTACAAATCCACGACAATTTTGAAATTTTGAAATTTGCACAATTTTCTACTGTAAATCACACTCAACCATTCCCCATTAAAAACTTGGCAATCTCCCGATTGTCATAAAATAAATAAAAGTAAGGGAGATAAGAAAACATCCCTAAAATTCTGATAGTTGAGTCTTTCTAAAAAGATGCCTGTGCAATAATCCTCGTTATGAACCCGTGATTGGAATCGTCTTGAATTAAAAAATGATTGTAGTCAATTGAGTTGCGCAAGTGCCCGGTGGCACATCGTTTGGAGTTGATTTGGCCGGATTGCGGCCTAATGTCTTAAATGGATGGATTGCAGCTCATCGAAAGGTTGTCGGACTGTGGATAAAATTTGGTCGGATTGCGACCTCGATAGGCGGAGATGAATTCGTATAATCAGGCGAATAGACGCTGCTAGCAGTTATACCTAGCGGTAACGATTACCGCTAATGTACCTCTACGTCTTCAGTCTCATCTAAATCTTCAAATTTTCTGCACATCAACACACACTTAAACGTACCACGGCAATTAACATAATAAAAACAGAAATAAAATAAATAAAAATCGAAAGAAAAAGAAAAACTAACGCTTGGGTTGCCTCCCAAGAAGCGCAACATTTTACGTCGCTTGTTCGACGCATTTCAACGATCAATGCTCAACTTGCGGTGGACCTCCGTACTCCACCTTATCATGCTCTCCCAATTTCTCATCAAAAACTCGTTGGGTTCGACAATTCCGAGGTCATCTATAATGTCACGAAAATCAATACCAAATAGCTCGGCTACCTCCTCCCTGCTAAGAAGATCATTGTCGTCCTTGACTTCCAACTCATCCAATACTGTTATGCGTTTGAGTTCTTGGACGCAAGCATCTATTGGGTCGACATACGAACACTCATATTCTTCCATCAATGGGGCAGGGCACTTATTCATATCTCACAAAGAAAAAGTAACTGTCTCTCCCAAAACTGACATGCTTATTCTCCCCTTATTCACATCAATCACCGCATGGGAGGTAGACAAAAATGGACGGCCTAAAAGAATAGTATGCCCCTTGTCGTCACTCGGCATCTCCCCAACATCCAAAACTACAAAATCAACTGGAATAATCAATTCACCCACTTTCACCAAAACATCTTCAACGATACCTAATGGGCGTCGAGTTGAACGATCCTCCAGTTGGAGTCGCATCTTCATCGGTTTTAAGGGTCCCAAATCAAATTATTTATAAAAGGAATGCGGTAGTAAGTTAATTCCCGCGCCAAGATCAAGCATTCCATGCGCCTGTTTCCCGTTCTTCAATGTAATGTTGACACAAAAACTTCAAGGGTCCTTCTCCTTCGTAGGCAGCGGGTGCTTGCATAACGCACTCACCTCCTTCGTTAGAGGAACGTACTGATTTGTCTCCGAATGCTTATGTCTTGTAGAAAGCTCCTTGACGAACTTCACATATGCCGGTATCATCTTGATCACATCCAAAAGAGGAAGGTTGATGTTGACGTTCTTCAGCAAGTTGTAAAGCTTCATGAACTTCTTATTTTCTTTTGCCGGTCGAAGGCGGCTTGGAAATGGAACTCTTTCGACTATCGGCGAAGTGGGAGTTTTGTTCGTGAGCTTCCCCTTAAAAGATACCGGAATGTAAGGGCTTGGTGTCTTATGCAATTTTTATATTAGCTTGGATTCATCTCCCTTTGGCGATGTCGGTGTTGGACTCTCCTTCATCTCTTCGTCCCCTCCGTCATTTGTCTTGACTCCATTGTCAATCGCTCTTCCACTACGTAGGACTTTAATTTGCTGAGGCTTGCTCCGTTTGACTCGGGAATTTGTCCTTTTCTTTATTTGATCTCTCAATGTCAGCCGCCAATTCTCCTATCGTCCTATCCATCCTCTCCATATTCTTAGAAAGATCATGCACTATACTAGAGATATTGTCAATACTATTCACCTTTTTTGAGAGGTCGTCTATCTTTGCATTCACTTTCATAAGTCCCTCTATATAATGGAGCGTCTCAGTAACTTGATTTTATTGCCAAAACAACAACTGATCATTTGGTTTAACCGGATTTGATGTTTGCCCCTTCGTTGGTGGTGGTGGGGGAAGGCACCGTGGGTCGGTCTGTGGCTTCATCGGCGCATAATGTGGTTTCTCAGGACCCCATTTGAAAAAAGGAGAATCACGATGTGCCTGAAATTGGTTTGTGGGTTTCTACCCAGAATTGTTGGGTTGGAAATTTCGAATGTCGTTGACCTTTATGTTCGGTTCATCATCAAAAGTCACTGAACACGCATTCGCTCCATGTCRAAATGCTCCACAAATTCCACATGTCTCTTGTGAAGGTTGCGATTGTTGCTTCATCATCATGTTCGTCAACAACTCTACTAGCTTTGTAAGTTTATCGAACTTATCATCCTCCGCTCGCGCGACTGAAACCTCATTCACTCTAAATTTTCAAGGCCTTGAACTCGTTTGCCTCGACTTGTCACTCATAAACTCAAAAAGATTCCATGCCCCTTTCGCAGTTAGATCTCCAAAATCTCCAGCCCTCGTCTCCACTTGTTGCTTGAAAATTGGCAATAAGCCTTCATAAAAATAGGTATTCACCAACTCGAGACCATTGTTATGATGCGGACATGCAAGGAGAAGTTCCTTGTAGTGCTCCCAGGCTTCGTGAAATAATTCACCTTCTTGCTGCTGGAAGGTGGAAATCTCCCTCCTTAATGTCGCTGTCGTTTGGGCCGAGTAAAATCTTCCAACAAACTTCTTGAACACCATATCCCAATTAGTTAGGGAGTTAGGTTGCAATGACTAAAGCCACTGCTTTGCTTTATCCTTCAAGGTGTTCGAGAAGAATCTCATCCTAAGTTGTCCAACTGTTAGACCCCTAGTTTGAGTACCTGCTAGTTGCTGGTAAAATTCCCGAATGAAATTGAGTGGGTCTTCATTGGGCAATCCATAGAAACCGGGCAGCCTATTTAAATCATCGGTCCTTAAGGGGTAATTTCGGGCCGCTTGCCCTAAAACTATTGGTGAGATATATGGTACAATGGTTGGGAACGCGAGGTCGCCTTGTTTACGCACATTTTGATATTGAGGGACTCGTCTCCCTCCAAAGTTTGCACGACCTCCAAGTCCTCTCTATTCTCATAGTACTCATCATCTTCGTTGAACTCATCATTCTCGTACCCATACTCATATCCATCTTCCATCATATCATCGTTTTTCCAATTATATTGTCCACCTCTTCTATTTTGGAAACGGTTCGGTGCTCTTCCTTGATTTCTATTGTCATTATTCTATTGGTTGTTCGGGGGCAGGGGCTCGTCATTACCAACTTGATTGCACAAAAACTCTTCATTCACTCGTGCAAGGTATGCTAGATCTTCGGCTTGATTCCTAAAGTGTTGTGGGTGGTTGATTGGGTTCCATGGTATCACTGCATGATGATTATCTTAGCCTTGGGCTCCCCCGTTGTTTGGATTGTTGAGGAACTAACTTCCTTCTTGATTCTCTTCGTTATTGATCCTTTGGTTGTTTCCGTAGTTATGCGCTTGATTAGGATCAAGAATCGGTGGATCTTCTTTACGATTGTCGTCTTGTGGGTATCCAAAGTTTATATCATCGGTAGGTGGCATCCCATATGGTTGGTGGTGAGGTGGGGTAAGAATTTCATTTCTATGCCCTCGACCTCCATTCGTTCATCCTCCTCCTCTTCCTCCTGGTCCTCGGCCTCCAATAGGGGTAGTGTTTGACATGTTGGCCGAATTTGTATCACGATTAATTGCGTCGGGGGAATGACAGAGTCTTCTCGGTCTCCCAACTCGTTCGATGTTTTTTATATATGGAGCAAGTTCGTTTCTAAGACTTCGACGTCCTAGCATCAACAACAAACAACATCAACGCATCGAGTGGAAAACAAATAACCTTTATACAAATAGACGGAAAAGCAAATAACACGAACAAACATTATCAAAACCTATGCAAGTCCCCGGCAACATCGTCAATTTTTGATTCGAGCTTTTGTGTGTGCCTACTTTATAAATAATTATCAGGAATTTAATAGCTCGCCCGCAAAATAACGGGATCACGTGTAGGTTGACAAGCTTAACTCGAGTCGTCTCTCAAGGACTGATGTTCAGAATTTCTAATGTTTGTTTAATCACAATGTTTAACACGAGAACTTGTATAAATTTAGTTTTTGAAAATTATCAACTACTAATAAATTTAAAAGCATCAACTATTTATTTTAAAGTAACTAATTTAACCTAATTAATTAACTAGAGCTTCAAACTAAATTATCTAAGAATTATTAATCTAGGGATTTTTAAAGCAAATAAATTCTAAATTAATTAACTAGCATGCATCGAATTACTATGAACTAAATCTAACGTATGAATTCTCAAGAAAAAGATCAATATCGAAATTCTCAAGCAATAACATATCATAAACTAATTAACCAAGTATAAGCAATAAATAAACTAAGCATGAACAATCTCATCACAAAGCATGAACGAAAGTAAAACGCAACAACTAAATTAATATTAAAAATGAAATTCTAAAGTTCAAAGCTTCAGCGATTCAACGGTTCAAATGATTCGAAATAAATAAACGAAACTAAAAACTCAAATGGAATAATTAAACATAAAGTATCTTGAATTAAACTAAGAATAACTAGAGTTTAGAGAACTTATTCAATAGCTAGAGGTGGTGAAAGATTGCTGGGAAATCGGACTTTGGATGGTTGATCTTGGTCGAGAAATCGGAGCTTGAACGAACGTCTTCGTCTTGGTGCTTCGGATCTTGAATCTTCTACGTAGATCTTGAAAATAAGTTGTAGGGTGTTGAAAATAAGTTTCTTAACCCTAGGTAAGTGTTTTGAGGCGTGGGTGTGTGTTTAATTCGAAATATGAAAGGTTTATATAGTTATTTCATGACTTGGCGCACAAGAAACCCTAAAATGCATTTTTGGGCAGTCACGTCGGTTGGTGCGTCGATCGACGCCTTTAGGATTGGCGCGACATAGAGTTCATGGGCATTGGCGTCGATCGAGCGTCGATCGACGCGAGCATGCTCTCGGCATCGACGCGGGCAGGGGGTGGCATCGACGGGCGGCGTCGACGGCCACTTCGGTCGACGCGGGCATCCAGTGCAGCAAGTGGCAGCAATGACTCGGACACTGGGTAACCAGTGGCAGCAACCTACCCAGTGTCGACAGTGCTCGGCAGCCAGTGTCGGCAGTGTGGGCAGCTAGTGTTGGCAGCGCTCGACAGCCAGTGTCGGCAGTGCTCGGACACTGGGTAACCCATTGTCGGCCTGGTAACCCAGTGTCAGCTTAAATACTTCAAATCAAGGCCCGTTTCGCCGAAACTCCACTTGTAGGCCAACCCTTTATTATGTCCAAACCAAATCTCTTCAAAATACCTAAAATAAACATAAAATTAATTAATTATGATTAAAATACGATAAAATAAGTTAGAGATAAGAAAATACAAAAATGTGCTTAATCTATCCAACTTATACCAAAAATAATAAGAAAAATAAACTAAAATGCTACTAAAAACCAAGACACATTAGTGCTAATCACCTGCACCTTCACCTGAGAACTCCCCAACCTGGCTTTACACAGAAACACGTTAGAAAGGACCACCAGGGTTTTTTCCGGTGGAAACCTCTCCGATGCTTAATTCAGTAAGCATTTTTGGTCGGGATAATGTAAAACAAGAGAGTAATGCTCAGAAGATCATACCTCTCTCAGCTTTGAGGCTGAGATATATATAGTTTTCGCCCAACAGGGACCCCTTCTGGGATCTCGGAAACAGAAAACCCGTAAATCTTGGGCCGTTACATGGGCTAACCTGACCTGGAAGCTTCCTTCCAATATGTAGGTCAGCTCTGCCTCATGGGACCCTCTCCGAAATCTCGAAAACAAACCCGCAAATCTTGGGCCTGTTACATGGGCTGACCTGACCTGGAAGCTTCCTTCCAGTATGTAGGTCAGCTCTGCCTCATGGGAGTCTTCTTTATTCCTGACCTGACCTTTTTGAACCCTTAGTCAGGCTGTGCTCATCGATCTTGTTCTCCTTATGCAAAGTATTCCAGCTCATCCCAACCACTCTTTGTCTAGGCCACGTGGGCAACATCTACCCACTTAGGTCATATAAACCAGTCTCCCCCCGGTTGGTTGGGTGAGAGCTGGGCTACTTTTGTTCCTTAATCATGACGATTGAGATCTACACGTCTCTCCGATTGTCCCACTTTGACATGCATTAAATGCACGGATCTCACGATATCCCTTCCATAGAAATCGCGCCTTTTGGGGAAGGGCTATGATGTTCCATATTCTACCTCGGCAATCATACTCAGCAACGTGTCACTTCGAGTACTGTACTCTGACACGCATTAAATGCACAAATCCCACCAAATCCTCAATATTCCTAAAAATTTGCTTTTAGAGTATATCTTTTTCCCTTTCCCTCATTACTCATTCAATTTCAAAAAATCTTATCTGTGTATCTTTCTTTCGAAATATCTTCATCTCTCTTTTTCCTTCCGAGCGAGGTTTCATTTCTCTTTCAGCCAGGTATTACTCTTTCTTCATCTTCCTGCAAATTTTCAATTATGTCAACTTCCATTTCTCTCTCTCTCTCTCTCTCTCTCTCTCTCTCTGCCTCCGGGAGCTCTTCGGGGAATTCTTCATCCTCCTTCAATCTATCTTCCTCGGCATCACCACCGGCGGCTGTCCCGGAGAAACAACCCCAATCTATGCTCCAAGTTTTCTATTTCTGGCGACTTTAACTTCACCAACCCCGCCTTCGGCGAAAGAGCGTCGCATCCTCCTCCGCATCACTTAACCTTCTTCGTGGAACAATTCCAAGCGGGCCTAACCTTGCCTTTTCACCCTTTTATCCTGGCAGTGTCCCGGATGTATCAGATTCCGGTACACCAATTCATGCCCAACGCTTTTAGGGTCATGGCAGGGTTTCATTTGGCGGCCCAATTTTCAGGACTTAAACCCACGGCCCAAATATTTTATTCTTAGTTCCAAGCCAAGAGCTCTTCTGGATTCTTCTACCTATCCGCCCGACCTGATGTACGTTTCCTGATCGGGATTCCTTCTTCCAACAAGGCCTGGAAGAAGAAATTCTTTTTTGTCTAATGCTCGGGAGATTGGCGCTTCTCCTCTACCTCCATCAACGCATTACCTCCTCAGGTCCACATACCCAAGGGAGACAGACCTCCCCACTTGGCCAAGAAAATAGCCACCCTCAATCAAACTGTTTTCCACATATCCCAGCTTCTAAAGCTTGACCTCCTAACCTTCTTTAATGCTCAGCAGGAGAACGGGCCCCTTCCTCCTGAGATTGGTATACCCAAGAGCTGATCAGCTCTTACTTTATTTTCCACAAGTAATCTTTTATGTATTTTTGTCTTCACTTATCCTTGACAAGTGTCTTCATCTTTTTTTCTTTTTTCAGTCACGATGATGCAGGCAAGGATGATTGCGAGGAAGAAGGCGGCTGCCGCCGGCAGCCAGAAGAGTTCTCTGGTCGAGCCTGCCAGGGCCTCCACCGCTCCCCCCGCCGAGGCAATTACAACCCTGGTGGTGTCCGAGGGCCCTAAAAGGGCAGATGTGAATGAGGCCCCGGCCCAGCCGGAGGGGTCCAATCAGCAGAGGGAGGAATTCCCCCCGAGCAAGCGGTCCGCTCATCCATAGATCTGACCACCCCCTCGGATCCTGAGGACGAGCAACAACTTGTTCCACGCAAATGAGCCCGGACTGGCGCTCGATCGGGCTCAGAAGCGGCCGCGCCCCGGCCTCCCGTAAGCACCCCCAACCAGTCCTTCTTTATCGGTTCAGTCTTGGATTTTCCCGGAGATATAGCGACTCGATTTGTAATGGGGCTGGCTCCTCTTGCTGATCGCCGGACTGTGGTCAAAATTTTCGATTATGAGATGACCGAAGCTTATTCCCAAGATGAAGCCCGAGTAAGAGTCTTGTCCCCTTTGTGTATATATTTTTTTTCTTCTTCCTTTCTTCAATCTCACCACACTCTATTTGATAGGCCGACCTGGCGAAGAAACATGCAGCTCTGCAGGAGCGGGAGAAAAGGCTAATCAGAATAATAAAGAATAGCAACGCAGAGCTGCATGATACTCAGGCAAGGTTGCAGGCTGCTGAGAAGGAATTAGAGGATGCGAGGGTGGAGCTAGGAACAGCCAAAGCCAATCTAGACATGGCTCGAACTGACTTGGAAACAACCCGGGCGGAAGTTCAAGGATCCAGGACTGATCTGGAGGTAGCGCGGACTGAGCTTCAAGAGGCCAGGGAGTCAGAGGGGAAAAGTCGAGCCTTGGCCCTACTCCGAGAAGAAGAATTCAAGGAAAAGCTTCATCGTGCACAGGCTGAATAGGAGATCGACGGTGAGAGTCGAGGTCGGACCGAGGGGCGAGCAGAGGGTCGACTTGAATTTCTCAATTCTGAGGAGGGTCAACGCCTAATCCAGCAGACCAGGGAGACAACTCAGCGAGCCTTCCTGGGCTCTGTTGAGCTATGCGACATATTAGTCCCCGAGGTTGAGGTATATTATCATCTCGGCTTAGATGCTCAGGCTAAGTGGTCCGCTGAGAACCCTTCGGTCCCCTTTGACCGCAAGATCCCTCTAGCCACCCCTCCAGAGCCAACCAACTTCTCCCATGTCACGAAGGATGATCGACTCCATTAGCTAGGCATTGCCGAGTTTGGTGATTACATTTGCCAGGCTATCTACTCGTCCTCTTCGGCCTCTTCTCTCCCCCCCCTAACCATTCGTTGACGTTGGCCTTAACAACAACTGCGACTTCTCCTAGTTTCGCCAATCTAGGTGAGCTGCAAGGCAATATCTAGTTTGAGAAGGACTTTGGGGAGGTCTCCAGGGTGGTGGATCCAGCCAGTGTAGAGCTAAACACGACAGATTACGACATATAGCATTTTATTTGTTCAAGATCTTTCTTGTTTGTCCTTTTGTTAAATTGTGGGCCTATACTTGCTGAACAATATTTTTTGTCGTATTTGCTATTTTGTTTGCATATACCTAGGGTTTCCATGATTATAGGAAACCCTAAAATCATTTGTACTCAACTTCCATCTATAAAATCTTGTTTTTCTCTGCACATAATCTCAACATGGCTTCTTCTCCCGTGCTTGAAGAAATTGAAATTTTGAAAAGAAGAAATATTGCACTTTTCTCTGATAACATTAAGCTGTCTGATAAACTCTCCACCTTTCGTGAAAAAATTTCTCAAGTATGCCGATTCTTGGAGAGGAAGAGGCAAAAGAAACGCCACTAAAAACGTGAATGGGCTGAACTCCGCCAGCTCAACAGGCAACTTCGAGAGGAGAAGGCCGATTTGGAGAAATCGATACGTCGCCTGACTGCCACTGCCGGCGAGGCCCACTCTGCCTCCGCTCGAGCAGATGGGTATCTCCAACGTCTTCACGAGACTGAGTGTTAGAAGAGTTTCCGTGGTGTTGAAATAAATCAACGGGTTCATGGCTTGGTATTATCGGAAATCGATTCGATTAAAGGATTCAATGTGTTTCAAGCTTTGAAAATAAAAATAAAATGAAAATAAAGCAATTAAACTAGCTAAACTAATCTAGAAATTGAAATTGCATGTTGGTAGAATGCCTCGTCGTATGCCTCAAATAGAAAATGCAACGCAATAATGAAAATAAGCAAGAAAATGCAATGTTTCACCAAGTACAAGCATGCAAGCACAAGGTACAACAATGCATAAAAACTCAAATCATGTAAATTAGCAAAAATTGAAAGTATGGATAGAAAGAGCAATAAAAGTTGACATGAAAGTTTAAAACTTTAAGGAAAATAACAAGCAACAAAGAGTAGATCTAAGATTTAACCTAAAACTATGCATGAAAATAAAATTACAAATAAAGCATAGCAAAATCTCAAAATCAAGACGATCCAAGACCCGATCTATGATCTAGATGTGTCACTCATATAGATTCCATAGCCAATTCTTAAGATCTAACATGAATTCAAGGTGCTAAGACAAAAAGCATAAAATGAAGAACAAGCATGGAAATGAAGAACAAAGCATGGAAATAAAGCTTAAAACATGAAATTGAAAGGAAACTTACTTGAATTGAGGAATGAAACAAAGCTTGAATATAATTGCATCAAAAGTAACAATCCAAAGGAGTATTTAGACTCTTCTTAGGCTTACAAACCCAATGAGGTGCTTGAAATTAAATCTAAATCTAGGAAAAGAAATTACATCAAAACTTGAAATTGAATCTAAAACCTAAGAGGGAAAATTGGTCTCAAAAACTAGAGAGAGGATTTTTAATCCCAAACCCATGCTTGGGTTGGGAGAAAATGAGAGGTGCTTTTACAAAATGAGAGAAGTCTACTATTTATATTACATTTAATTGAGTTTAAATGGGCCAAAATAGCCTTAGAGGCTTGAAATTCCCGGGTTTGACCCGGAGGCACCTTCCTAGTCCCTTGGCTAGCCGGGCGCTGCCTTCCAGGCGCTGCTCCGACACTGGTAACCCAGTGTGGGCAGTTTGGCGTGAATTTTGGCAAGCGCCAATGCTTTGGCGTCGATTTTGGCTTGCCATGGCGAGCATTCCAGAAAGTTTGGGCGTTTTTTAGCCTCTCTTGGCTTGGAGTTTGGCTTGCCTTGGCAAGGCTTGGCTTCAACTTTGGTCTTCAATGCCTCCACCTTTAAAAATAGGAATTTTCAACATAAAAACCAAAGAATTTCACCAAACCTCAAACCAAATGAACCCATTTAACCAAATTAAATATAAAATCAACAAGAAACACGAAAAACAATAAAATAAGAAAAACGACCTAAAAACCTAACGAAAAATGACTCAAAACCACTAAAATCAATATAAAGATCTATCTAAAAACACAACAATTACATGCAAAACACTGAGAACGAGTTATGGCGGGTCCGCCAGATATTAGCCTCTAACAGGAGAACCTCTTCTTCTCATCCATGACATCTGCCATGACCTGAGTTTATATTTTGTTTCTGTTTTCTATCTTGATCCAAGTATCTCTTGTAATTTCGATCAAGCTCCTTTGCAGAATAATAATAAGTTTTATTTGTTCCTCTTGGGTTTTCAAGGTCGGGTTATAAAGCCATACAGATCTAGTCTTTATTAATAACCTTAATCAATTTCTTTAGCCAATTCTAGCTTAAAATATTTTATTATCAATCAGGTCAAGCAAAATGGGACATTCATCCATAACCAAACTTGGTTTTACTGACCATCAAGTCAGGAAAATTAGGGCATCCGCCCTTAGCCAATCCTGGCTCAATTGACAATCAGGTCAGGAAATTTGGGGCATCCTCCCTTAGCCAATCCTGAAAATCAGGTCAGGAAAAATGGGGCATCCGCCCTTAGCAAATCCTGGCGTAATTGACAATCAGGTCAGAAAAAATGGGGCATCCGCCCTTAGCCAATCCTGGCGTAACTGACAATCGGGTCATGAAAAATGGGGCATCCGCCCTTAGCCAATCCTGGAATAACTGACAACCAGGTCAGCAAAAATGGGGCATCCGCCCTTAGCCAATCCTGGCGTACTTGAAAATCAGATCAGGAAAAATGGGACATCCGCCCTTAGCCAATCCTGACAATCAGGTCAGGAAAAATGGGGCATCCGCCCTTAGCAAATCCTGGCGTAACTGACAATCAGGTCAGGAAAAATGGGGCATCCGCCCTTAGCATATCCTGGCGTAACTGACAATCAGGTCAGGAAAAATGGGGCATCCGCCCTTAGCCAATCCTGGCGTAACTGACAATCAGGTCATGAAAAATGGGGCATCCGCCCTTAGCCAATCCTGACGTAACTAACAACCAGGTCAGAAAAAATGGGGCATCCGCCCTTAGCCAATCCTGACGTAATTGACAACCAGGTTAGGAAAAATGGGGCATCCGCCCTTAGCCAATCCTGGCGTAACTGACAACCAGGTCAGGAAAAATGGGGCATTCGCCCTTAGCCAATCTTGGCTTTGAGAGTCTGTGTACTTTTGCAATAAGAATGTGAATAAACTCAAATTATCTTTATAAATAAGTTTTCCCAAAATATCGTTACACATAGAATTTTCGTAAATTTTATGTATTCCATGCGCGGGGTATATCAACTCCATCCATCTGTTCCAGCTTATAAGCATCGCCCGCCAAAACCGCCGTAACACAGAAAGGTCCCTGCCACATGGCATCCAACTTTCCCTTAGCCTTTCCCAGATCAGCCTTACGTAGGACCAGATCTCCTACTTGGAAATATCTCTTCCGAACTGTCTTGTTATACATTGCCTGAATCCATCCTCTTATGTGCTCCATCTTAATTGCAGCCCGATCTCTTTTTTCTTTGATCACGCGTCCTACACCAATGCGTCGTTTTGACTTTCGTCAAAGCTCTATATTCGGTGAGTTTCTAAGCTGACCTCTGCAGGGATAATGGCATCCATGCCATACACTACACTAAAGGGAGTTTCGCCCGTGCTCTCCGTAGGATTAGTACAATAAGCCTAAAGGATCGAACTGAGCTCCTCTACCCATTTGCCTCCCGATCTTTCCAAGAGTGTTTTGATTCCCTGTACGAGAATGCGGTTGTTCACTTCAACTTGACCATTTGATTGCGGATGGTAAACAGATGTGAAGTGTTGATCAATTTTCATTTTAGTACACCAAGCTCTGATTCTGGACCCCATGAACTGGGTGTCGTTATCCGAAACCATGACCTTGGGAATGCCAAATCGGCATACAATGTTTTTCCAAATGAAGCCCATCACTGCATCCTCCGTAATTTTTGCCAGCGCCTCAACTTCTACCCATTTGCTGAAGTAATCAATGGCTACAATCAGGAATTTCTTCTGGGCCGGGGCCGGGGGAAATGGTCCAACCAGGTCTATTCCCCATTTCGCGAAGGGGCAGGGAGAGCTCATCGTCATGAGCTCTTCTGCTGGTCGGTGAGTTAAGGGAGACATCTTTTGGCATCTTTCACACCTTTTAACAATGTCCTCAGCCTCTTTCCGCAGCAATGGCCAAAAATAGCCGACTCTCATTATTTTACTAGCTAGGGTCCTTGCTCCCATGTGATTGTCGCAGCAGCCCTCATGGATTTCTTTAAGAAGGTGGGCACCCTCTTGCTGGCTTACACATCGCAAGAGAGGCTGTCCAAACCCCCGCCTATTCAGCTCTCCCTTTATGGTGCAAAATCTGGCCGACCTGATCCGTAGTTTATTTGCCTCTCTCTTGTCGCACGGAAACTCTCCCTTCTCCAAGTATGCTTTAAGAAAAGAGCGTCAATCCTGCTCGCCCTCTTCCACTGCGTTGACTTCCTCCTCCCCATATTCCCGGTGGGCTATCAGTAGAGTGATCACCCTTTCTTGGCAATCTACAGCTAAACTGGCTACCTTAGACAGGTAGTCAGCACGGCCATTTTCCTCTCTGGGAGTTTGATGGACCATCAAAGTGCTCATGCTGCCATCCAGCTCACGAAAATGGCAGACTCTTTTCGGCCGAGCGTGAAACAAACCTGCTCAGGGCTACTATCCGCCTGGCTAAGCATTGCATTTCCTTAACATTTTCCGGGGGCTGCATATCCATGATAGCCTTGATCTTTTCTGGATTTGCTTCTATCCCCTTTTCTATGACCATGTAGCCCAGAAATTTTCCAGCCCATTCCCCAAACATGCACTTTTTGGGATTGAGCTTCATCTTATACCTCCTCGGAGTATCAAAGGTCTCCCTCGGATCATCCACGTGTGAGGCCGATTTCACGCTCTTGACCAACATATCATCCACATAGACCTCCATGTTTTGCCCGAGCTGACTTTTGAACATTTTGTCCACTAGTCGTTGGTATGTGGCGCCCACATTCTTAAGCCCGAACGGCATGACCACGTAACAATAAGTCCCTTTCGGAGTTATGAAACTAACTCTCTTCTGGTCATCCTTGGCTAACCTAATCTGGTGATATCTATTAGTAGTGTTTTCGTGGTGTTGAAATAAATCAACAGGTTCTTGGCTCGGTATTATTGGAGATCGGTTTAATTGTGAGATTCAAGATGTTTCAAGCTTGGAGAAATAAAGAAAATAAAAATAAAGCAAATAAGCTATCTAAACTAGACTAGGAATTGAAAGTGCAAGTTGGTAGGATGCCTAGTCGGATGCCTTAACATGAAAATGCAAGTAATTAATGAAAACAAGTAAAAACAAGCATTTTTTCACCAAGTACAAGCATCCATGCACAAGGTACAACTATGCATAAAATCCTAAATAATGAAAATTAGCAAAAATCGAAAGCATCAATGGAAAGAGCAATGGAAATTAACAAGAAAGTTCAAAACTTTAAGGAAAATAACAAGTAACAAAACCTAGATCTAGGATTAAGCATGAAACAAAGCATGAAAATAAAATTTTAAATAAAGCATAGGAAAAACTCAAAGCCATGAAGATCCAAAAGCCGATCTATGACCTAGATGTGTCACTCATCTAGATTCCATAGCCAATTCATATGTTTCATCATGAATTCAAGGTGCTAAGGCTAAAAGCATAACATGAAGAACAAGCATGGAAATGAAGAACAAAGCATGGAATTAAAGCATAAAACATGAAATTAAAAGGAAGCTTACTTGAATTAAGAAATGAAACAAACTTGAATGAAATTGCATCAAAAGTAACGATCCAAAGTTGTATTTGGATTCTTCTTAGGCTTACAAACCCAAGGCCAAGCATGAAAGTAAATCTAAATCTAGAAAAGAAATTACATCAAAACTTGAAATTGAATTTAAAACCTAAGAGAGAGAAATTAGATCTTAAAAACTAGAGAGAGGATTTTTAATCCCCAAACCCATGCTTGGGTTGGGAGAAAAATGAGAGGTTTTTCTACAAAATGAGAGTTGTAGTCTATTTATACTAGTTTTAATTGGGTTTAAATGGAATTAAATGAGCCAAATTGGGCTTTTTGGACATTTTGGCTTGATTTGGCTCAAGGTGGCTCGGTCTGGGCGAGCCTGGGTGTGGGTGATGGGTCCTGGGCGTCCTTGATGGGTCCTGGGCGTTTTTGGGCTAGGTGGGGGGTGCTGGCTGGAGATGGCGCACGGACGGCACTGGAACGGACAAGAGATGGCTGCTGGGCGCAGGGGATGGCGCGGAGATGGCTGCAGGATGGCTGGAGTAGGCTGGATGGCAGCTGGATGGCGCGGAGATGGATGGGAGATGACCACCATTCCAGAATGTTTGCATCTTGGAGCTCCTTTTTGGCCTCCATGCCTTAGTTTAAATTCAAATCATTAAACCACCTATTAAATGAGAATTTTCAACATAAAAACCCAAGAATTTCACCAATCTTAAATCAATTAACACCATTTAACCCAATTAAACATAAAATCAAAAGAAGAACACAAAAAAACATAAAATAAGAAAAATAACCTAGAAAACAAAGCTAAACGACTCAAGAACCACTAAAAATAATATAAAACCCTAATTAAGAACACGAGAAAAACACAACAATTACATGCAAAACAATATCCCTACGAGGCATCCATCATACTCAGGAGTTTGCAACCCGAAGTGGAATCAACCAGTTGGTCTATCCTCGGCAGTGGGTAGTGATCTTTAGGGCAAGCCTTGTTAAGATCACGGAAGTCTATGCACATCCGCCAATCTTCTTCCATTTTTGGTACCAGGACTGCGTTAGAGAGCCACTCTAAGAACTGTATCTCCCGGACATGCCCAGCCTTCAGCAATTTATCCACCTCCGCCTCAATAATGGCTTCCTTTTAGGGCCCGAAGTTACACTTTCTTTGATTTACCGATTTTATCGTCGGGCTGATGTTGAGGTGGTGCTCGGCTACCGCTGGGTCTATCCCGACAAGATCCTGGGGAGACCAGGAAAAGATGTCTGCAGTGTTTCTAAGTAGAGCAACCAAATCTACTAATACCTCGGGACTGAGGGTCGTCCCTACGCGAAGGACTCGACTATTGTCCCCTGGGACTACTTCTACCGTCATCAAATCCTCCTCTCTCTGAATCAGCTCATGTCTGTCTTCTTTTGTCGTGCCCTCTTGGCCTGTCTCTCTTCCTCATTCCGTCGAATGCTTTCCACGTACGTCTGGCGTGATGTGTACTGGTCTCCTCGAACTTCGCCCACTCCATCCTGAGCTGGGAGTTTCAACTTCATATGATAGACTGAAATCACTGCTTGGAATTTTCTTAGGGATGGTCTTCCTAACATAACGTTATAAGAAGAAGCAGCATCCACCACCAAGAATCGTACCGTCCTGGTCTTTCTGAACGGCTCTTCCCCCAGCGTGACCAGGAGTTTTACCGTGCCCAGAGGTTTCAATGCTCCCCCTACAAAACCCACCAGCAAGGTCGTGACCTCCTCTAATTCTATATCCATCTTCATGAAGCAGTCATAAAACATGATGTCCGCTGAACTTCCCATATCCACAAAGATCCGCCGAACATTGTAGTTAGCGATGGTAGATGTTATGACTAGGGCATCCATGTGTGGAGCCAGGATACCATTCTCATCCTCAGACCCAAAGCAAATGTTTGGACTCGGTGCTATTTGCCCTACCTCTCGTATCCTTTTAGACAGATCCTTCGCTGCCCGCACATAAATATTCTGGGTCCGCTTAGAATGTTCATCCCATTCTCCACCTGTGATCATTAGAATCTCAACTCGTGCGACCTGAGCTTGGTCACTCCGTCTCCCACTGCTTCATCCATTATGTTGATCATACTTATTCCCTTGGGGCCGGTCTTGCCTACGAGGGCCAGACTTGGGCGCCTCCCTACGCATCTGTACATACTCCTTCAGGTGACCTGCCTGCACCAACCTTTCTATCTAATCCTTCAGATGGGTTCACTGGTCCGT
Organism: Phtheirospermum japonicum; assembly: GCA_014905375.1. Classification (NCBI taxonomy): domain Eukaryota; kingdom Viridiplantae; phylum Streptophyta; class Magnoliopsida; order Lamiales; family Orobanchaceae; genus Phtheirospermum; species Phtheirospermum japonicum. The sequence continues at coordinate 1,315,698 of BMAC01000086.1, read as the reverse complement.
ATTATGGCCGTACTCATTATGGTAATGACAAAATCGGTCAGATCTTTCTTTCCTTGGCTTTTGGGAATAAGTTCTGGGTCATTTGAGATCAGATGTCGCTCAATTGCCTATAGTATCTCCCCTTGAGGTGTAGCCAAAGGTGTGTACCTGTCGAAATGAGGTCGTCCTCCAACCAGATCAGTCATGGGTTTCTTCATCGGGGTCCTGTCCTCCCTATCAGGTCACTCCCTTCTTTTTTTCTCCATCTTCTTTGATCTTCAAGGCCTCCTCTAGATGAATGTGTTTTTCTGCTCGTTCCAAGAGCTCTCCAAATTTCAGTGCTGGCTTCACGACCAGCGACTGAAAAAATTCTCCTCTCCTGAGCCCCTGTGCTAGCGCGTTAACCAGGATCCCCTTAGATGCTGATGGCACCTCTAGTTTTGCATCTGTGAATCGCTTGATGTATGCACGTAGATTTTCATTTTCCTTCTATTTTAGGCTGAATAATTCCAGCGGCATCTTCTGGTACTTCCTACAGCTGGTAAATTGGTGTAGGAATGCCGAGCTGAATTCGTCGAAGTTGCTTATAGAGCGCGGAGGCAACTGACTGAACCAGAGCTGGGCCGACTTCATAAAAGTCGTCGGAAAGACCCAGCACATGACCGCGTCTGAAAATTTATGCAGAGTCACCGCGATCTGAAACCGGCTCAGGTGATCCCATGGATCTGTTGTCCCGTTGTATCCAAAGCCCATGGTCCGATAAGAAACTGGTACATCATCGCGCATAACCGCATACTTGAATGGAGTGCCTCTCCGTGCTGGCACCGTGCCCGCACTTGCCATCTTTCTCTTAACCTCCCTGACCTCTTTCTGCAAGGTTTACATCTGCTCAATGAGGTCTGGGTTGGCTTTGCTCGATGTTTCACTTTCAGAAGCAGAGAAACCCCCTCCTCTTCCTAGAGAGGAGTTCGGACCGTGAGCTAGGTTCGTGGTGGCTCCATCTCCGGCGGTGGGGGTGCCTTGGAGGGGGGTGTCGAGAGCTAAGCGAACCTTCTGTCCACCTCTACTTCCACCGCCTTGCCAATGAGGTCGGACAATTGTCTTAGGAAGGTCTCGTTCAGCAACCCGCCGTCAGTTTTCGTGGCTCCTCTAGGAGGAGGTTGTGTTGCGCCTGGTCTGCCTGCCGCCGATGGTTCTACTGCCGCTGGGGCGTCCGTCGGTGCGCCAGAGCTTGGTGTGCCACCCAACTCCGCCACCAAATTCCGTCGAAGTCCATCTGATGCCATGGTTTACTCACGTCTTAGCCCGTGCTTTTCCACAGACGGCGGCAATTGTTACACCCGAAAAACTGGCCTGCACCTTCACCTGAGAACTCCCCAACCTACTTTACACAGAAACATGTTAGAAAGGACCACCGGGGATTTTCCGGTGGAAACCTTTTCGATACTTAAGTCAATAAGTATTTTTGGTCGAGATAATGTAAAACAAGAGAGTAATGCTCAGAAGATCATACCTCTCTCAGCCTTGAGGTTGAGATATATATAGTTTTCGCCCAGCGGGGACCCCTTCCGGGATCTCGGAAACAGAAAACCCGCGAATCTTGGGCCGTTACATGGGCTGACCTGACCTGGAAGCTTCCTTTCAGTATTTAGGTCAGATCTACCTCATGGGAGTCTTCTTTATTCCTGACCTGACCCTTTTGAATCCTTAGTCAGGCTGTGCTCATCGATCTTGTTCTCCTTATGCCAAGTATTCCAACTCATCCCAACCACTCTTTGTCTAGGCCACGTGGGCAACATCTACCTACTCAGGTCATATCAGCAGTTGTATTTAGTGTTCGAATCGATTTTTTAAACATATATTTTGTGTTCGAAAGTTTGGTTCAAACGATTTTTTTAAAGGCATTTTTTTTCTTTTTCTTTCTTCAATGGCACGGCGGCGGCAGCAGCAGCGTATTTCTGTGTGCATGTTTTGTTTATATTCTTCAATAGACGGCGGCCATGGCAGTGGCGACGGTGATGGAAGATGGCTGGAGTGGTGGTGGAGAGTTGAAGGAGATGAAGTATTTGGAGGTGTAGGGTTTAAGGATAATATTGACATTTTTGTGATAACATTTTTAGTAAGGTGAACTAATAAATAAAACGAGGTGCGTATATCTACGCCCTTTATTTTAAATTTGCTTGTGTTGACCAATAATCGTGACTTGAGTATTTTAAATTATTATATTATATTAATAAATCAATAATATTACACTTACATCGAATGAATTTACATCATCCATTTCAATTCGCTCCGTGTATCGCACGGGTTAAGCACTATTTATAACTAATTGCTGTCATGTAATACGTTGTCGGATCATTTTTTGGTGGACAGATTAAAGATGTTTGTGTATTAACCCCACAGATAGTGTGGTAAAAGCAGCACTGCGTGTTTTGACTGCCCATTGTACTGTCCTCTATTGCGCATATTTGCTCTGCCAGGATAAAAGTGTCACAATGAAAACATTATTGCAGACACGCAGTATACATGTTGCAACAACAATAATGTACCAGTCTCTGTGGGGTTCCTTTTATTTATATATGTATTTGGATATGGTATTATATTTATAAAACAAACAAAACTAGTGTTACTTTTAAATATATAGAAATAATACACCAGCTTGACACAACTACAAATTTGTTTTAAAATCTAAAGATTATACTATTTTGTTACTAGTTAGTAAATGTGACATTCCTTTAAAAAACAAAAAAAAAAGGATGAATGACATCAACTTTGACTGTAACACTAGGCACTCCTAGGTAGGGGGGATTTTGTTCAAATTGACTAAGAAACTCACCTTGGCTAATATCGGCCTAGGAGCTTGCCTAGACAGGCGGAAAACGGAAGGAAATCGGCCAAAAAATTAAATAATAATAACTAACCTCTAATGATTTCTAAAACCTTGATAAAAATCGGTTATAACCCATAATTTTGATTTCGAACAAACCCTAAACCATGCCCCACTTGATTATTACGGACGTCCCACAAATTATTATTATTATTATTATTATTATTATTATTATTATTATTGTCGTCTCGTGTGTACACGTCAAAATAATATAATTCCCAAAAATAAAAGAAAAAAAATTAGGCGATCATAGATTTAGTAATCCATACGTATCGAAAGTAAGGATCAGCCGGCACCTCTTAAAGTTTGTTATGATGAACTCGCATCCTTTTCAACTTTTTTTGCACTTGAAATAAAGGAATTATGAAAGGGTGTCGGAACTGCCTAAAATTTAAAGAGCATTACACAATTAATCTGCACGTCTCTTTCAGTAATCCAAGCTCAACCTAGAAAAACTTCATGTTTCAACATTCTAAAAGTTTCAAGTAAGCACATTGGACTTCATTTCATAAAATAATACATATGACCAGAAACAGAACCCGTTCAACTCCCAAAAGCCTGTCAGATTGATCACGTTTCCCCGAGTGAGCATAAAAACAACGAATCTGACAGCAAAGCAAAAATATACGTAATCACCTAAGAAATATCTAATATACTTCTTAATCATTGTTTCCTGCAATTACCCAGTAAAAAAGACTTTAATAAAAAGGACCATAGAAGAGACATAAGTCCGGTTGACAGTGACGACCTACTGACACTGTAGTAAAAACACAAAAATTCACGGTCAGCTGCTACAAATATTTCTAACAGCCACAAAAGACTATTCTTGATGCTTACATCAAACTGCATTTCGCCTAATAACATTCTGTCCTCTAGGTGATCTCCGCATCTCAAACTTCTCCCCTTTAGTCTCTTCTAAATCCACAAACTTTTCTGGACTAGTAGTACCCACACAATCAGATACTACATCTTTACCTTTTTTCTTATTAGCTGGATTTGACACCGACGGACAATTAACTCCAGGACCCATTTTTCTATCTTCCATCTTTGCTTTTTTGCCAGGGTAATACACGTCATCGGGATTCAGAGGAATAGAAGCAGGATCGAGTTCAAACGAACCTATTGGCACTCCTTCTCGTTCAGAGCCAGTCATCTTGAAACAGGGAACACAGTGCGAGAACTTGTACACTTCACTGGGCCCCACCACGAATGGTCTAGCATCACCCCTCTGAAAAAGGCTTACAAATCCATTAACTTTATCCAAATAAACAACCCTTATGCCGGAGCCCGCGACAAAATCCGAGAGCACCTCCACAATTTCGTACTTGAATTTCTCTTTATGATTATCCGGCTCGCAACTCCAACTAACATCCCAGTCCTTGAAGAGCGCCCAAACTTCTCCTTCTCGTGGGTACATGAGTAAAGAACCTCTCTTCTTGCCTTTCTCGAAATGCACTCGATGAGAGAATGATAAACGCAAGTCCGTTTTCTCAGTCTTGCCAAGTTTAAAGCTGCCGCAACCAACCGGTAACTCCTCGTCTACCCAAGTCTCGTAAGCTTCGTCTAGGGGAACAGGCTCCAACCACGTGATGCTTAGTTCGAATGGAGAAGAAAACACTTTCTTCACCTTGGCGTAAAATCTCGGCATGTCATCCAAGGTGTCATAGCAAGCCCAGAATTGGTTAACATCGAATTCGCTTTCGTCTCTTGCTCTTTCAAAATCACTAAATTCTGGATCGGGACAGTCTATATCCTTGTCTTCACTAGAAAACATATCTTGGTCTGAATCACTTTCGATTTCGACCGTATCAGCACCATTGCTCAACTTACCACCAGTTTCTTCATCAGGTTCAACAGTTTCCGCTTCTTTGGTTCCTAACACGGAGTTTTCTGCATCTTCACTGTCCAAAGCATCCTTCTGATCCTTTACATTATCCTCTTCCTGATACGAGACATGTTGCCTTTTCCGGGACGATCTCCTTGGAAAATCACCGAATTTCCCTTCCATGGTCAACTCTTCTACGTCAGAGTCACTCGAGGTATCAAAACTCTCACTCGATTCTTTCCTATCCCTCTTCCTGCTTTTGCTTCTTGGATCTCCTGTTTCCCGATTTGTTGCATCACCATTCAATATCCCACCTTTATTTTCACGATGTAAAGAATTCGTGTTTTTGTTATCTGTTTCCTGGGTCCTTTTCAAATTCTCAACTTCCTTGGCCTTGGTGGCACCATCTACCTTGATACCTTCAGATTGTATTCCAGCCTGGACACCTTGTTCTGGTTTAACAGTTTTTTTACCGGTCATCCCTTGGTGTGACCCAGCCTGCGATGTTTGAGTTCCTTTGTCATTTTGAATGCCCGTTTTCTTGTTTCCCCGATTTGGGACCCCTTTTTCCCGAAAAGCAGCAGGTTGACTTGAGTCAGGTTTCGGAGGCATATTTTGACCGGCTTTGGTTTTCGAAGTATTTCCATGAACACTTGCTTCATATGCCACAAAGATCTTTCTGCAAGTGGGGCAGCACAGAGATTTCCTGATAAATTCTCTAAGGTACTGATATCTTGTTGTGCAAAACGGGCAAGCTGTCCAGAACGCTTCCTGTGAGATAGAGGGGGTTGACTGAGTCGCTTGCTGTTGACTCATGCTGTTGTAGCCATTAGAAATGTTATTTCGGGCGCTGTGAGGCTTGTTAGGTTTAGAACTTTTGGTTACGTGATTTGGTGGATTTACCGGAGCAGATCGAGTCGAAACTCTAATCTTACTGTCGTACAAGGATTTCCTTGTGGAGTCGGATAACATTGCATTTGCTTCACAAATCAACTTAAAAGCAGACTCTGCACCAGGGAACCGGTTCTTGTCAGGATGGAGGATAAGTGCTAGCCGACGATATTGTTTCTTGATCGTTAACTCATCAGCAAACTTTTCGACTTGAAGGACTTCATAAAAGTCCTTTTCGGATCCTAGTAGCCCGTTTTGAGCGGAACAGTGAACATCACAGATGCACAGCAGCTGCGTAATATTTTCGAGTTCTGGGTAAAGATTTCTTGCTCTCAAAGCAATCTTCCGAGCACCTACGAAGTCATTATTTTCCATCTTCTTCTCAGCGATTACCTTGGCCCGCATGGCCTCGTCTTTGTTGCACTCCATTGCTAATATGTTTGTAGGGGTATTTCAGGAAGTCAGGTTGCCAAGCAAGTAGCTCATTGGGTTCGCCTCTTCTGCAACCACATTGGCAATCACAATATCCCACAAGATTATGAACAAGTGAGAGTAAAATCAAAGCTAACTTTCTAATTCTAACTTTCATCGATCATAATTAAGCAACACACAATGGGCACAAGTCATTCGTATCCCATATTAAAGCAGAAACAAACATTGCAAGCTTACCACTTGTGGTCTAAAAGTTGGTTTGCAGTAGGATTTGCGAAGCAGCATATAGCATTCGACTCCAGCACAAACTTTTTGGCAGCCCCAAAATCAAGATATGGTCACAAAACCACCAGAAACCAAAGCTTCATCACGATCCATAAACCTGACAGAAACAAACAAAATCATCAAGTAGGAGATTTTGTAATACATGTGTTTTCTGTCTTTTCATTCACATGACCAGACATGATGGACTGCATGCATAATGAAACAGTAGTTTCTTTCAAATATAAACTTTCACACATTTCGCCAAAACCAGTCCAGCTAAAGCTTCACTCAAATGGATTTAACAAATTCCATCAATGGACGATGAACAACGGTCATCAAAAGGCTATTATGACCATACAAGAGATGATGTTTCTCTCAAACTCTTAATGCGCTCCACTTTCAATAATCCCATCTCTTTTAACTTATATTACAAAATGCGCCAGAATACAGGTTCTGTTAACCTTAAAGCTTTATTCACACTTTACATTCGTAGAGTGTTCCAGACTGATTTTTCTTGTACTTGTTTTTATACTATAAGCCTACAAGGTGCCAACTCAGAATGAAATTAACAACTTTAACAATTATCAAGACCCAAAAACTTAAAAAAGTGCTCATGAAGCATTAAAAACAAAAGAAAGAAACAAGATAAATTTTTTTTTCACTAATAGAGATTAGAGAACTGATTACACACTAATGGCCATGGGATTTTCTGGTCTAGCTCAAATGGAGTTAGGAAAGAATGGTATCAATAATGCACAACAATGTCATCATTAAGTTTAGGAACCTATGAAAATCACAAATATTCGGCATCAAATTCTTTTACATGTTAAACCATAATGATACGTACCCTGAGCTTTTTCACTTTTTTCATATCTATGGTTAATGCAAAGGTGTTGAGCTATATGTCACACCAACAAATGAACAAGAATTTTATATCACTAGGGAACTCTGAAATCTAAAGTGAGGCTATCAAAGAAGTTACAGCAGGATTGCATTTAAAACGCAAATTCTAGATTGCTGTCCAAAAACTTTTCAGCTTGAGTATACCATGAGACTAATAGGAAAAAACAGAAGACCAGCAAGGTCATCAAATTTCTCAATTGATTCGAAATACATGGAGGCGTGTGTTCCTTCCAGATGACTTTTTTTAATTCCAACTAAGAAAGTCCTTAATCCAGAATTTTTTGAATCACACGACTAAATTGTCAGTTTCAAATCTAATAGATTAAGGCACCACCCGAAAGCCACAGGACTAAATTTGTAATTTCCCCCATAATTAAAACGTGACTAGTTTCGTAAGTATCATAGGTTGCATATTAATGGAACGACTTGAATTTGATGGGAAGATCTGGGGAAAGGATTTCAAATGATGCACTGAATGATGGATTTGAAATCCATCTCAACGGAAAAATTAGCATCCATTGTACATGAAATTACCCAAACAAGTTCCATGAAGTTTTTGTTATATGTATTTGAAGTTCTTTGCTTCAATTCTGTTAATCCAAATGAACCCCTTGCTTCAATTCCGTTAATAAGCAAAAAATAGCAACAGTAGTGTAACTCCAAACACTTGAAAGAAAAACAAAAGAAGTATCACAAATTCTTGACACAGCACACAAAAAAGAAAGGCACTATTGCATGAAAAATCAGCACACCAAAGCACATTACATTCTTAAACTTATAAGTCCATCCAGACTTTTTCTTTTTCAAAGGGAAAAAATATCGCATTTCCCTTATATCTACTTCAATCCTCGAAGAATATTTAATATCTGCAAACACTTCTCAGTGTTATGCCAAAACCGAGGACAAAATTATGGAGTAACTAGCGCAAAATCGAGATGGAATCAAAAAAAGACATACATCAAAAAAAAAAAAAAACTGCAAATAGATAGATTTAAAAAAAAACCTAGAAACGAACAATAGTTTTAGTCCACATGCTCAGACGCAAAGCCATTTAAAAATAATAAAATAACATTAATAATAACAATAATAAATCAATATATAAATGCATTTCAATACCTATATTCCAAACACCAAAAAAAAAAATTAAAAAAAATAATTAAAAAATGCAGAAGCAGATGAAACAGAAATGCACCTGGGATTGGCACCGTATCTATGTGCGGTGAAGAGAGAGAAACAGAAGAAGCAAGACAGATAGTGCGTAGAGGTGTTTCAGAAAATCTTCTAATGGAGATTTACTGGGGGAAAAATAAAAAACTAAAAAAGGAAGAAAATGGAGGGAAAGACTGAATTTTTTATTTTTTTTTTTCTTTTGGGAATAGTAGAGAAGCAGGGTGAAGACTGGAAGAGACCCTCAATACCTCTGAAATTTCATTTGCCCCAAATATTGTGTGAGACTGTAAGCTTGATGGGAAAAAAGGGTTTTTGTCATTTCCAAATAACTGAGGGGGCTTGGAATTATCTAGAATATGGGCTTCGACTTGGGCCAAGCTTAATAGGGTCACTTGGGTTAGGTTGGCCCAATGGGCCTTAAGTTAGATTTTCAGAGATTTCCAGAAGTGTCCATATTATGTTGTGAACACACATTTTCACAAAATTTGGAGATTAATTTATGCTTTTTAAGATATTTTTCAGTGACATAAAATCAATTTAGGAGGGGTTAGACGCTAAGTGTCCCTAGGCATAGATAATTTTGTCCAAATAGGTAGAGAAATTGACTGAGCCGAAAAATAATCAGACGGTCGTCTAATCGTCAAAAATCAGGTCCAAACGACCAACTCGACATACAAGAGTTGGACCAAGGTGGCAACGTAGGCAGTCTAGGTTAGGGGTGTAAATGAGGCAAACAGTTCGTGAGTTATTTGCTACCCGACTCGATAAAAGCTCGCTCGAGCTCGTTTAATAAACGAGCAAACTCAAGATTTATGGTATTCGACTCGTTAGTTCGTGAGCGGGTTCGTTAGTGAGTTTTACAGTGAGTTCGTTATTAAACTCGTATGAATCCAACTAATAGTTTGATTTTAATTATAAATATTATACTTGTTCATATGAAAAATATAGAAATAAATATATAAACTTATTTGTTTACGTATCTTAGTAGGTGTATTATATACTTTAAAAAATATTTTATTTCATTTTGTAATAAATTAAAGAATAATTTAATTAATAATTAATATCTTTTGAGCTCGTTTAGGCTCAATTAAACTTGAAAAAGCTCGTGAGCCATCGATATGTTCGTAAAAAAAAGCTCGAACTCGATAATAAACGAGCAAGTTCAAACTTTTTAAAACTCGACTCGGTTCGGCTCGTTTACATTCCTAGTCTAGGTGCCCTGGGCAGCCAAATAATGATTAGAATTAACAGAAATTAAATAAATTAAAAGAATGGACTTTCTAGGCAATTCTATAATCTTGATATTTTTATACTGGCATGTTTCTTAGTTATTTCATGTTGTTACGTATTTGTATTTGTGTTGTTTCTACTTTGTTTGGTGTTGCTTAGAAGAATAATGGGGTTTTAGAATAAAAGTGTAGAAGCAGGACTCACATTTTCATTATTTCGATTTTAGCAGCAGACTAAACAAATCAAATCTTGTTGTAATTAATTAATGGTAATAATTATATATTATTTGAATTACCTTCCTACCCCTAAATCATAATCTTATACCTATAAAAGGACTCTAGTTCTCATAATAAATTACACTCTTTCAATACTCTCTTCTCTCATTCTCTCACTCTCCTCTCTCTTTTCTCTAGTAAAATTTGCAGAATCGTTTCATGAAGATTTAATCGTTGGATCGCTTTCAAATTTTTACAGTATATTAAAGACTTATCAAATTCAGATCTGAACGGTGAAAATCTTATTTTAATTTCTATGGAGTTTAATAATAGATTCTGAACAAAATAGTTTTTTGTTCATGGAATCGTCGGTGCAGATTTGTTCAAAAAATAATTTCACACAATCTAGTCGTTGGATCAAGTTGATATTTATATATATTGTTCAAAACATATACAAGTTGATTTTGGATGGTGGAGATCGGTTTTATATAATTCTATCTGTAATATTAGAAGGTCTATGGATTTAAAAATAAGGATCAGATTTACGATGTTGTTAATCAATGTTACCAACATCAGTTTATCAACATCAACCAGAGCAGAATATAAATGTGCAGCGGAAAATAAAAATAAGAACACGATTAAACAAATTCAGTTCACAAGTAAAAGTACTTGTGAACTTGGGTGTACAAACCCGAAAACCATATTACTTTCTTTTACGTTCAATACAAAATATAAAGTAATATATGAAAACTAAATATCAAGAAACTTTATACTAAATACTTGTTGCCGGAATGGCAAGATCTTCTTCGTCGGTCACGCAACTTCGAAGAGCTTGTTTGTCTCGTATATTGGCTCCAAGTAGATCTTCGTGTTCTTCTTCTTTCTCTGCCGTGCGTCGTGCGTCTCGGTCTCTTTCTTCCTTTCAAAAATCCCGTCGATAAAAAGTGTCCTTCTCGAAAGATTGTGAATGTAAGAATATTGAAGGTCTCCTCTTCTCTTGGCTTTGTCTTGTCTTAAATAGAAGAGTCCTAAAATTGGTAGATTCCTAAAACCAAATCCTAAACACAATCTAGGAATAATTAAAGTCTTGTATACAAACTAGGAAACAAATCTAGAGTCCTAATTTTAGTTCTCTAATATATTTTGGACCTAAGAAAGGCAAATAACTAAATAAGGAATTATTCCCAAGAATAAAATCCTTAACACTATCATTATCAAAACATCACGGTTTTAAAGTTATTTCCTGAAGAAACACTATGAGAAATCGATTTCTTTCACCGTCGATATATTATTGTTCTTAATATATTCTATTTGAATATTATGTATTCTTGAAGAATACTATGAGATCTACAGTTGATCCTGAAGAAGTAATTTTTTTTTAATTATCATTTTACTATTTTATTTCCCTATCATGTATTTATATCAATTCAAGTTGTTTCTCCTGAAGTAGAACAACTAAGTATAATATTCCGAAAGAATATCCGTACATATTCTTATTTCATGTGATAATTAAATACTCCTGAAAAATATATATGTTTTAAAAAAAACATTCATACTTGTACTCAAATTATATCATAATTCAATATTCCTGAAGAATATGGATTTTTTTTTTAAATCTAAATTAAATCATTGTGATCTTGAAGTATCGCATGTTATGATATATGATACTTATTCCTGAATTTTTTTAATATTTATGTCCTGTTGACATTATAGCTCTAGATCAAATATTTTTCTTCATGGGATTACCTTTATTTCTTTCGGGCACTTGATGAAGGAGAGCTTGTCCATAATTTCATCAAAAAGTTTTGAGGATCTAGCCACCGGCACATATTTTTCACGAGTAGACTATCCAATTAAGGTACATATTTTTTCTTTTGATAGAGATGTTAATATAAATTTATGTGTTTCAATTGTGAATTTGTTCTTGTTCTTGTTCTTAGAGAGTTTTAATGAATTATATCTTTTTTTATATATAAAAAAAAGGTGGATACAATTAGATAATTCTCTTGAAACTTTATCATGTATTTACATGAATGACATTAGAAAATTTATCTTGTTGAATTGATAATCATAGGCAAGCATGAAGCATAATCTATGTATATTATGCATTTCTATTTCGAGACTTGAAAATTTTACCCCAATTTTTCTTGGAATACATTTCATAGTTGTTAATGTGCATTGTGTGGTAATTATAGTACTTCTTGTGATGTGATTTTGGTTAAGAGGAGATGCATCACAAATATTATAGTTAATATGATTCTAATGGGAATTAGACATGAATTTAGAATAATCACTTGGTTCAATTTTTGTTATTGTCAATTAGTTAAATGACACAATTTATATGCAAGCATGATATATTTGAAATAACAAGCTGTGTTTTTCTTTTCTTGATAAAAACATGTAATCATATATATTTGTGCACTGTATGAAATCTATTTTCAACTCATATTTATCATAGTATTTGTGCGAAATACGATTTTACAATTCTTAATAATATTGAAGACTATTAAAATATAAATCATGGTTTCTGAAGAAGTGTGATAGTATATTGTAATCTCTCAGTTGAATATGATATGTTCATGAAGAACATTACACGATATATAATCCATATTTTTACGATGAAAAATAATATATAGTATTTCAGAAGAATATTAACAATGCTCTTGAAGAAATATTTTTATTATATGTCTTATTGAATTATTAAAAGCATTATTTACATGTCGTTGTTGTATTATTTACATTGTGATGAAGTTGTTGTTCCTGAAGTAGCACAACTAATAATAATATTTTTTACGAACATTATATGCCCCTAAAAATCATTTATATATTTATTTATCAATTTTATATTCGTGAAAAATATTGATATATTGCTCCTGAAGTAGTGCTATTTATGTCAAATATTCAATTGAATACTTCTTGCTTTTGAAAAATGATACTTTTTCGTATGCAATATTAAAAATCAAGTATACTCACGAAGGAAAAAGAGTAGTGATACCACTTAAGTTACAAGCTCGTGGTGATACAATCTGAAATATAAATCAACCAGGAGTTTGGTTTTTACTTGAAATATCCATAAGAATTTGGGAAAATTTCTTATCGAATTAATTTGTACTATAAATTAATACTAATCATATATTCTTATATTGACCATAAAGTTCAATAAAAGCTCTAAAGGAGTTAAAAATTACTTTTTCATTTTGAACCTAAAGTTTAGTATTACCATCCCAGATTATTAATTTGTGAAGAGTATTCAGTTTCTTCTATTTATTATGCTACATGTTCTCAATAATCTTAACCATCAAATCATCACTAGTTTAATTGGAATTAGGTTCCAATAATATTCATACTTTATATTACGGGGTGAGATCTTTTGGGCCCATTCACCCTCCATATTGACTTCTAGATATTTGGATTCACTAGAAGATTGCATGTGTTATTATCTCATAACCAAAATTTTACGAGAATATTTGCTCTATTGGCTATGAGAGCAAAAGTACCGTATGTATCTGATAAATACACTTATCATTTGCTAGTAAAATTATTTACAAAAGTCATTGATGATTTATATTTTGTTGACTATGGTTGGCAAAATTAATTGGTATGCCTTATGATATTTGTTATATCATTTGATGAGAACAATTGTTAAGATCATGTGAAATGAATATTTCACTAGTATGCCAAATTTGAAAATATATGTGAAACGTCTGTCTATGGCTTGCAGTCATAAGCCTCCATCAAAATTTAAACAAGTACGATATTTGTAATCACCCCACCACATGTCATAATGGATAGCGAATGTTGAGAACATATCAAATAAAAATATATTTTTCTCATAATTTGTTAGTCATTGTACAATAAACAATATTCTCAGCATAGGGGGAAGATAGACATATGTTATGGTAACAAAAAAAAAAATATGAAATGCATATGTCATGGTAACCAAAAATACAGAATGCATAAATATAATCCTCGCAAAGTTTAAAGCAAACCTGAAGCTTATAGCGAAAACTTGCATATTAGATTACTGACTATAAAGTTATCAATGGTTTTCAAGTTTAAAGGCTCAAACTTGAAAGTTATATAAAATCCTAAAAGAGGATTAAGATGGCATGCCTGAATCATGGTAACGATTGATTCAAATATTCATCCTTTATATGGAACAATTATTTGTGATGGTCTTCTTACTAAACGTTATACTCCAGTAGAGTAAACAGACATAACAAATTATGAACCCTTGAAGAGGTTCAGGCACCTAATGATAATATTAGAACAAAGATATCTCGATAAGTTATGTCAATATAATTTGATCAAATAGAATCAATAAGAAAATTAGTCGACTATATTTATACTCATGAGCTCAATGATAGCGAGGATGGCACTTTGAATTAATTAAAAGTTTTTGACACAGTTGTTTGGCCAAAATTGAATATGTAATCTTATAGATTGCTATATGTTTGACTAGAAGTTCATTCATATGAAATATTTTGTCAATAATATATAAATAAAGATTTATGCTACAAGATCATTCTTTACGTGGTGAATGATATTGAAACTTTAAGTTTCATTCAACCGACAATGTAGAACAATATCATGAATGAAATGAAATCCTAGAAGGGTTTTGATATGCTTGAAGCATTTGTAACATTGTCAGTTAATATAATGAGATATAAAATGCACTCTTTTTCCCTTAAACTGAGGTTTTGTTGGATTTTCCCAGTAAGGTTTTTAATGAGGCAACGTTATGAGTCAAAGAATAATGTACTCTTTTTCCTTCACTCAGATTCTTTCCATCGAGTTTTTCCTTGGAAGGTTTTGATGAGGCATATTCTTTGGATAACAATGATGTATAAACATCAAAATATGGTATAGAACTCATAAAGAGTTTATAAATCTTATTATATCTCAATGTTTGAAGACAGATGGATGATAAACTCGAGAAATACTACCTATTGAAGTCACGGGGAGCAACTGTACTCTTTTTCCTTCGATCAGTTTTTCTGGCAAGGTTTTAATGATATATGACGCAACTCATATGTGATTACATAAAAGGTAACAAGACAAGATATATATATCTCTCGAACTTCTGCACACAAGATCTCCAAAAGGCTAGTGATATCAATATCCAACAAATTCGCTCATATGATAATTTGGTGGACTTATTCACGAAAGCATTGCTATCATCATCGTTTAGAAGATTGGTACACAAGATTGGCATGCATCGACTCAAAGATCTATAGTGATGATTTTCAGGGGGAGTAGAGTTGTACGATTTTTCCTTCGACCAGGTTTTGTCCCATTGGGTTTTCCTAACAAGGTTTTAACGAGGCAGCATTTTTAAGGTCATTCAAATGGGAGTGTTGTAATTAATTAATTGTATTAATAATGTATTATGTGAATGACCTTCCTACCATTAAACCCTAATCTTGTACATATAAAACAGACTCTAGTCCTCATAATAAACTGCACTCATTCAACACTCTCTTCTCTCATTCTCTCACTCTCCTCTCTCTTAGTTTTACAACAAATCTGAAATTGTTGTTGAACAATTGCACAATATAACACAGTCATTAAACACAAGCGTATTTGGTGGAATAGTCCACATCAAATTCAAAAAGATGTGATGTCATCAGGGTACGCATCTGACTTTGACTAAGAGCACATACACATTGATGTTTCCTATGAAATGGTTTATTCTTCAGCTATTTGTGAACATTTTGCCCAACTAAATGGTTGAAATTTGGTTAAGGAAAAATGTCGGAATATTGGGCTAGTTTTAGGTATAATTTGAATATCGCGATTTGTTGAGTATTGTTGACATTGGCATCACCACGTGTTGAAGAGGCAAATTTTGAGTATCAAGACTAGAGGTTGGACAAAGTATGAAAGGTGTCACTGTGATTAATTACTTTCTCGATATGTCCGACTATAAAGAGGATGGATGATTACTTTGTGGCTGGCTAGTGAACCCTCAAAAGTTGAAGTCATCCTCCTATCTCACATCCTACAAGATGTTCTTGTATAAGGTGTGTTATGCTAATTAATTATCCAATAAATCAATTGTGTGGAAGTTTTGGAATCATTATAGCGTGGACTTGGATGCAACTTGCACAATGTACGTATTCATTTAATTTATCATTGTATATAACTGACATATATCATCATAGATAATTGAAATTCTAAGTCTAAATTAAAAATTCCAAAATGAAAAAAAAAACACTAAAATGACTAAATCCTAAAATTGAATATTAAACTCTAAACTCTAAGTTTCTACCGTATATTATCACATATAACTGACATATATCATCACATATAACTAATATATATCATCACATATAACTGATAAAATGATAAATTTTGCCGGGACCCTAAAATGGAATACTAAATAAAAAAAATATGGAAAACTAAATCTAAAAAATGGAAAGTTAAACTCTAGAAATAAAAACTAAACCCTAAAATATAAACTACACCCTAAAATGGAAAAGTAAGCCTTATATTCAAAATTTTTGTCATATTTCATCACGTATAACTGGATGATAATAAATTTTTATAGGGTGCATCTAGCAAGGCACACCCAGGTGCATCTAATAAATTGCTGAGGTTTTTTATCAAATAGGAATGAATTTGCCTTTTATTTGATATGGTGGGTGATAGTCAGAGACATGGGCTCTTCTTGTCGGGCCTATTTGTACTAGCATTTGTTGGGATTCTGAATTTTGGTATTCAGAGTCTTAGGGTATTTAGAATTCTGTGAAAGTAAGAATTCTTGATTATTATAGGATTTAAAATCTTTTACTTTTTACTGTAGATGTCAAATCATGTCTGAAAAGTTGATGATAATATAAAATTATATTGTATTTGATGTCAAATCATGCCTGAAAAGTATGTGATAGTGTATTATTATATTGTATTTAGTAATATTTAATTATTTAATTATAAGATATTATTGTTTGAGTATTTGATTTTTGAGTTTTATAACAAACGAGTATTCGGTATTATGAATCCCGAATCCGGTATTCCGAATCATAGCCCAAATAGGGCCTTTGGCATTCGAGTGAAAGGCTCTTCTATTCTCGACATTGCAACAGTTTACTACTTTCGTTAATTTCAAAAATAACTTCACATTGTGAATTTTCAGAGAAAGCTTACCTATGATGAAGGAAGATAAATTGATCAAGCTGATCCCAGAGTTGAAAGGCTCTTCTGATTGATGTTTTGGTTTTTTGGAGATTTTAACAATATTTTTGCCTAGAAACTTTATGGTGGATGTTTATTGTGTGTTTGGGTGAATGATACTCATGTTTTTATTTGATGCGACCAAAAAGTTTGGTTCACCAAGAAAAGAAAGTAATAACCTGAAATATGCGTTATGTGACCTGATTATCCTCCATAAAGCTCTTGGCGACCTGATAGTCCTCTATAAAGCTCCTGGCGACCTGATCAACCTATAAAACAGAACCCAAGCCAGACAGCCCCAACGTAGACTCTCCGATGCTTAAGTCAGATATCTTTCGAGAGAGATATGCGGGAGCTCAAAACGTAGGATATATAATCAACTTACAGAAAAAAAATGAGGCATGAGTCCTCTTTATATAGATAATAGACGTGTTCCAAATCTAGGTTCTCATCTCCTACTACAACTACAATACCATAAATATTGACCGACTTAAAATTAGGATTATCCTGTATGCTTAGTTACCATAAATATTAGAGCTCTCATTAATTTACCATAATGACCATGGGCCAATAATCATACCATGTCTTTAGTCCGTCGAGACCCTATACAATAATCCATATCAGCCCACCAGAGCCCAAGACCATGTTAACCTTAAGTCTAGCTCCCAATACCGAGTTGTTATAATTAAGGGTGAGCATTCGGTCAATTCATCAGAAAACCGAATCGAACCAAAATAACTGAAATGGAATTTTGCATAAAATTTCAAACCGAACCGAAATTATGTCTAAAACCAAAATATTTAGAAAATTGCAAACCGAACTAAACCGGAAATATGTTTAAACCGAATTAACTGAACCAAATTAATAAAAAAAATAACAATAAGTAATATAAAAAAATATTGTTTTTTAATCATATTTCGGTTAAAACTGAACCGAACCAAAAAAATTTGTAAAACTGAACCGAACCGAATTAACCAATTTTTTAGAATTCCTGAATCGAATTTACATAAAATTGAACCGAACCGAGAATTTCAGTTCGGTTCAGTTGGTTATTTCGATTTTTTGCTCACCCCTAATTATAGTACCATTTACCTGAGAAGAGCTCGTCACTCCTACTTGAGAGCTCGTCATTCCAAGAATAGCTCGCCCCCCTTATAAAAAGATTGCCCCTTCTAAAAGGGGAGGTCACCTCATAAATCCACATAAACCTGCATGTTTATCGACCTATATATTTGATGTCGTATCATTATTTAAAGCGTCTAATTAGTTGATTTTATTTTTTTATTATTTTTACATATGCTGGAATAGTTGTGCCCAAAAAGGTGGTGTCATATAGAATCATATTTCTTACTCTTGATTGTTGTTATTCAATAGGAGTTTGAGTGATACATTGATTAAGCTGATTATTTTGTCCACAGAAGGCAAAAACAAGAAAATTGTTGGCTTCAACAAGTTTCCAATATATTTCTCCATAGGGAGATTTTATCGTCCTATTTTCATTTTGCCTTTATGGACATGTTATTGAGATTTTGATAAGCTTGAGAATATTGGATTTTTTCTTATTAAATATATTCGTATTTATATAATTTATAGGTATATTAAAATAGTTATGTGTTGATGATTTTTTCCTTGTTTAGATTATATAATGCTGATTTGGTATTAATATATTAGGACATTTAGGGTATGTTTCGCGGACAAAGCTAATAAGTTAGCTGATAACTAATAAGTTAGTTGTGAGCTGATAACTATATCTGATGATTGATAGCTGAAAAACTAACTAATATAAATAAAAGCATTTGGCAAGTTTAGGTGATAAAGTTAGCTCAAAAATATAAAATTACACAAAACTACATGGTTTCAATAATAGTGTTTATTTTATTTCTTATATAAATTTAGCATTGTAAATTTAATTATTATTATTATTTTTATTACCAATCTCGTTTATATATATATATATATATATATATGTGTGTGTGTGTGTGTGTGTGTGTGTGTGTGTGTGTGTGTGTGTGTGTGTGTGTGTGTGTGTGTGTGGGTTCCAATGAGAACCCTCCCTTATTTGCGAACATGTGAACTAGTGCTTTTATTATATACCAGCAGTGCTTTTATTATACATTCATAGTGTTTTATTAATATATCAGTTATATACACTAGCAATGCTTTATTATATAATTTTAATCAAATAAGATAAATACAAAAAATTAGATCCATCCATTTAATCCATAATTGATCTTAGTTTCACAAATAAGAACATGGTTCTCATTTGAACCTAATCCTATATATATAGTTTTCAATAATTGCATAATTTTTTTTAAAGGGTTGGAGAACTTTTTTTTTTCTATTGCATACCAAATTTATAGAGTCAGGCTATAATAATAATAATAATAATAATAATAATAATAATAATAATAATAATAATAATAATAATAATAATAATAATAATAATAATAATAATAATTTATTATTATTATTATTATTATTATTATTAGGGAAAATTCCCATTTAGTTATATATCATAGGACCCAAGTCCCATAAAATCCTACGAATCTTTTTATACCCATCTAAGACAAATACATACCATATAGTCCGTACCGATGAGTATATTGACAAATTTGTCCCAAAAAAGCTGAACAGACAAAAACCTTGCCTCGATGGAGAAAAGAAGATTGAGATATCTGCATGGTGATAGAGCATGATTCTCGCAATCAATTTTCACTGCCCATGTCAATCGCCACGTAATCAATTTTCACTGCCCACACCAATCGCCAATAAACTATGCTTCTCTGGATGAGATTTTAAACTACAAAAACGATTATTGTATTCCCGCCATCATACACAGTTGATAACACAAAATTCTGATTGGCGTTGTTTGCAAATGAACACTTATAGTAAGTCATCTATTCTCCAGAATATTTTTTTCAGAAAGTTTTTTTTTCTTCGCCTTTTCAATTTTCAGAACATTCTTTTTCAAGTTTTGAATTATAGCATATAGTTTGCAAAAGATAGTTTTCATATTCTAACACTGGCAGAATAGTTCCGAATTGCAGTAGATAGTTTCGAATTGCAGCAGATATTCTAAATACAACCATTAACACGCAGATAGTTTCGAACTGCAGCAGATAGTTTCCAGGAAAAGAAATTTCACGAATTTTTTTTTGTTCTTCGCCTCTTCAATTTAGTTGCAACCAAACCTTTTTTCCCTATATTTTTGTGTTTTTTTCCAATAGCAGTTTCGAAGATCAGTTCACCGTTTTTACAAACAGATTCTAAACTACTCGTCTAAAGAGTTTTAAATAATTCGAATATAGACTTTGATATGTATTGAAAATAAGAACTACTTGATATGTATTGAAAATAAGAACATTGTTATATAGACAAGCTGTTCACCTTTTTTACAAATAGAGTATTTTTTGTTTTTCAAACTGGTATAGCAGTTTAGAAAACTAGTTCTAATTTATTACAAATAGATTCCAAAACTAGTAGTATTAGGAGTTTTTGATTATTCGAATACAACCTTCTTTTAATGTAGTAACTCTCATAGGATCCTTTGATGATGCTTGACGAGACGTAATTTTGGTTAATATCTGACCTATCTAAAAATAAGGTGAATTGACCCATTTTTAAAAACATGAATCAGATAGCAGGTCTTGCTGCATTTTGTAAAAAGTTGAATCATAATTTGAATATATGAATAATATAAGGAGGATATATGGGACGTGTCTCTACATGTTGAAATCAAGCACATACAAACAATGATTGTGCTACACTTACACATGTTTTTACACCTTATCTCTATTATGGAATAATGTGTGCGACTTTTTTTTTTTGCCTGACATGTATGACGAATTCCTTTGGCTTATTATATTGTGTTATATCAAACATATATTTTTCCTTTGGTGTTCTGCATAAAATGTATTGTTTTACTTCCGATTTGATGGATTTTTGTATTGTATGTTTTGTCAATAAGGTACACTAACCTACTTGTTTATAAAGTTGTTAACAAATTGTTATAAGCATTAACCACTGTTTTCCATAGTTATCCAATATGTTCACCTTTTATTTTCAGTAATTTGGGGGCTTTTCACTTGTATTTTAAGAGTATTTTTTTAATCTAGTAGTTTAGAATATAGCTTTCAAGTTTTTACAAACTGAATCCAAACTACGTGACTCGTAGTTTCTAAATATTCAACTACAAGGTTAATCCGTATTGCGAAGTAGTTATTTTTTGGAGTAGGTCTGAATAGTATGTGTGCTTTCAACTATCAAAGTATTCACCGATTTGTTTGTTTGCAATTATTTGAACAGTAGCTCTGAATTTGTGTATTTGTAGTTGGTAAAGTCTTTTAGTGGTATTTTAATTCTCAATTTAGTAAAATATAGTTCTCAATTTTTACAAACAGATTCCAAACTACTCTATTAGGTAGTTTAAAATTAGTCGAACACAACCCTAAGAAACAGATTCTAAACTACTCCTTTAGATAGTTTATAATTAGTCGAACACAGCCCTAATCTTTAATCCTTAATTTTAAATCATTGGGTATCTGTAGTCTAAATAAGAACTATTTTTTTTAGTGAAGCCACCCTCTTTTTTTAAGACTAGTTTCATTTTTTTAGAGTATTATGTAATTTCACACCTATCTATAAAGTACTTTTTGATTCCAGTGTATGGAAGTTTAGAAAATGCCATGTTTTTTCGAACTGAATCCCAACTACTGGACTATGTAGTTTGTAAGTATTCAACTACAACCTTATTTCGTAATGCGAAGTACTTATTTGTTGTAGTATTTCTGAATATTGGTATTTTGGTTAGTGTAGTTGCAATTTCTTTAAAATTAGTTTGTAATTATTTTTCAACTATCGTCCCGTTGTAAGTAGTTTATAAGTTATAATGTAAGTTTATAATAATCCCAACATTTGTTATATATTTGATGTAGGTTTGGCCGACTACGGAGGTATCATTGTTCTATGTAATTATGCTGGGGAGACGCTCGTAGTTGATGCAGAGACATGATTCTCTTTCAATGCCCTTGTTCTAAGACTCCAAGCAAAATGGAGTGAACTAGAGAGTTTGAATATGAAAATGTATTATTCCATTCCGGAATGTCCAATGTGCATCCTTGGCAATGAGACTTATTTCAAAATGATGGTTAATCTTTTAATATCATTAGGGTTAGTTTGAGTTAGAGTCGATATTTCAAGGACTTTCGTTAAAACTGGACTCTAGTCTGCTTCTAATTGTTCAAATAATGAGGACATTCTATCAACTTTGGTCCCGAGCCACACCAAGATATTATTAATTCCTGATTGGTACAGAGAGGTATCAACCGTCGGACAAAAGTACAAAGGTGGGGTGAAAGAATTTAGGATTGCATTACGTAAGACGACAATCGGCGTTGGTTTTGAATTTGAATTTCTAAAGAATAACGCGGATAGGGTCACAGTTAGATGCTTAGACCATAATTGCACTTGGTATGTTCATGCGTCTATCGAGCGTGTTAATGGTTTTTTTTTTGTGTGTGAGAGCAATAAACAACACACACACACGTGTGGATGTTGTTTCCCATCACTTAAACACAATCGAATTAATTCTGAGCTGACTTCATTATTGATATTAGAAGATGTTCGACAGGCTTTGGGCACTCGCCCCATTGATGTTGTGAAGTTGTTATCTAGTAAATATGGTTTATCAATTACTTACAAAATAGCGTATCTTGCCGTGGAGAAAGCGAGACAATGTATTCTTGGGGACATCGGAGATTCATTTAAGGGATTGAGTTTCTATGTTGATTGTCTTCGCAAGTCCCACCCTGGGTCGCACATTATTTTGGATGTTGATGTTTCAAATAACCGTTTCACAAGGATATTTGTTTCATTTGCGTCATGTATTCAAGGGTTTAAATTTTGTCGACCTATGATGTTCAGCGATGGAACACACTTGTTAGGTAAATTCAAGGGTCACCTTCTTGGGGCTACCGCAAAGGATGGAGATAATGGTAAAATTATTCTCATTTTTTTCTATTTCAATCATATATTCTGATGAATTAGCCTCAGTTTTTCTACATGAGAGCCTGAATTTTATTGCAGTGTAGTTTAGTATTATGGTTCCATATGTCAGAGTAGTTCGTAATTTGCATGCAAACCAATCCTGTGATCTTAAAAACCTCGTACTACATACATGCGAGTCTGACTTTTATGGCAGTGTAGTTTAGTATTTTTGTTCCATATGTCAGAGTAGTTCGCAATTTCATTTCAGACTAATCTTATGATATTAAACACCTCGTACTGCATACATGCGAGTCTGACTTTTATGGCAGTGTAGTTTAGCATTATTATTCCATATGTCAGAGTAGTTCGCAATTTTATTTCAAACTAATCCGATGATATTAAACAACTCGTACTGTTATTCAGGAACTAGTATTTTTTGATTTCATAGTGTTTCACAAATACCACATTAAAATTGCGTGTTCTAGTTTTGTATTTCATATTAGCTCAAGATTATATTATAGTTTATGATGACATAAATTTTCATAATTTATCCCGATATATGATTATATCGTAGTTTTGTATACTTAGAGTAACGCGGAATGACATTGTTTTTTATTTTCGGAATATCGCAATTATCACACCTTTTTTAGTGTATCATTAACTTTTTGTTTGTTCTACTAGTAGGGTTGTACCACGTAGCGTTTGCGATAGTGGACTCGGAGAATTCAATTAACTAGCGTTGGTTCATGGAAAATTTGAAGGAAAACTTGTCGCCGTATTGTGAAGTGATGTTTGTGTCTGATAGGAACCCTGGCCTTCTTGATGCTATGAGTAAGGAGTTTCCCGGAAACCCACACAGATATTATTTGAACCACTTGATTACAAACCTTAAATATACATATCGTGGTAGGAACTACTCAAAGAGTTTGCAAGGTCGACTACAGTGGCTTCTTAAAAATGCAGCATATGCCTCTACGGTTGAAATGTTCGAGGATTATAAGGGGAGATTTATTAAAGAAGGGGGAGACGCGGCTAGGGATTTTCTTGACAACATGGATGTTACACAATGGGCCAATGCTTATTTTCAGGGCAGACGATACGGCGAGATGAGCTCAAACGCGGCTGGGTCATCTAATAAATTGGGTATTAGAGGAAAGAAATCTTCCAATCACTAACCTTGTCGACACCATACGGATCAAACTGATGGGTCTAATTAGTGGTAATCAAATATTCCCATTTTTATTTATCAATTGTCGGTTTTCTCTCTTGTCAAGTCCTTGTACAAGTTGTGCAGTTTTATCATTTCTAATTTTTAATATTTTTGGTTGCATTTATAAGCAAGGGAAAGCGTGTGCAAGGCATGGACGACTGATTTGTGCCCTTCGATTGTCAAAAAGCTTCAATTACTCATTGATCAATCAAGGTTGTGGCCAGTAACTCATCGTTGGAGTCAGTTTTTGAAGTGCACAGCAATCCATCGGTGGAGGTGAAACTCGATTACCGAACATGCACATGTAGACAATGGCAAATTTGCGGACTTCCATGTTCACATGCTTTGGCATGCATCTTGCGCATCGGCATGCCTATTTCAACATACATGGATGAGTTTTACCACGTCGATGCATACGTACGTTGTTACTCATATCATATTCAGTCGGTTCCAATGTTCGAAAGGTCACAAGATCCTAACGACACACGAACAGCCATCCACCGACGACTAACCGGCCACCTGGAAGACCAAGGAAGAAATGGATTCTGCCACAAGGCAAGCACATAACAAGAAGAATTAAATGTGGTAGATGTGGTCGTGTTGGGAATCAAAACAAAAAAAGTTGCACCGAACCACTTAAGTGAACACAACATACCAAGCCTTTTTCTGCTTATAAGTTTTTTAATTTATCCAATAAACACGATGATAGATTATTAATCGTGGTTTGTTATGGAGTAGTCTCAAACTACATTATCACATATAGTTTAGAAAATGTTATTGAACTACTATTTTCATTTAGTTATATTCCATTACCATTTTCCTGTTCATTTTTAATATGTAGTAGTAGTTTGCTATTTTCCTGTTCGTAGTTGCAGTTGTTCATAAATTTTCATTATAGTTGGAAAAAGCTCTTCAGTCTAGTTCGTAATTCGAACATAGTAGTTTGCTATTTTCCTGTGATTAGTTGCAGTTGTTCATTTATAATCGTCGTTGTTGGAAAAATAATATAATTCAAAAAAATAAGTGCAGTGTAGTTTGTATTTAGAGCAGAGTACACAGTGTATTTTGCAAATAGTGCAGAGTAGTTTCAAATTCAATAAAGTAGTTTGCAATTAGTCATTTCATAGTTTTTTTAAATACTTCTCACGTAGTTGAGCATTGTCATTTTTCATTAATGAATAAATTCAAAATATACTATTACATGACTAGACAAAAGCAGTTCGTAATTATATTTATTTCATTTCATAATTTTAACATAGTTCGCAATTTGAACTAAGTAGTTTGCAATTTTCATCAAAATAGTTCGTAATTACTAATGTAATAGTAATTCATGAGTATTTTTGTCATGTAGATGATACTAGTAGCTATTACAGTAGTTACACTAGTTTATAATCATATACATGACTAGACAAAGGTAGTTCGTAAGGTTAGCAGAGTTCACAATCTTTGGTTATAAGGTTAGCAGAGTTCACAATCTTTGGTTATAAGTAGTATTTTTCTCATTTTATAAGGTTAGCAGAGTTCACAATCTGAACTAAGTAGTTTGCAATTTTCACCAGAGTAGTTCGTAATTGCTCATGCAATAGTATTTCATACATCTTTGTCGTGTAGATGATACAAGTCATTTTTACAGTCTCTACACTAGTTCGTAATTTTATACATGACTAAACAAAGGTAGTTCGTAATTATATTCATATCAGTTTATAATTTTAGCAGAATAAGCATTCCGAACTAAGTAGTTTGTAATTTTTTCCAAATTTGTTCGTAATACTCATGTAATAGTATTACAGAGTAGTTTGACTACACCACAGTAGTTCATAATTTTCCAAACAATGATATATATCTCAATATAGATTTACACAATGGAAATTACATATCTCATTAAGCGAACTAAATAGTATAGAATTATAGAATGTAAACTACTAGTTACAGAATGTAAACAATGATATATATATATATATATATATATATATATATCAATATTCAATTACCATAATGGAGTAGTTCCTAATCTGACATAGTATTCAAGTATTTCTAGACTAACACAATTGGTCATAATGAAACAAGATAATTCAAAAAATACCAGAGCTTCTGAACAATAAGAGAAGAAATTTGTAAAATGATTCATAATGCAACATAATATATTATTTGCAAAAGTCTCCAACTAAAACATGTACATCAAGCCTATTCACAATCAACAAATACCCTCGGAATACCATTATTTTAAATGCATAAAATAATACCAACCTACCTGTCACTCTCATCGAGGAAAAACAAAAAACACTTTACATCAGATTCGGCGACATGTCGTAGTTCTTAATATTATTACAAACTAGGGCTAACTATTGATTCAATGGTTTCAGCCTTTAACCTATTCATGACATCACTATCAAAGTCCACGGGAAAGTTTTGGTTCAACACTACATGCTTCATGAAGTAGAATGTAAACATCACACAGTCATTCCTATAGAATTCACATAAACATTTTTTTCGTTCACTAAATTGTAATTTACATAATTTCAATAAAAAAATATTCACCTTGTGATTTTTCTTACGTCTATCCTTGCGAAGGTAACCCATTAACCGTGATAACAGGTAGTTCGCATTGTTGCGTTGAGAGCTAGAGGTTTACTTTTGCATTTTCCCCCGATTTAGCATCAATGATTGTCTTCTGCATTCACGAAACTGTTTGACCGATTTCATATTTTACACTACAAATTCTAGAATTAACAACATACTACTGTTGAATCAGCCAATCGAAAACTACTTTTTAAAATTAAATAGAATATTTTTAAATGTTTCAGAAGTAGTTTTGTATTTCTCAATGTTAGTTTATATTCAAAACTGCTGATTCAGTTCCAAGCTATTTAATCAAGAGTAGTTTTTGTATTTTTGAAATGATAGTTTTGAATTTTTTAAAACTAGTTTATTATTTACGAGTAGTTTTGAATTGCAACAGACACACACGTGCAAATTTTGGAAATTTCTACTTCTAAAAATATTCCACTTTCATACTAATGAGTCACCAATCACAAACTGATGATTCAGTACCAAGCTATTTATTCCAAGAATAGTTTTGTATTTTGAATAGAGTAGTTTTGAATGTTTCAGAAGTAGCTTTGAATTTCTCAATGTTAGTTTATTTTCAAAATTTTTGATTTAAATCAAAACTACTTCTGAAAGGATAGTTTTGAATTTTTTTAATGACATTTGATAGACTAGTTTATTAGTTAAGACTATTTTAAAATAATGTACCAGTTTCACCGCGTCACGAGGTACTTATTTTTTTTTTTTGAGTGATCTTACGAGGCCTCTTCGAATTGTAAAACCTCCAATGCTCATTTGCTACGTCCATAACCAACAATGTCCAGTGGTTGGCGCCCAAACCATTGTCGTTCCCCGTGGACAAAATTGGAAACAAAATTAGTGCCTCCTCATCCCATGATGCTGTCATAACTTCATTTATCAATTGTTCGCTACTGAAACGAATGATACGTGTCTGCATAAAATAGACATACTTTGTCATAAATCTATGCAACAAATAAATTAAGGCTTAATCATTCCTACTGCCTGTGAAGATTCTTACCCAACAATCCGCTCGAACAATCGTAATTTTTTTATTTGCTCCACAAGTCTTCATCAATTGTCCTCTGTAAGCATCAATTACCTTTTTCATGTAAATTTGAATATACTGAATTGAACAACACGATACAAAAATTGGTATTATCGAAACTCGCACGGAGATCTAATAATATAGATTATAAGATATAACATTTATACAATCAGTTACACTTACGCAGTTGCTGATGTACACCCCCTTCAAAATTTCCATGATTTGTTTCAATGTCACAAGCACAACAGATTCTTTATCGTGGTAAACTGTCTCGCTGCACAAAAATAAAGATAAAATAAATCAATAAAATTGCATTTGATTTTATAAGGGAAAAGAGAGAGTGGTATATTACATACTTAAGTCCCTTGTTGTATTTATCTAAGTATTGTGCGCAATGCCCACAAAATTTTTGGTCAAGCATCTGTAGAAAGTCAACTTTATCTTTATACTTCCCCACATCACTTGAAACAGTCGGAACTTGTTTTTTTCATTGAGATGGATTTGGCTCGTACTCAAAATTATCATCAACCAAAACTTTCCTCTATTTTCTCTTAATCCTCCTAATCATTGAATTCTGATCCACCATTGTCTCATTGACCGCTTTTGGAGTACGGGCAAAATGTAGATTCGGACTACTCGCAGAATGTGCTTGTGTTACGACATGCACTACCGGCTCAACTACATCCACATACCACCTGTTCACAATTATACGACAAGTTACTGACTATGTATGGTTACACAAAGTTTAAAATACAAATAAATTTACTCCATTTAAGGTGTTTTTAGTTAACCTGTTGTCAAGTTCGCAATCGATTCTGATTAGATTTGATTGAGCTTTTTTTGTTCCTCAAGCTTCAACTCAAGTTGGAAAACTCGCTTATTCGACTCCTGTAGCTCCTTTGTCCTTAAATTATATTCTCCGTGGAGCTCTGACAACTGGCTCGACTTCGTCGATATCTCTTCACTCATGTTCCATATATTGTCGTTCTTTTTCTTCAATTCTTCCTCAACTCTCTTCAACTTCAGCACAAGCTCGGCATATGGTAATTTCTCACCATCTAGCATCGGTTCCAAGATACTTATTGGTAACGCATTTATAACATTACCATCACCTACCAGATCCATTATTTGTTCTTTCAACCATTTGTTCTCCACCTCAAATCTGCGATAGTCTACTTCCAGCTCATTGTGAGTTTTCAGGAGGGATGCATATAACTTCTGTGCGGCGGTAACCTCTCCCTCGAGACCTCTGAATTCTTTCTCTCGATCGCCATCATCAATTCCTACACAACTCTCTCCATCATTGGACCTTTGAGTAGAATTTCCAGCCTTCATCCCTTCTTGGACATTCTTGCCTGCCTTCCAATTCTTTAGTCGTTCGTAAGAACTCACTTCCATGGTGGTCGGCTGGCATGCAACAACCTGGAAAAAATGAAATTATATAAAACTGAAAAGAGTAGTTTTGAATTTATCAAGAATAGTTTTGGATTTTTCACGAGTAGTTCTGAATTTTCACGAGTTGTTTATAAATTTTCGGGAAAAAGATTATTTTCCACCTGTACTTGTAGCGTTTTTATGACTTGTAACCTAATTTTTTTTTTTGTTGTTATTAACAACCCAAAGTATGCGGGTTTTGCTCTTTGCAACCTTGAGGCTATTTTTCATTCAAAAAATGGTTGAACCGAAGCACGTAAACCTCATGCCTCATCACCAATTATTATGTTGGGCAATATTTTCATGTTTTTAGAATGAGGCATGAGGTTTACGTGCTTCAATAAAACCATTTTTTGAATGAAAAATAGTCTGAAGGTTGCAAAGAGCAAAACCCGCATACTATGGGTTGTTAATAACAACAAAAAAAAAATATTAGGTTGCAAACCATGAAAACGCTACAAGTACAGGTGGCAAATAGTCTTTTTCCCTAAATTTTCACCAGTAGTTTGGAAACATAGGAGAAAGATTCCTATAGGTGGTAGATGAATATAGTGCATTGAACTAACTGGTTTTTTATTTATAAGAAATGTGAAAACATGTGGGTACCATGGCTCGAAGCATATCCACACAAAAAACTGTAAAATAAAATTAAAGCAATTGTGATAACGTTATTTGATAATGTTATTAAAATAATATCTTTAATTCACATAATGTTATTTGTTCACTTAATATCTCTTTATGATGTATGTTCCATTCCATTCCAGTTATCTGTTCATATGACAGACACATATTTTAAAGTTATGACAGAAAAACCAAAATCAGACATCATGTTGGAAACTCCATATGTAAGAAACAACATTACTATGACTGTCAATACCAATCTCTAAGCTAGTTCAATGCACTATATTCATCTACCATTAATGGGATTATTTTGACGGACTAATTACGGATACTATCCCCATATTTTTAGCTTAATTACAAAAACTTAAGCTATTTTTCAATTTTTTAAATACCCCCTTAATATTTATATTTATCTAACAAATAATGCTATTGAGATGCAATTCGTCAAAAAGAAAAATCAATGAGTTGTCATTTAAAGAATAATTACTTTTTTCAGAATAAACCTCATGGACAACTGTGTTGTTATAATTAACACAAAACCCCTCTTGCATTATGGACGATATCTAAGCCTTTCTTCTAAACTAACAATAAATAACAACTTCTAAGCTTATCCAATGCATATAGGGAGAGTTTGCAAACACTTAAAAAAGAAGTAATATTCCACCTAGAAGCCAACAATCCCTTGTATCCATCTTTTCAAAAGAAACTGTTTAAATTAGCAAAAAACAATATATATATATATATATATATATATATATATATATATATATATATA